>SSNP01000196.1:504879-621128 GCA_006937955.1 Pachypanchax playfairii
TTTTTTTTTTTTTTTTTTTTTTTTAAATCGTTTTAGTGCTTTATGAATCGATTTTTTATTCTTAAATCGATTTAAATCGATTAATCGATTTTTTAAACCCAGCCCTAGTTTGTATGTCAGTTAAGTTAGAACAATATTCACAGATTTGACTTTTCCAGATCAATAACTTTTCAGTGGAGCATTGCTTTTACTAAACCGACACCTCAGTGTATCACAGCGAGTTAGACTTCGAGCTAATCATGTTTTATTAAAATGAGCCATTCTCCATGCTGGGAGACTTTCATCAGTCTCAATGCAGAACCTGCTGCATGAAGGCTCAGGGACAGTCTACAAATTACAACACCAAAAACTTATGACGGCGAAATATTAAAGACCTGAAACCCTTACCATACACTGCTCCACCAGCACCCCGGAGATCCCTTATCTCCTTTTTAGTGGAAATATTTCAACTCCTCAAAAAGCAGCGATGCGCAGTTTTACATGTGGGTAGAACCTCAAACTTAACGAACATTCCGGAACTCAGAAACGGAGGAAATGCAGTGATGTGGGGAAGAGAAGGAGGTGCTGCTGCTAGAGAATGAGACAGACAGGATTCAGCGCCTGCTGCGGACACGCCCCCAGCGTCTCAGAGCAGAGAAAACTGATCCTTTTTTCATTATTTTGTAACCAAATTTGATATGCTTCGCAGTGTTTTTAATCATTCAAATTTGGCTGGATGACTAATAACTAATATTCCTGTGCAGTGACAAACTCAGAACACACATTTGTTGTTACTTTACACAGGCTTTAAAGATGTTACAATTTTGTTAATAAAATTGTTAACGTTTTTCATACTAGATTTCTTGGATTGGAAATTATTTTTTTACAGCCTTAAATTACTCAATCTTTAAGATGTATGGTTGTAAAAAACAAAGTCATTATGAATATTAGTTTGCTATATCAGCTGCGTAAATTGATTTGGATAAAGGGCTTTTTTCAATCCAATGATGTTGTGTTATTAAAATGGATAAAAAATTTACCATTGCATGTTGTAGTGCCACACAAGACACAGTAAACATAACCATCTTGGTCTTACTACAACTCATAATTTGGGATAGGCTTAAATAGGCTTGAAATTATGTTGAGGGTCTTTTTCATCATGTAATAACTAATAAAATGGGCAACAGCTAAACTATTACATGTTTACAGAAACACCAAACTCACAGCACGTGCGAACCATCTCCCTTTGATCATACTACAGTTCATACTTTCTGGAAAAAGGCTTAAATTTCATTTTAATTTTTTTATTGGTTTTATCAGCATTTGTGACTTTGATCCATGCCATTATGAATGCGTGCAAAGCACTATGGGTTATGTAGTCCCCCTCACTGTTCAGTGTACATTTTTATCTGACTGCATCACATTACAAACATCCTCATCATTTCTAAACATAAAGGTGTTACAGTAAATGACAGAAGCTCCAAGTATAAAATGTAACAGCTGACTAATAAATTTCAACAGCAAACTGTTAAAATGAACAATCCAACCTGAACGCTAAATGTTTTTTCCAGTATTCTTATATTTTACTATTCTCTCCTAATTTTTTCTTAAATTAAATGAGTTTTATTGAAACAAATATAGAACCAGGAAAACTAAAGATACTGAATGTGAAACTTGTAGAACCAAAAACAAAGAGGAGCTCTGATGAGACAGGGCAAAAATACAACTGTAGACAAAAACTCACTAGAACAAATCATAAACTAGACAAATACAGAAACTGACTAAATATACATAAAGAAAAAGTAACAGGAAACAAGAAGGACCTCGAAAATAAAACAGGAAAAGATGACAGGAGGAGACTGCAGAAAAAGTTGTTAGTAGATTGGTGAGTGAAATAGGCTACTACTACTATCTCTATGTTGTTATATTGAGCATAAGTACTAGCACACTCAAGTGTATGATCACTCATATGTTACATAATTACACCTGAAGAGAAGAGGAGAAAAGATGGCAGAAGGAGGGTGGTGTGAGATTTCTGGTACTTTTTTCGCTGCAAACTACAAGCCAAAAAGTTTTTTTTTTTTTTTTTTTTTTTTTTTTTTTAAATAAAAATAAAAATAAAAAACAAGTACCGGTACTTAATCTTGTGGTGTTTTTGTTGTGTTTTAATGGTAATACACAGTTATTAGCCATGTGTGCTACATTTTTTGCTAGTTTTCATGAGACCCTCCTTTAAATAACTAGGACCCCCCAATCAAAACTGGCTGGAGCCGCCACTGGCCTTCGGCAGCAGCTCATTCATATTCATTATTTTAATTTGCTGGACTCAGATTGGCTAACAAACTAGCCTATACGAGCAAGGTATACTGTTTCCTGCCCCGCTGCAACAGCAGGCATTCTCTCTTCCTGTTTGCTACATCTTTATGATACAGCTTTTAGCCGGCAGCATGCTAGGCGTGGTTTCAACTGCGGTAGCTGCAGAATACTAACAAGCAAAAGAGTTGTGACGAAACACGTACCGCCTGTGAGAACTCGGGTGTTATCGCCACCTGCATAGTTTGAGAGATAAAAACTGAAAGAGAAATTTTTTACATGTTTTCACACCAACTATGAAGGTAAGAACACCTGTGGAGCTAAAATATTCAACAGAAACCTCAGAAAAACCATTTTTAATGGAAGGGCCTTTTTAAAGAAAGTTAGCCTAACCGATGAGATAGATTATCAAACATTGTCGATGTCAGTTTTTGCCATCAAACATAAAGTTTCAATGAACCAAAACAACATATTTCTCTCAAACCAGTAGATGGCACTTCGCGCCTCAGTCACAGGTGCGGACTTTCACTTAACTCAGATGACAGCCTTCCCAGTGACACTGATGCTGAGCCTTCCTCCCTGTCCACAAAAAAACTGTCATAGTGGAAACAGAAGATTTCCTTGTCGCTGGTTGCTTATTTGAAAAAGAGTCCATAGGGGAGTCAAAACACTCACTAACTATTGTGACACAGTTGCTATGACAGCGCTGCCCTCTGAATATTATAGACTAGGGCAGGGGTGTCAAACTCCAGGCCTTGAGGGCCACTATCCTGCATGTTTTAGATATTTCCGTGTTTCTACACACCTGATTCAAATCCTCTGCATTTCAGCAAATCCTGCAGAAGCCTGTTAATGATCCATTCATCTTTATCAGGTGTGTAAAAGCAGGGAAACATTAGAGACATGTAGGATAGTGGCCCTCGAGGCCTGGAGTTTGACACCTGTGGACTAGGGTGAAGTCACATAACTATACGTAGTCACGTGAGTCAACCCCAACACCCAGCATTGCCCAGTAAGTTACATAGTAACTTAAATGTAAATGGTAAATGTCCTGTATTTGTATAGCGCTTTTCTAGTCATTCAGACCACTCAAAGCGCTTTCACACTACAAGGTTTTGCATTCACCCATTCACACAACCCGATATGTAAACCGGGGGGAGAGGGTAGGGGCTAACACTCACACAACCCGATACGCAGATCGGGGGGCAACATGGGGTTCAGTGTCTTGCCCAAGGACACTTCGACATGTGGCGGTGGAAGCCGGGATCGATCCACCAACCTTCAAATTGGAGGACGACCGCTCTAACCACTGAGCCACAGCCGCCCCAATTCACATAACTTACATAGTACAATTACATTAGACTATTACATAGTACAAAGTCTGCACTACTTAGGGTTTCTAATAGGGGTGCACGATAATTGATTTTTACAACCGATAACCTCCTGCTTTTCCTAACTGATAACAAAATAGCGGCGCTGTATGATGAATTTGTTGATGAAATCCCGGGTCTTCGGCTATAGAAAAAGGTGGTCGTAAAACTCTTGTCGTTCTTCTTCTCGTAGTTTAGAGCGGCGAGTCATACCAGCGTACGTGGATGTCAAATTGGAGAGTTGCTATGAAGAATGCGTTCATGTTGGCAGGTTTGTTATCAGACTTATCGTCATTTTTATACGTATATGCAGGACTGTTGTGGTTTTGTTTGTTGAATAAATTAAAGCTCTGAAATTTAAGGATTTCATCTTTCTTTGTTCGATATGGCTGTGAAATAGGTATTAATTTTTGTCATACATGGTCTTAGAAAGGTCTCAAAAAGACTTGAATTTTACTTGAAGAAACCTGTAGGAACCCCCCCCCCCCCTCCTTTGCAATCAAGTATCATCATATCACCCACCCATGTTAAGTTAATCCTTTCATGCATTAGTCTTTCCGTCTCTATAGCTTTTATTGGCTTTATAGCTTAAATTCCTCAAAGCATTCTGGGGCAGCTGCTCGGTGAATTTGAACTCATTACAGGCTGTTTTTAGTCATATGATCCAGGACGGGGCAGTGGTGCACTTCTCTGGGTGAGATCACCCTTATTTACCATGTAACAATGGGTCTGCAGTGGTGGAGGAGCCAGGCCCTCAGGACGAGACAGACGGTGAATACTGGGGGGCAGCTTCAGAGCCTGTGAAATGGCTGGGAAGTGATCTCGTTCAGAGGGTGTTATTACAAACTACCGGGTAGTATAGAATTTATGGAATTGAGAAGGTGGTGGAGTTTATTACAGGGATAAAATCCCTCCAGCACGACGGTCGGATCTACCGGGAACGAGTATTGTGTTGAAGGTGGCGCAGTTTTTGCTCCAGCTTGTCATTTTTGGAGTTGTGATGTCTTCAGCCTGACGTTGAGGTTCTTCTGGCGATTCTAGTGAAGCTGAGGTGGATTTATCTGACCAGTATCTCCTGTTAGGATCTTTTGAAGGCAGCAGGGAGCAAAATAAAGAACGATTCACCGCATAAAACACACTGTAACTGTTCATAAATAACCAAATGGCCATTGGGGGGGACAAAGTGACTTAAGTCGCGCATTCACGTGTGCATATGCACGTACACACACATATACAGAGTATCTGAATCATAAATCTGCTGCTTTTTAAAAAAAATTTTACTCAAATGTTGAAATTGGCTATATATGACTCTTTTTAGACATAAAATAAACTATCAAAAGTACTTTTTTGCTGTTTTCTTTTCACTTCCATAGTAGTAAAACATAGTTCAGATGTTGCATGAATCATTGAAACATGAAATATTTACATCAAAGTCACTGATCTGCTTGAAAAACCTCTTTACACAAAACACTCTTTATCTCAGCTTTTAGTCCTGAAATGTGTGGATTTTCATAAAAGATCCTCTTTTGTACTGCAGATTACTAAATAACAAAGAGGTAGAAACTTTTTTTTTTTTTTTTTGCTTTTGAAAGAAGAAAGACTAAATTTTGTGTTGATGGTTTCAGAATTCACATAGTCATACAGTGGGGCAAAAAAGTATTTAGTCAGCCACCAATTGTGTAAGTTCTCCCACTTAAAAAGATCAGAGAGGCCTGTAATTTTCATCATAGGTATACCTCAACTATGAGAGACAAAATGAGGACAAAAAATCCAGAAAATCACATTGTCTGATTTTTAAAGAATTTATTTGCAAACTATGGTGGAAAATAAGTATTTGGTCAATAACAAAAGTTAATCTCAATACTTTGTTATATAGCCTTTGTTGGCAATGACAGAGGTCAAACGTTTTCTGTAAGTCTTCACAAGGTTTTCACACACTGTTGCTGGTATTTTGGCCCATTCCTCCATGCAGATCTCCTCTAGAGCAGTGATGTTTTGGGGCTGACGCTGGGCAACACGGACTTTCAACTCCCTCCAGAGATTTTCTATGGGGTTGAGATCTGGAGACTGGCTAGGCCACTCCAGGACCTTGAAATGCTTCTTACGAAGCCACTCCTTCGTTGCCCGGGCGGTGTGTTTGGGATCATTGTCATGCTGAAAGACCCAGCCACGTCTCATTTTCAATGCCCTTGCTGATGGAAGGAGGTTTTCACTCAAAATCTTACGATACATGGCCCCATTCATTCTTTCCTTTACACGGATCAGTCGTCCTGGTCCCCTTGCAGAAAAACAGCCCCAAAGCATGATGTTTCCACCCCCATGCTTTACAGTAGGTATGGTGTTCTTTGGATCCAACTCAGCATTCTTTCCCCTCCAAACACGACAAGTTGAGTTTCTACCAAAAAGTTCTATTTTGGTTTCATCTGACCATATGATGTTCTCCCAATCCTCTTCTGGATCATCCAAATGCTCTCTAGCAAACCGCAGACGGGCCTGGACGTGTCCTGGCTTCAGCAGGGGGACACGTCTGGCACTGCAGGATTTGAGTCCCTGGCGGCGTAGTGTGTTACTGATGGTAGCCTTTGTTACTTTGGTCCCAGCTCTCTGCAGGTCATTCACTAGGTCCCTCCGTGTGGTTCTGGGATTTTTGCTCACCGTTCTTGTGATCATTTTGACCCCACGGGGTGAGATCTTGCGTGGAGCCCCAGATCGAGGGAGATTATCAGTGTTCTTGTATGTCGTCCATTTTCTAATAATTGCTCCCACAGTTGATTTCTTCACACCAAGCTGCTTACCTATTGCAGATTCAGTCTTCCCAGCCTGGTGAAGGTCTACAATTTTGTTTCTGGTGTCCTTTGACAGCTCTTTGGTCTTAGCCATAGTGGAGTTTGGAGCGTGACTGTTTGAGGTTGTGGACAGGTGTCTTTTATACTGATAATGAGTTCACACAGGTGCCATTAATACAGGTAACGAGTGGAGGACCGAGGAGCCTCTTAAAGAAGTTACAGGTCTGTGAAAGCCAGAAATCTTACTTGTTTGTAGGTGACCAAATACTTATTTTCCACCATAATTTGCAAATAAATTCTTTAAAAATCAGACAATGTGATTTTCTGGATTTTTTTTCCTCATTTTGTCTCTCATAGTTGAGGTATACCTATGATGAAAATTACAGGCCTCTCTGATCTTTTTAAGTGGGAGAACTTACACAATTGGTGGCTGACTAAATACTTTTTTGCCCCACTGTAGGAGAAAATATTCTGTGGGCCTTCAAAAATCAGTAAAAATGCTAAATATCTCTGGCACTGAGGGGGATATGAAATCTGAAAGTGGCTGGCACTGAATGAGTTAAAAACATACAATAGCATGGGGTGGCAGTCTATGGTATGAGGTACACTAGGATTGGGAAAACTAAACATTTTTAAATCGGGATAGAGTTTTTGAGGAAGCAAAGTGCAAACTTCCACTAAAAGTCCATTATTGTGTACAAAAAACCTGTAAAAATTAAATAGTTAATGTTTAGAAAATCAAGCTGTGTTGTAGATTTCAATCCCAGTCAGTGGTCTTTTAGAAGTATGATACAGTGGGCGATGGTTATATGCACAAAACTGCTGGGTACGTTTCCGTGTAATAGAAAATCCATAGGCTTATATGCACAGAGCCAACGGATATAGCCTATGCATGAAACATTTTGAGGTACAGTATCATACATGCATCTCACTGAATCTCGCTATTTCTCGCTAGTTGTTTGACCGTGCAAGCCTCTTCTGGTATTCTCCCACACTGTCAGGTGCCTGCAACTAGGCTGCCCTGGTGTCCATGAACGTGTGTCTGGCATGTCTGCCTGAAGCTGTCAAAGGGTCGTCAAAAATTGATGAGCAACTTCTTCACTGCGAAGTAGTGTCAAATGTAACATCTGTTCTGAGTTTTTAGTGCCCAATGTTACATATCTTTTCTTAATATCTTAGGTTACGTTCCAATATGGAAAACCGTTCTGTTACTTACAGTGTCGTAGTGGATCCGCTCTACAAGTATAACTTTGTTTGTTTGTTCTGTTTTTTTTTTGGCTAAATCATAGATTTCTTCTACCCTAATATACAGCGGGGAAAATAAGTATTGAACACGTCAACATTTCTCTCAAAAAACATATTTCTAATCGAGCTATTTACATGAAATTTTCACCAGATGTTGGCATCAACCCAAGTAATGCACACATAGAAAGAAATCCAAACATTTATGTCCATAAATTAAGTTATGTGTAATAAAGTGAAATGGCACAGGGAATAAGTATTGAACACGCTTACTGAAATTTATTTAATACTTAGTGCAAAAACCTTTGTTGGTGATTACAGCCTCAAGACGCCTCCTGTATGGAGAAACGAGTCGAATACATTGCTCAGGTGTGATTTTGGCCCATTCATCCACACAAACTGCCTTCAAATCTTCAAGGTTCCGGGGGTCTCTTCTGTGAACCCGGATCTTCAGTTCTTTCCAAAGATTTTCAATTGGATTCAAGTCTGGTGATTGACTGGGCCATTCTAGCAGCTTTATTTTCTTTTTCTTCAACCAGTTGAGTGTTACCTTGGCTGTGTGCTTGGGATCGTTGTCTTGCTGAAAGATCCACCCTCTTTTCATCTTCAGCAGCCTGGCAGATGACAGCAGATTCTGATCAAGAATGTGTCGATACTTTTCTCCAGTCATTATTCCTTCAATGATATGAAGTCTACCAGTACCACATGCTGAAAAACAGCCCCACGCCATGATGCTCCCACCTCCAAACTTGACTGTTGGTATGGTGTTTTGGGGGTGATGTGCGGTGCCATTTTTCCTCCAAACATGTTGTGTCTTATGACATCCGAAGAGTTCAATTTTGGTCTCATCTGACCAGAGTATGTTCTCCCAGAATGTCATGGGTTTATCCAAATGTTGTGTCGCAAACTCCAAACGAGCTTCAACATGCTTCTTCTTCAAAAATGGAGTCTTGCGTGGTGTGCGTGCATGGAGGCCATGGCGGTTGAGTGCATTACTTATTGTTGTCTTTGAAACAACAGTACCTGCTGATTCCAGGTCTTTCTGAAGCTCTCCACGAGTGGTCCTGGGCTGTTGGAGAACCCTTCTGATGATTGTTCTGACTCCTCTGTCTGAAATCTTGCGAGGAGCACCTGGCCGTGGCTGGTTTATGGTAATGCCGTGTTCTTTCCACTTCCGGATGATGGCCCCAATGGTACTCACTGGAACTTTCAGAAGTTTAGAAATGCGCCTGTAACCAATGCCTTCGGTGTGTTTTGCAACAATAAGGTTGCGTAGGTCTTTGGACAGCTCTTTGCTTTTACCCATCATGCAATGCTTCTTGTCTAACACCTTGCTGGTGAGAAACCTTTTTAAAAGGCATCAATCAGGACTACACCAGCTGATATTACTTTGCACTAATAGGGGACAGGTTAACAGGTTTCTTGGCTTGCCAGACCTTTTTACCCCTCCTTTTCTTCATGTGTTCAATACTTATTCCCTGTGCCATTTCACTTTATTACACATAACTTAATTTATGGACATAAATGTTTGAATTTCTTTCTATGTGTGCATTACTTGGGTTGATGCCGACATCTGGTGAAAATTTCATGTAAATAGCTCGATTAGAAATATGTTTTTTGAGAGAAATGTTGACGTGTTCAATACTTATTTTCCCTGCTGTATTGTGATTGCATTATTACTTAATTTCAGATTTTCTGTTATCAATACAGAACACCGCTACCCATGTTTACAGTCCAAATGACCACCAACGGATAAATGCACACAAAGCTTATTTTTATAGACAAAACTGCTGGGCACTGAGGTTATGCATATAACCATCGTCCACTGTATTTTACTAAAGTGTGGTTTGTCTTGACGTCTGACACAAGGAGACATTTGCATGTTTCAGAAGTGTATCAGTCAAGTAGTGAGGTCTTGTTTTTTCCCTAATTTGACAGACCACACCACACAGCTTCTGGTCCAGGCCCTGGTCTTGTCCCGCATCGACTACTGCAACTCTTTGCTGGCTGGTCTTCCGGCGTCCTCGGTTAAACCTCTGCAGATGATTCAGAACGCAGCAGCACGTCTGGTCTTCAACCAGCCCAAGAGGGCTCATGTCACTCCGCTGCTCATTTCTCTGCACTGGCTTCCAGTTGCAGCACGCATCAAATACAAAGCTCTGCTTCTGGCCTACCAGACTCTAACACACACAGCTCCTACTTACCTTCACTCCTTCATCCAAACCTACATTCCCACGCGTCAGCTACGCTCAGCCGCTGAAAGACGCCTAGCGCTTCCACCACAACGTGGAATGAGATCATGTTCCAAACTCTTCTCCTCTGTTATCCCCCGATGGTGGAATGACCTACCAAACTCGGTCCGATCCTCAGAGTCGGCAGCTACTTTTAAGAGCAGACTTAAGACTCACCTCTTTAAAGAACACTTTCAGTCTTAATGTGGAATTGATTTATGATAGCGATTTGGGAGTTTATCTCTACAAAAAAATAAATAAATAAAAAAATTGATACACTTGACGTATCAGCTTCGGAATTAAACTGGACTCCAAACAGTCCGCCTCCTTATATTGTTTCCTTCTCTTTGATTTCTTGCTTGTATGTTCTCTCAATGTAAGTCGCTTTGGATAAAAGCGTCTGCTAAATGACAGTAGTAGTAGTAGTAATTTTTACCAACAGAGGTCATTACTTGAGTTGTGCTCTGTTTTTTTCATTCGCTTTATATTTAATTAAGTATTAAAGTCTATAAAAACTAAAAAATTAATTCTCTAAAAATATGATGATGTTTCCTAAAGCAAATGCTGACTGATGATGGTAAACAAAACACACCTTTGTTTTATCTGAAAAATGCAGGTTTAAAAAATGTTTTTGTTCCATTTTAATTAAGCAATTTCAGCTGTTTATTTTCTATGCTCCTTCTGTTTATGATGCTTATTGTTTTTAGGTATATTAAATGGCTTGTATAGCGCCTTTCAAATCAAAAGTCAAACGTCACAAAGTGCTTCACAGTCACCCATTCACATACGATCACGTTGGGTGATGATAAACTACACACATATTGTAGCCACAGCTGACCTGGGACACACACTGCCAGAGGTGAGGCTGCCAGACACCGGTGCCACCAGGTCCTCTAACCACCACAAAACGGGCAATTAATATTAAGTGCCAAAAGGCTGATTAACTTTTTTTTTCATAATTAAGACAGCATTTCAGGGCTTTCCATCATTTGAGATAATTTTGCCCTTTGAAGTATCGATCAAGTGCCTCACACATGCAATTAAACCAAAACATGTTAACAGGTTTAATTCTGTCTATGCAGAGACGATGGGATTTGTTGATAAGCTTTTCGAGTCTCTGACAACAAAGAACTACTTGGGAATTCCTGCTGCTAAGGAGGCATTGAAAGAAGAGGTTAAACCCCTGGCAGTCAAGACTAATGTGGTTGAGGTAAGAATAATTGAGACATTTGTTGCTTCCTTTGGACCTGAGAATAACCAGCTGTCCCAAAAAAATGAGTCTGGAAATCCAGTAGGGCTGATTTTAAGGGTACGTTCACACCAGCCCTGTTTAGTCCGCTTGAATCAAACTCGAGTTCACTTGCTGAGAAAGTCCGGTTTGTTTGGGCTGGTGTGAATGGGCAATCAAACTCTGATTCGGACCAAACTCGAGTCCCCCTAAAAACGTAGGTCTCATTTTGATTGAAACAAACTCTGGAGCGGTTTGATTGCATGTGTGAATGCAGTCGAACAGGGAACCCACCAAAAGCAGGAAGCGGACTATATTGTGCAGCCATCTCAGCTGCGTCGTGTAGTCCTCTTCCTCGTTATCTGCTTATCCTGAGCCCATTGCTGCAGAATATTGATCTGGCACATTTGCCAAACAAAAGATCAATCTCAAAACCACCAGAATCTGCTGCTACTCCATGTTTGTTTACATTCACTGTAGAAGGAGACTCGCATCACCAGGAAGTGCAGTAACAACAATAAAAAAAGTAGTTCAGTAACACCACAGCGCCACCACAGGCGGGGATGTAAACAGGCTCTTAAGCATATTTAGGCTGTATTTACCTGATAGTTTCACAGGGGGCGGCTGTGGCTCAGTGGTTAGAGCGGTCGTCCTCTAATTTGAAGGTTGGTGGATCGATCCCGGCTTCCACCGCCACATGTCGAAGTGTCCTTGGGCAAGACACTGAACCCCATGTTGCCCCCCGATCTGCGTATCGGGTTATGTGAGTGTTAGCTACCCTCTCCCCCCGGTTTACATATCGGGCAGTGTGAATGGGTGAATGTAAAACCTTGTAGTGTGAAAGCTCTTTGAGTGGTCTGAATGACTAGAAAAGCGCTATATAAATACAGGACATTTACAAATACAGGACATAGTCTGGTAGACTTGGTTCGATTGGGGACCAAAGTTGCAACATTGTTTCTGTTTTAAGTTGCTGCACTGCACTCTATGAAACAAACCAAATAACCTTAACACCATGTTACACCCCCGCCTGTGGTGGCGCTGTAGAGTTTCTGCACTACTTTTTTATTGTCGTTACTGAACTTCCTGGGACTGCTGCGGGAGAGTGAAACATAAACAAACTTGGGAAAACTTGGAGTAGCAGCAGGTTCTGGTGGTTTTGGGATTGATCTTTTGTGTTTGGTGAATGTACCAGATCAATATTCTGCAGCAATGAGCTCACGATGAGCAGATAACAAGACAGAGGACTACACAAGGTGGCTGCACAATAAAGTCCGTTTCCTGCTTTTGGTGCGGTCTCGGTTCGGTTGCGTTCACACATGCAATCGGTGGGTCTCGGTTCGATTGAAACAAACTCTGGAGCGGTTTGATTGCAAACCAAGACGGTACCAAAAGCAGGAAATGGACTATATTGTGCAGCCATCTCAGCTGCCTTGTGCAGTCATCTCAGCTGCCTTGTGCAGTCATCTCAGCTGCCTTGTGCAGTCCTCTGCTTCGTTATCTGCTCATCCTAAGCCCATTGCTGCAAAATATTGATCTGGTACATTCACCAAACACAAAAGATCAATCCCAAAATCACCAGAATCTGCTGCCAGTCCCAAGTTTGTTTACGTATCTCCCTCTATATAACCTTTTTCCTAAAATATTTTAAATAAATCTATTTTTAACACAACTTTATCACTGTTTCTCCCAAGAATGAAACTCCAGAGGAGGAAAGAGAAAACAGGCGCAGGAGAAGCCCCCTAAGAAACCGCTCTGACTTCAACGAATCCAGGTAAGGCTTCGTCTTCTTCAGGGACATGTTTACTTTCATCAAAATGACAGGGAAATTAAGATATTTGTGTGCTTTGAGTAAATTCTTGGCTAATTCTACTGCTATGCTCAACCTGTTGATTTTAAAGATAGGCTTTTTGCCTGATGTATTTGTATGGTGATCTTAAGGTGTGGTTGTATTTACACAGTTCTAAACCCCAGAAATCCTGCTTTAAGGATTGATGAAGGCTCTGGTCTCCATAAACTTGTCTCTCAGGATGTATTCAGTTGCTGCAGATAGTACAGTACAATATCTATTGTATGATAATATTCAGAAGAAGTTGAAGTGTTAAAGGTACCGGTATCCTAATTTATAATCTTCATGTTTGTAATCCTGCCATGCTTAACAGTTCTGTTTTTCCCTTTTTAACAGAAAGGTTAAGTTTTGTTGTTCATGTTTTATCTGTTATGTTCAAAACCTGATGAGTAGTCCTGCCTGACTGTTGTATTTAAAGCAGGATTAGAAATAGAGATTTTAATGTGTTCCTGCTAACGCTACATTCACACAGGAGCCGCGATGACAGGAGGCGGGACGAACGCAAGAGGCGGGACTTTGAACGGCACGGGAAAGGCAGTGGCAACGAGTCTCATCGTGAGCGAGAGCGCCACGAGCGCCGCAGGGCCAGCCCCCGGGGGAGGAGCTACAGCAGGAGCCACAGCAGGAGCAGGAGCGGCAGCCGAGGAAAGAGCAGGGACAGGGAGCACAGAGGAGGCAGAGGTGAGATAGTAATGACAACACAGGGGACCAGGTGTATGTGTAGGAGCTGAAGGTACTCTTATATGCGTTAGTGATGCAGGAGTCCTACTGGAAAACATCCTGCGTGGGAGCGGATTAGGGTAGTTAAGATATAGCAGGTTTTGTCGTTTTTCTTTTGGATTTTATGTCAGCCTTGCTTAAAAGTTGTCACAAAAGAAGGCACAATGTGGACAGCTTTGCAGTCACATCAGTGGGAATTCAGCAACCTGGGTTGGAATTGGCCTTATTACCCTCAAGGTTATTCTTTATATTGGAGCCGAACATAATTGTGATGGTGAATTATTTTACCTCTAAGACTTTTTACAACTTTCTGTTCTTGTCTTTAACAGAGTTCAAGTCAAAATTTGAGGTGGAAAGAAAGGATACAAACGGCTACAGCGCTTCATCTACATCTGTCTCTCAGCAGCAGCACCCATCTCCTCTCCTGCCCCTTCCTACCCCTCCACACCCCTTCCCCTCCTCTTCCTCGTCCACTGGTGTTCCACTAGCTGGAGGAGTTCCTGTTTCAACACTTGCACACCTACCTGACAGTACCACAGACAGCTGGTCTAGTTACTACAACAATCAGAGGCAAGATGGCATCAGCAAACCATTCGGCAACAAAAGTGTTTCACTTAAGCAGCGCTGCCGGGATTACGATGGTAAGATCCATGTTTTCTGTTTCCACTCTTCTTTCATTTCTGCTTTCTGTCTCAAGACCTTTTTTTAAAGCTCGGTCAAACGTTTTTTCTTTCCGTATCTTTGAACTTCCTTTTTGCGTCAGCTGGCATTGAAATGTGCATTAATTCTGGAGATGTCCGTGTGCAAGTACTACACAGTCTGTAAAGTTTGCTCAGTCTAGTGTCATTTTCCTGTGAGGGCTTGATGCCTTGTTGAGTCTCTTCACTAATGACCACTGTTAAGCACTCTGTCCCATGTCTCCAGTGAAAGGCAACAAAGCAAGTATCCCCCGTTTACACAGACACAAGAGAGTTTAAACTTGTCCCTGTTTCCCTGAGGCACACTGCTGTCACAGTGCTTAAACTCAACCTTTAGAGACCCAGTGTCTTAATGAGACTGTGGAGTAAATACATGAACTGCACTCAGATCTTTGATATCTGTCCTATTTGTTTTATTTCTTTCTCATTACTCATTAATTTTTTGTTCTTTTTTCCTGTTAATTTAAAGGCTTTTACAAGTGATTTAAATTTTCAAACAGAACTTGTTAAAGTCAGTTCATATAATAACTATTTTTCTGCATTTTGTAAAAAATAACCTACTTATTCATTGTTGGGGTCTTTTCCAGAAAAAGGATTTTGTGTCCGTGGCGATCTTTGTCCGTTTGACCATGGCAACGATCCTCTCATAGTTGATGACGTCAACCTGCCCAAGATTATCCCATTCCCACCGCCACCTGTCATGGCTCCGGCCGGCTTACCCATGCCGCCAATTACTGAGCCTCCCCCCTCACTCAGGATGCCCTCGTTGCCCCCCTATGGGCAGCCACCGCCACCAGGTGTCTTCCCAATGACTGGTGAGTGGTTAATTTGATGCATAAATGTCAACTTGTAGAATTGTACAAGGAAATGTTTTCATTCTGATGGTCAGCCTTTTTCTCAATAATTTGTTTTCTGTTTCATGTGCTTAGTTTTTTGTCATCTAAGAGCTGACACACTCAAGGCTGAGCTGCTTTGTGTGTCAAGGTTCATTAAGGTTTTTCTGCACAATTTTGCACCTCATGATGCTTATGTCATCACAATGTGACTCTCTTGGTTTAACAAGAGAACACTTTCACAGCAGAGCTTTTGAATTCTCAATTACCAAATTCCAAGTTTTGGCATTGTTTATAATCACGTGATATTCATACTTTGCCTGACACCAGAGAATTTGGGTTTTGAAAGCTCAGTTCTGATACAGATCAGCTAGCAGTCCCCACCCCCTCATCAGACTTTGTCTTGCTTATTTATTGGCACTTTCAACAAACAAACAAAAAAAAAAAAATACTAAATCTTTTTCTTTTACTTTTTAACAATTTTACAACAAAAACAACCGTACAAGAAGATGATATAACAGAACTTTAAAGTGTTTAATAGTCATGCCTACATTTCTGGGTCTTGCTTTGAGTATTTTTGCACTTTTTTATAAAACTATTCATTTTATGCCAAAAACCGTTAGTGGGGCGCCCTCTTCAGGTTTAAAACGTGACACTGCACTTGAATTGAATCAGGCATTGATGTTGGCTGAAACCTTATTTTCTTTTATAGCGACGTCGTGATTCTGCCGCTGCTGAATATAAAAAGAGCAGCGTTTCAGCCACACCTCCGCTCAGTAGTGAGTGAGTTTCAACAGGAAGTGTATAAGGCGGTTATCAGAGTTCATTTTAGTGTCTGTGATTGTGTGAAAACATGTTTTTAGCACATTACTGAAGGGTTTTCTCTTCATGCTGAGATACTTTGATTTATACCTTGGACACCTCTCTGAAATATGTTTTTGTGCAGACAAAAATTTGCAGAGGTCGCGCGCGCAGCCTGATGAGGCTGAGTCACAAATATTACACGAGCTAATCAAAATTTAGCTTTTGCTTTGATCAACAACAATATACTACAAAGGGACAGGTCCCATTCTAAGATTCTGAAGCCACTGCAGTACGAACCATCGGCTTGAAACGTTAGTGCAGTTGCACGCGCGCAGCTGCACCTGTTTGCAGAGTCACACGATGTAACTGGAGCTATTAGCATTGTCTAACAGTGTACCAGTAGAGAAGAGCCTCATTCTATGCCACCAATCCGCTGCAGGGCGAACTATCGGCTCGAAACGACACGGATCAGAGCTGCTCGTCTCATCCAAATATTCCTCCATTTCATCTCTGGTGCGTGTGTCAGTCAGAGTGACGTGTCAATTACAGCACATAATGCCACGCCCCCTTAGTCCGCCAGTCACTCCCATTATCATGTTATTTTTTTGAATCTCAGACTGTATCCGGGGAGGTGAGGTAAGTTTTCCTGGACAAATAGCATTTCTGAGCAGTTTGTGGAGTAATGGACAGAATGAACCCTGCAGAGGAAACCACTATCTCATCGTAGATCAGATAATCAACTAACTTAAATCATTTACAAACAAATATAATCACTTCACCCATAATAAGTTAATACTTTAATGCATTAGTTCTATAGTTAGCCAAGATTTTTTATGAAATTTATCAGTTGTTATACTCAGGAGGAAACTGTGCATTTTGACTATAAAACATGTATTTGAAAAGCATGTAGATTATTTTATCAGAAGAACATACACTATGAACATACAATACCTCGGTGTGGCAGTCTGTGGAGAGATGCACTAGGATTAGGAAAATTAAACATTTTTGAATCACGATAGAGTTTTTGAGGAAGCATAGTGCACAGGCTTACACTAAAACTGTGTACAAAAAAACCTGTGAAAATTAAATAACGTTTAGAAAACCAAGCTGTGTTTTAGATTTCTATCCCAGTGACTGTCAGTGGTCTTTTAGAAGTAAACTATTTTACTAAAGTGTAGTTTTTCTTGATTTCTGACAGAGAAATTTGCATGTTTCAAAAAGGGTGTCTGTCATGTTGGAAGTGGTGAGGCCTTGTGTCCTTCCTCATTTTTACCAACTGAGGTCAGAATTTAAGTTGTTGTAATATTTATATACAGTACAGACCAAAAGTTTGGACACACCTTCCCACTGAAAGAGAATGAGAAAGTGTGTCCAAACTTTTGGTCTGTACTGTATATTGTAACTCAGTAACAGCTGAAAATATGGTTTTGGTTTCACAAGCAGATACATGTTTTTGTTCAAATTATTTTGTAATTTAATGCCAGGCAGACACTGTGCGATTTCAAGGGGATTTCGCCACAATTTTGCCGTCACAGACCACGCTGCGTCATCGTGGAAACATCGTAGCATCGGGATGTCAGGTCGGGAGGTCGTAAGCCGTATAGTGTGAGAACACTCACGAGGAAGGATTAATTGCTGCTACGTTCTAACGATAATGCTGCGACCTCCCGATCAAACTTCTGGCATGTCAGAAATTTTCGCAGTAGCTCATACAGTGTGAGCAGTGTTGCGCCACGATTCTAAGTTCGCACCTGCGCAGAAGACACCGGTGGAGCAACATTGGCTGGCTAACGTGAAACTATCATAGCTACTGTAAAACAATATATAGTTTAACATTAACGTTACCTCAAGTCCCTGATGAAGTATGGACATCCCATACCGACCACGTCTCCTCAGCCATTCACGTACCCAAATCCTTTTCTTTTTTTTTTTAGTTTCAGCGCACACAACTGCAACAACTTTCTGCCTGCTCGCCATCTTGTTGTCAGGCATGCTGTGGTTATCATAAGAACCTTTATTTTTCGTTGTTCACACTCAAGCGTGTCGTGCTGTCACATGCTGACTGACGCCGACAAGTAGTCGTGGTTGTCAATAATCGTGGCTGACAGCAGTCGTACAGTATGAGTACACATGTCGTAGGGTCAAATAGAGTACGAGTGACAAACCCGGTCGTGCAGTGGGAGCATTTCCACGACAGTCAGATTTCTAAAATCGCACAGTGTCCGCCCGGCATAAGAGATGGTTGCCAGTAGTTACTATGTTTGAAAGTTAACCTTTGTGTTGAACAGGTCTATGTCCTTCCTGTCATATGAAAGCAGTCTTTGTAGATTGAATAGACTTTTTATAACAAAGCATCACTGTCACATCTGAGATATTACCTGAGACATTAGCTTGGGCTTGTGTCTCCCCCAGGACCCCCACTGACAGCAACCAGTGGGATTGAAACTCCCAACCACCAATCTGCAATCACTTCTTCTCCTCCTCTTGGACCACCTGGCGTAGGGCTGCCACCTACTCTTCCTCCACATCAGCCTCCTCCTTCATCCTCGTCTGTGTCTCTTCGCCCTCAATATGTCCAGTCTGAATGTAAGCAGAGATGCTGTTCCTTTTCAGATTGGGGCTGTGTGGCTTTTTATTTCCGTACCTTTCCTTTTCGTGTTTTCTCTGCTGATTACAGTAGAACTGAATACATGTTTATGGTTTTTGACACGTCACGTTTTAACTTTTCTGTTGGGGGGGGGTGATGTTTCTTGGGGATGTAGTAACACTTGTAGACCACGTGGTAGTGCTGTTCTTTAAGATAGAGGATCTCAGTAAAATAAATATCAAGTCTTTTCAGTTGTATGGAGCTTTTTACCTGTTATTCTGCTCTGTAATAACCATAGAATGTGATCATGACTGTTTCAGTCACTAATTTTTAATTTGTTGTAACTGACATCTCAGATTTTAAACTCAATGGTTTGCATTAGTTACTTTTTATGAAATTTGAAAGACTTGAATCTCAAATATCTTATATTTTAGATACCTACGATCCAGAGGGATACAACCCAGAATCACCAGGACTGACCGCAGCAGCTCGAAATTCTTATCGTCACTTTATTCCACGGGTTCAGACTCAACGCTCAAACCTCATCGGCCTCACCTCCAGTGAGGGACAAGGGTCTAGAGGTAACATCTGAAGATAAAATTTTATTTTAAAAAATTAACTTTTGGAAAGGGGAGGGATATCAGTTAATTAATCTGTATTGTTATCTCAGTAATGCAATTCCGTTTACAGCCTAAGGTCTCACAAACACTTTAAAAATGCATCAAATTCCCAGCTCAGTCACGTAAGAGGGAGAGTAACATCAAAACCAGGTTGACAGGAAAAGAGGATTATTTAGTTCTCTTTTTTTTTTTTTACAAAGTAAAACAACATAAGAGATTTATCTAAAACCAAACAACTGTAGATTTTATAAAATCAAGTGACAACAAATAAACTATACAAAAGGTAAAGAATAAATCCAAATCTCTTTATAACATTTTAAACTTTACATAAAAGAAACAAAGGTTTTCGTCTGAGCCTGCCTAAAGAATGATTACAGATTGGTTTTACATATTCACACACAAAAGACAGGCTGCCAAAAAGAAACTAAATTTTGCTGTTGATTATCAAAAACAAACCACATATTTATAACACTGCCAGCACAAAGACAGGTCTTTTAAGAGGTGGAAATGGGCTGACCAGAATGCAGGGGGAAGCTTCTAGACAGAGGAGAAGGCGGCCAATCACAGGATGGAACCACACAGCTGGGCTAGCAAACCTGCAACTGCACAATCAAATGCAAAACAAAATGGCCACTGGCCAGTTGGGCCCGACCGATATATCGGCCGGCCAATATTATCAGCCGATATGGGGGTCCAGGGTGATATCGGCTATCGGTAAAAAATTGTCGATATTTTCCTATATTTTTCATTGATTTATTTTTGTCATATACAGTGGGGCAAAAAAGTATTTAGTCAGCCACCAATTGTGTAAGTTCTCCCACTTAAAAAGATCAGAGAGGCCTGTAATTTTCATCATAGGTATACCTCAACTATGAGAGACAAAATGAGGAAAAAAATCCAGAAAATCACATTGTCTGATTTTTAAAGAATTTATTTGCAAATTATGGTGGAAAATAAGTATTTGGTCACCTACAAACAAGTAAGATTTCTGGCTTTCACAGACCTGTAACTTCTTTAAGAGGCTCCTCGGTCCTCCACTCGTTACCTGTATTAATGGCACCTGTGTGAACTCGTTATCAGTATAAAAGACACCTGTCCACAACCTCAAACAGTCACGCTCCAAACTCCACTATGGCCAAGACCAAAGAGCTGTCAAAGGACACCAGAAACAAAATTGTAGACCTTCACCAGGCTGGGAAGACTGAATCTGCAATAGGTAAGCAGCTTGGTGTGAAGAAATCAACTGTGGGAGCAATTATTAGAAAATGGAAGACATACAAGACCACTGATAATCTCCCTCGATCTGGGGCTCCACGCAAGATCTCACCCCGTGGGGTCAAAATGATCACAAGAACAGTGAGCAAAAATCCCAGAATCACACAGAGGGACCTAGTGAATGACCTGCAGAGAGCTGGGACCAAAGTAACAAAGGCTACCATCAGTAACACACTACGCCGCCAGGGACTTAAATCCTGCAGTGCCAGACGTGTCCCCCTGCTGAAGCCAGGACACGTCCAGGCCCGTCTGCGGTTTGCTAGAGAGCATTTGGATGATCCAGAAGAGGATTGGGAGAACATCATATGGTCAGATGAAACCAAAATAGAACTTTTTGGTAGAAACTCAACTTGTCGTGTTTGGAGGGGAAAGAATGCTGAGTTGGATCCAAAGAACACCATACCTACTGTAAAGCATGGGGGTGGAAACATCATGCTTTGGGGCTGTTTTTCTGCAAGGGGACCAGGACGACTGATCCGTGTAAAGGAAAGAATGAATGGGGCCATGTATCGTAAGATTTTGAGTGAAAACCTCCTTCCATCAGCAAGGGCATTGAAAATAAGACGTGGCTGGGTCTTTCAGCATGACAATGATCCCAAACACACCGCCTGGGCAACGAAGGAGTGGCTTCGTAAGAAGCATTTCAAGGTCCTGGAGTGGCCTAGCCAGTCTCCAGATCTCAACCCCATAGAAAATCTCTGGAGGGAGTTGAAAGTCCGTGTTGCCCAGCGTCAGCCCCAAAACATCACTGCTCTAGAGGAGATCTGCATGGAGGAATGGGCCAAAATACCAGCAACAGTGTGTGAAAACCTTGTGAAGACTTACAGAAAACGTTTGACCTCTGTCATTGCCAACAAAGGCTATATAACAAAGTATTGAGATTAACTTTTGTTATTGACCAAATACTTATTTTCCACCATAATTTGCAAATAAATTCTTTAAAAATCAGACAATGTGATTTTCTGGATTTTTTTTCCTCATTTTGTCTCTCATAGTTGAGGTATACCTATGATGAAAATTACAGGCCTCTCTGATCTTTTTAAGTGGGAGAACTTACACAATTGGTGGCTGACTAAATACTTTTTTGCCCCACTGTATGTGTTTCTGCATCTCCATTAATGAGAATGCCCAGTTAAAAATGTAAATAAATGTTCCGAAAATAGATAAACTTGTCTATTATTTACATTTTTTGGAATCAGTGAATAATTCAGATTGTTCATGGTGTCTTAACAGGTAGACATGAGCTTAAGAATGAGCTTAGAATGCAGTGTTTTAGTTTTCAGTGATATTTTTGAAATTTTTCCTGGTGGATGGTTTTATCGGCCATTATATCGGCTATCGGCCTGCTCTAAAGTCTTTATATCGGTATCGGTATCAAAAAATCCATGTTGATCGAGCCCTACTAGCCAGAGTGGTTGATAAGAAATAATGGGTGAGCCACAAATGTGTCAACCAAACACTGATTAGAGTAGATTTTAATGATGCTGAGGATGTTCTTCTACTGCAGAGTGTTGAATGTTCAGTGAAACAACAGTAAAACTTTCTTGAAATGATCCTAAAACCATTAAAAGAATTCAGCTTTCTTAACAAGTAGATATGTTGTTGACCTCTTTTCATTATAGACGGGGTGCACATAAGTATTTTTGGCTTTGTTCTCAGGGGAGAACCTAGGGTTGTTGCTTGGTCCTCACATTTTTAAACGTGTCTCACTGTGTTTCTTCAGAGCTCCTCTGCTGCTCTGTTTTTGGTTTTTCAAGCTTCACATTCAGTCTGATTAGTTTTCCTGACTATGTGTTTCAATAAAAATCCTTTAAAGGTGGTATATGGAACTTGAACAAAGTAACACAGCACAAAGCCTTCAGCCATCTGGGTGCTAGGCTCGTTAAACCCCCCAATGCTGAGGTCGACAAATATTCCTCACCAAACCCACTCGGATCCCCGATCCGAGCAGGACAATAAAATATCATGTGTTCATCTCACTAATCATGCTCTCCAGCCCCGCTGATCACATACTGAATCTGATAAAAGCAGCTCCTACCTGTTTGTAGCTCAATCATCGATTCAGTCCGTGGCAAAGAGTTCATAGTTGTCCTGCGGCTCTTCTTGAGCAAATCAAAACTTCCTGCAGTCCCTCCAAAGATCCTCTGTCCTCCTCACTCACTATACTGCACGACCCACTTATCCAGTAAAATCAAAAAAGCAATAAAATCCTCAGTGGTGTGTCTTCCAGTGAATAAGTGGCCCGAAGCTCTTCCACTTCAGCAACATGTTGCAGCTACATGTTAGCTAGCTGCTAATAAAAACGTTTCCACACAGAACTTGCTCATCACATAGGAAACCCCAGGGGAAACCCACCTATGGCAAGCAAATAAGGTATTGCTGGGTTTCACATGACGTAGCGTTGACGTCACCAAATGCAGATGGGGGTCAGGAAGTAACCGCCGCTGCACAGAACCTTGCTGAACTCTGCTGATTCGGCTTAAAAATGCCCCAAATCTGTGCGGTCTACGGTTGTTGCAACCGCTCTAATCGGGAGAAAGACAAACGTTTTATTCGTGTCTCGAAAGTCGTGTGCCACAAAGGTCTTAATTTTAAAAAACTTAACGAAAGAAGATGGCAGAAATGGATCACTTATCTCGAGCTAAAAACAAGACGCGCAGAAACGGACAATGCTAGAGTTTGCAGCGATCAATTTCTAAAAGGTTTAATAAAAGGTTTTAATAAATGTTCTAGTGTTTTGAACATTTACTTAGAAACACATCTACAAAAATGGCAGATAAACAAGTTTTTCTCTGGCCACAAACCACGTTTTTATGGGGGATTCTGTGGATCTCTGTGAATGGTTGAACTACATTATAGAAATATATAGAGAGAAATTACTTAAAATCAAACAAATCTAATAGAAATTTGGATTCAAAAAGGCATAATAAAGTATTTACATGTAGATCCTAGCACATAAACACACTCGTTATTAGCATTAGCAATAGTATTATTATCACGAATTAAAAGTAGCACAACTCACGACTTACCCGTGCAAAAACAAGACGACAGCCATTTAAAGCTTCTCTGGATCCTAAATCGTTGACCCAAACTGATACAAAATAGTTGTAGGCTTCCAGGCTTTTGAAGGCTTTCATTTGATTTGCTGTGTAAAAAGAGGTATGCAGGACGAGAGTTTATGTTGATAGCTTCAATACAGGGTAAATCCTCCAGACTGTATTTAAAGTCCGATTTTTTATTCATAACCTAAATGAAGATATATTTTATCACGATATCGCGTCTGTGCTAGTCCATTTAAAGCCTTACTATAGTTGCTTTCCGACATCACGCTGTGTTGTTGTGGCCAAGTGAAACACTTCCTGACCCCCATTTGAGTTTCGCGCGGCTTCCGAGTCACGTGAGTGAAACCCAGCAATATAAATGTCCTGTATTTGTATAGAGCTTTTCTAGTCATTCAGACCACTCAAAGCACTTTCACACTACAAGGTTTTGCATTCACCAATTCACACAACCCGATACGCAGATCGGGGGGCAACATGAAGCCGGGATCGATCCACCAACCTTCAAATTGGAGGACGACCGCTCTAACCACTGAGCCACAGCCGCCCCACACCATATAATCACCACATATCCCTGGGGCTTCCAGCTACTTGACCTGCAGACTCCACAGCACCAACCTCGCTGTGCTGGACTATTTATGGTATTAGGCAACCCAAAATGGTGCCCGCTGCTCTGCCAGCTATTGGCTGTTAGATCTAAACAAAATGCCAACGTCATGCCCATCAAAATTAATATTTTATATTTTACTTCAAATATAATTTTTAAAGGAAATTGTGTATTTTCATTCTACAACCCTCTAAAAACCCCATGGAGAGATTATTTTATTAAAAATATTGCTTTTTATGAAAATATTCCACATCGATATTTGAACTTGGGAGACCTCGGGTGTTATCGCCTCCTGAGTAGTTTGAGAGATTAAAACTGAAAGAGAAGTTGTTGACCTGTTTTCACACCCACTATGAAGGTAAGAACTGAGACCTCAGAAAAAAAAATTTAATGGAAGGGCCTCTTTAAATGAACCCTTTTTGCCATGGATACAGCTGTCTGATGGGTCAGGAAGGCTTTTCTTATTAAAATCAATAATTGACTCTTTAGTTTTTGTCACGTTTAGGCAGATGAGGACAGAGCACAGCCAAATCCTGACACGGCTCCCTGTCAGAGTGACATTAGAAAATTCAGATCTTTGCTCCTAATCCTGAGTTTGATCATTATTAAAACTTGTCTGTGCCTTATTTTCATGCTTATTTGCTGATTAGACACATTTATGTGACAAAACGGACAAAATCTGTAAGGGGTGAGGAATACTTTTTCTTAGCACTGTATGTATTTTCTAGCTGCCAACATAGTGATCCAGACAGAGCCTGCAGCTGTATCCAACAGTCCTGCAAACAACGTGTCACGTTTTACCATGGAGCAAGATAACAGGAAAAGGACACTGGGACCCGTCCCCACTGACGGACCTGCTGTTAAAAAACCCTGGATGGAGAAGTAAGATTTCACAGATTGGATTGATACAGAAACCTTTTGTTCTTCACAGCACTCATGTATATTGCAAATATTTTATTATACTAACCCTCTGTGTACCCACCACCTGCAGAGGGAGCCATAGGGGTCGGGTGCGGAGAAGACTAGGTGGCACTGGGTGTGTGCCTGTGCGTCCCGGTCCGTGTGCACAGCCCCTGGCTGTTGGGACGTGGAACGTCACCTCACTGGGGGGGGACAGAGCCTGAACTTGTGCGGGAGGTTGAGAAGTACTGGCTAGATATAGTTGGGCTCTGAAGGTGGGTGATTGGGAGGAACGGCCTCCCCGATCTGAACCCAAGTGGTGTTCAGTTATTGGACTTCTGTGCCAGTCACAGTATGTCCATAATGGACACCATGTTCGAGCACAAGAGTGTCTATAAGTGCACATAGCACCAGGACACCCGGAGGTCGATGATCGACTTTGTCATCGTGTCATCTGACCTTCGGCCATGTGTCTTGGACACTTGGGTGAAAAGAGGGGCTGAGCTGTCAACTGATCATCCCCTGGTGGTGAGTTGGATCTGCTGGCAGGGGAGGAAGCCGGTCAGACCTGGCAGACCCACGCGTGTTATGAGGGTCTGCTGGGAATGCCTGGCAGAATCCTCTGTCAGGGGTGTTTTCAACTCCCACCTCCGGGAGAGCTTCTCTCAAATCCCGGGAGATGCTGGAGACATGGAGTCTAAGTGGTCCATGTTCTCCTCCTCTATTGTCAGTGCGGCTGCTCTTAGCTGTGGTCGCAAGGTGTCTGGTGCCAGTCGTGGCAGCAACCCCCGAATCAGGTGGTGGACACCGGAAGTAAGGGACACTGTCAGGCTGAAGGAGTCCCACTCGAATTTGTTTTTTTGTGGGACTTTGGAAGCAGCTGATGGGTCCGGCAGGACAAGCGCACCACAGCTTGTGTGGTCGCAGAGGCAAAAACCCGGGTCTGGGAGCAATTTGGCCATGGAGAATGACTCAGTCGGCCTCAAAGAAATTCTGGTGAACCGTCTGATGCCTCAGGAGGGGGAAGCAGTGCTTCACTAACACTGTTTACAGTGCACGTGGAGAGCTGCTGACATCAACTGAGGATGTAGTTGGACCTTGGAAGGAATACTTTAAGGATCTCCTCTATCCCACCATCACATCTTCCGCTGAAGAGGCAGAGACTTGGGACTTGGAAGGGGACTCGCAGATCACCCAAGCTGAAGTCACTGAGGCAGTTATAAAGCTCCTTGGTGGCAGGGCTCTGGGGGTTGGATGAGATCCATCCTGAGTACCTCAAGACCATGGATGTTGTAGGACTGTTTTGTTTGGCATGTCTCTGCAACATCGTGTGGAGGTCGGGGACAATGCCTCTAAATTGGCAGACCGGGGTGGTGGTCCCTCTGTTTAAGAAGGGGGACTGGAGGATGTGTTTCAATTACAGGGGGTTCACATTCCTCAGCCCTCCCCGTTAAGGTCTACTCCAGGGTACTGGAGAGGATAATTCGACCGATTGTTGAACCTAGGATTCAGGAGGAGCAGTGTGGTTTTTGTCCTGGTCCTGGAACACTGGACCAGCGCTATACCCTCCATCGGGTGCTCAAGGGTTCGTGGGAGTTTGCCCAACCAGTCCACATATGCTTTGTGGATCTGGAGAAGGCATTTGACCGTGTGCCCTGGGACATCCTGTGGGGGGCTGCTCTGGGAGTATAGGGTTTGGGGCTCTTTACTATGGGCTGTCCTTTTCCTGTACAACTACAGCAGGAGCTTGGTTTGCATTGCCGGCAGTAAGTCATACCTGTTCCCAGTGCCTCAGGGTTGTCTCCACCAGTGCAGCCCTTTGTCACCGGGTCTGTTCATTACTTCTATGAAGAGAAATTCAAGGCGCAGCCAGGGGCCCGAGGGGGTCCGGTTCAGAGACCACAGGATCTTATCTCCGCTGTTTGCAAATGATGTTGTTCTTTTGGCCGCATTGAACCAGGACCTTCAACGTGGGCTGGAGCAGTTTGCAGCCGAATGTGAAGCGGCTGCATTGGGTCATGACCAAAAGGACGAGATCACAGGCGCACTGGTGGGATCTATGTCTCCCAGCTGGCCTGGGAGCACCTTGGGGTCCCCCCAGTTGAGTTGGAGGGGGTGTGCGCAGACAGGGAGGTCTGGGCATGTCTGCTCAGAATGCTGCGACCCAGCTTTACTATAAAAGCCACATTTTGGCTCAGTTGGGACAAACAGCCAAGGACCCTACTTGTACAAACTCAAACATAAGGGCAAAAAGCTTTAATCTAGAATTCTAAGGACTTTATTTTTTTTTAATTTTCAATATCCTGCTGTTCTAGACCAAGCTTTGCCAACCAAGATAAGGGCACTTTCCCGAAGAGAAATCACTATGTGAACACAAAGCTGGAGGTGCGCAAGATCCCACGAGAGCTCAACAACATCACCAAACTCAACGAGCACTTCAGCAAGTTTGGAACCATTGTCAATATTCAGGTATTTTTGTCCCCAGAAGGACTTATTTGACGAGAATACAGCAAATGTTAAAGTAAAAGTATTATTGGAGGGTTTCTTTAAATCATTGTTGCAAATCAGAGCTCAAACAATAAAACCAAATGGAAATACAAGATTTGTTACCAGATCAAACGTGGAGGTTATTGGTGATTACTTGAAAACAAATCTTGAATGGGTTGTAGTTGTTTTTTAGATTAGATGTCAGGAATTTAAAACTGCTGAAGAATTTGTTTGAGTGCATACAGACAGCTGACCTGTACACTCTGCTCCCTGATCCAGGTCGTTTTTGGTGGAGACCCAGAGGCGGCATTGATCCAGTACACGAAGAACGAAGAGGCCAGACGAGCCATATCCAGTATTGAAGCTGTCTTCAACAACCGTTTCATTCGTGTGTATTGGCACCGTGAGCCCGCTGCCCACATGACAGGTGTTCAGGAGCAGGGCTCAGGGAGCCTGGCAGCTGGGTCGGCACCAAGTGCAGGGCTGCATCACAGCAACATGCATATGGTTAGCCCAACCCATCCACAATCAAATCCTCGCCTCGCTTCGCTTTGCTTCACTTTTCTTTGCTTTGCTTTCCTTTCCTGTCTTTCCTTTGCTTTGCTTTGCTTTCCTGTATCTGTCTTATCGTGCTTTTTTTCCTTTTGGTTTAATCTTATTTTTCCTCTTTTTGTCTTTAAATGTCTCTGCAGGGAATCAAGCAACACAATCCAGCTGCTTATGTGTTGAATAAAACTGTATCCAAACATCACCCGAATCCATCAAAGACAGAGGGCTTGAATCTAGACTCTGATGCTGTCAATGTAGGTTTTATGTTTCTTCCAAAAAAAAAAATACAGACAATGTTGGGGATTTTAGTTAGTTAGTTAGTTAGTTAGTTAGTTAGTTAGTTAGTTAGTTAGTTAGTTAGTTAGTTAGTTAGTTAGTTAGTTAGTTAGTGCATAACCAGTAGTACAGCTACAGTAATGCTTTAAGATCCATGCAGGTATCCTAATCTTTTTGTGGTCTTTCTTGATTTGTTTTTCTTCATTTGATTAAAGCCTTTCTGATAAAGGGAAGTCAGATTAGGTTGTAAATTTGTCTTTTTTATTTTCAGAGTATTTTTTTAGCCTTCAACATGCTACTACTAGTTTACGCTTAAAGAGGATTTCTTTAAAGTTGATTTTTAACATTGATTGATGAGCTTTTGACAACAAACATCAATTTGGAGATTTTCTGCTGTCAACCTTCATGACTTTTCTTTTTTCTGTGATGTTTAGGTGGTGCCTAACACCCAGAAGAGTTCTTACACTTCCACAGCCCTCAAGTCATCCTCAAAGAGCCTTGGGAAGACAGGAAAAGCACTGGAAGCACAGGAAGCTCTCAAGAAGAAACAGGCATATTTCTTAATTTTCTTACATTTTCTGGCTGCTGTAAGAAACATAAACCTGCAGTTAACCATTTGTGACTCTGTAGGCCTTCAAGTGGAATTTGTGGTTTATTTATTAAGTAAATTGTTGACTGATATAAAATAATGTGCTTTGTGTTTCTTTTTCCATCTAGGAGGCTTTAAAGCTCCAGCAAGACATGAGAAAAAAGAAGCAGGAAATGCTGAAAACACAAATCGAGTGCCAGAAAGTAAGACATTCACGCAGGCATCTTTTTTCAAGCGTGATGTTATCTTTTTACACAATCTCCCACCTCTTTTTGTTCTTCTTTCAGGCACTGATCAACCGTCTGGAGAAGAATCGAAGTATGAAGCCTGAGGAGAGGGCCAACATCATGAAAACCTTGAAAGAGCTAACAGAGAAGATTACCCAGCTACAGAATGAAATGAACCCGGCTTCTCAGGCCTCGAGTGGCAAAACCAAACACAGCCAGCCCAAAACTAAAACTGATGTAAACTTACATCTTTCTAAACTCAGCTGACACTGTTGTGTCATCACTGTGCATATCATCTGAAAAGTCAATGTTTGGAGTTTTTATTTTATTTTTTTTTGTTTTAAATGATTTTATTCCCTCAGGCCCAGAAAGAGTTGCTGGATGCTGAGCTTGACTTTCACCAGAAGATAAGCTCTGGAGAGGACACAACAGACCTCAAGAGAAAACTGGGGCAGCTGCAGGTGGAGGTAAAACACACACTCACAAAATGATTAATTTGCTGTTAAAGGTTGACAAAACATTGGTGTTAAATGGGAAAAAGTGTTAACTACAAATCCAGTCAACACTAATCTATATTTCTCTAAACCAGGGGTCTCAAACTCCAGGCCTCGAGGGCCACTATCCTGCATGTTTTAGATGTTTCCCTGCTTCAACACACCTGATTCAAATGAACAAGTCGTTAACAGGCTTCTGCAGGACTTGTTGAAATACAGAGGATTTGAATCAGGTGTGTTGAAACAGGGAAACATCTAAAACATGCAGGATAATGGCCCTCGAGGCCTGGAGTTTGAGACCCCTGCTCTAAACTGAGGTCAGTCAGTAAGTTGCACACAGCGAGTAGAAATTTTCAAAATTTGGACAAATTGCTTCAGTTTACAATAAAGTGGTAACTTGGCTATGCCAGAACTATGCTTAGCCACACGTGTCCAGTCGGTGCTACGCATACATCTGTGATTGCTCCATCTAAAAGTGTCTGAAAAAAGGGTGGGCCATCTACTCTAATATTTTGAGCTGATTGGAGGATGCGCCAGAAAGTGCCCGCCTAACATGATTTGTCTTTAGCCAATCACAGTAAATCAAGCTCTTGCAAATCCAGTCGGGGGAAAAGCGCACACATCGTTACCATCAAGAAATGCACTAAGTGCTCACCTTTGCTCATTTTTCAACTAAGAAATCATCTCTAGTTCTCCTAAAACAGATTCAATAGCCGCTTTTATGTGTACATCCACCAGTGCAGCCATGTTTGTTTTGTTTTGCCTGGACACTTGCTGCCAATCATACCTGAACACCCCCAAAGCACAAGGCAAACACATGATTGGTCTGACCCACCAGCGGAGTTGATTCAGATGGTTTAGTTGGAGCAGTACAAGATGGATTTTCATGGGTTTGGAAAACTCCAAATCTCGCGAGAATCCATCTTGCAGTGCAAGGTTATTTATGAATGAATGAATGAATTGAAGAAAGAAAGAAAGAAAGATTTATTGTCATTATACAAGTACAGAGCACAAGTACAACGAAAATCACTTTGGCAACATATTTTCACTCTCCTGAGGCAGCCACTGGGGGCACCAGATAAGATACACATGCATACATATACAGTGATCCCTCACTACTTCGCGGTTCGACTTTTGCAGAGTCACCACTTTGCGGATTTTTCAAAAATATTCATCCAAAAATATAAAATTCTGAGCTTTTAACTGTTTGTTTACCTCCCCACACTTCCTCCGTGGTCGGTTGATGACTCAGCGCCTCTCAGCGCCTCTATCTGAGGACGAGGCGCCTGCCTAAGAGCTGTAAAGCTCTCATTAGTACCTGTGCAGTCACATTGTCACCTTCATTGCACTGCACAGGTCCTTCATCATCACCATCATCAGTCAACCAACGCAACGCTATCGTCATCACTGCACATGGAAGCGCCGCAATGCGGAGCAGTGCGATCAGCTTTTCTTCTGGTACCAGACATGTCTTTCTCCATGCCGGTTCACAAGCGCTTCTGCTCCTCTATTTATTCAGAGCTATTTTTTCACCATGGATAAGTAAATAACATAGTTAAGTAATTTGAGAGAGCTCTTTTTAATTACTCCTGCTACATCGTTCATCTTGAATTGACAACTCCTCTCTCACTCTGTCGCGAAAGAGTTTTTCCCTGTTTGTGTTTAGACACCCAAAAACCCCACCCCCCTCAACGTAGTCATCCCACTCCGTTTTGCTGTGTTGTTTATTTTCATCTCTATAGTCTGTTTACATACACAAATATGATCACATTTGTCAATCACACTATTTTATTTTAAAGAATTGCTTTTATTTTCAAAATTGACCAGATTGTCTCATGTATCTTGGTGTATCCCTACTTCTAATTTTCACCTATAATTGGGGGGTCCGTAACCAATTAACCGCAATAAGTGAGAGATCACTGTCAGTGTTTCTCCTACATAGACTTTACCATGGCACTGCGCCATGGCTGCAAAATGCTTCCGGAAGCAGGAGCATTAGCGTCTCTGTTGTTTTACGTGAACACAGTAGCAGGCAGCAATGATGTGGGGCATTAGGACATAATTACTCCTCTTTAGTTTTAAGCCTGAAGGCAAGGTGAAGTTAGAGCAGCGCTGGTACAACTCGCAGCTCTAAACTATGCAAAGAGCTGCGGACATGGGAGTTGTGTGGCAAATGGTTGAGTTAATCCTTTTTGAAGAATCTAAAATTTTAAATGTTTCTGACTGTTTTAAAACCAAACTGCAAAATACTTAGTTAAACCTTTGACTTGACATTTTGTTGCATGATTCTCTTTCTATTTTCTGTAACAGCTAACAAGTCAATTTTCCCATGTTTGTTAAAACCTTTTGTTCTGTGATCTCAAATCCATGAAATATTTTTAAATACTTTGAGCAGCTTTGAATAAGTGAGCATTAAATGAGTACATATGTAACCTCACTAAAAACATCTACAGAGATGAGCTAACAGTATGATGAAGCATGGGTTGTCTCTTCTGTCCCTGCTGTTAAAAATGCACCCCCCTTCCAAAACCAAACCTCCTTCTGCATGTTAACCCGCAGCCACTTAAGCAAGCCCAAAGGAACAGCCACTAACGAAGCCAAGTCAGACTTAAATTCTTACACTGATGGAACAGCATCTCATTAAAGTTTGAGTTCCTGGTCCGTGTGAGGAAATCGCAGAATGACAATTAAAGGCAGCAAAGAGGCATCAGCAAATGGAGGAGAGAGTGTCTGTGAGGTAGTTTGGAAGTTAAAAAGTGAGATGTCCCCTTTTAAAAATGAAAGAGACAACTAATTGGGAAGGGGACAGAATGGCAGAGCAGGAACACAAACCTGAATATGAAGAGATGTTTGGCTTTTTTTAACCATCAAATTTTACATTTACTTGTTTAACATATTTAAAGCATGAATATATTAAGAACATCCAGGGTTCATTTTTTGGAGCATTTCAAAGAAGAACAACATTCAGGTTTTTTTTTTTTTTTTTTTAGGCAACAAGATTGGGTCTGATCAGGCCTCCGACTGGACGAGGCAGAGGGAAAATCACACCAGACCTCAGTGCGATGCACGGGGGCCGTGGCAGGAGCCGAAGCAGAGAAATGATGGCTCGGGGTGGAGTTGTGAACCGCATGGTGGTCGACCATCGACCTCGGGCTCTGGCTATATTAGGTGTCACACAGGAAGAGAAAGAAGAGCTAATGTTGCACTTTGTGGTGAGAATTTTCTTTGTGCGAAAGTTCTGAACATGGTGAATAAAAGGATGCAAAGTTGAAGTCTAACAAGACAAGACCCCCTAGTGCAGGGGTGGCCAACTCCAGGCCTCGAGAGCCACAATCCTGCACATTTTAGATGTTCCCCTGCTTCAACACACCTGCTGCAAATAAACAGGTTGTTAAAAGGCTTGTACAGGACTTGCTGAGAGATTGCAGATTTGAATCAGGTGTGCTTAAGCAGGGTAACATCTAAAATGTGCAGGATTGTGGCTCTCGAGGCCTGGAATTGGCCACCCCTGCCCTAGTGGCTGGCTGCAGTGTAAGTTTTAAATCTCATCCTCTCCTTGGAAACAATTGGGACATTTTCATGATTAAAAATTTAAAAAATACACCTCAGATCATTTTTTTCAGTTTTTTCCTGATGTTGTCTTCTGTGGATTCACATAGTTTTAAACTCACTACTGTAGCTTCAGCAATTATTTTTAAAGGTACAATATGTAAGAATTTTACAGTGAAATAATCACACAGCAGTCTGATGTCCCAGTGATGTTGAAAGTAAAGTTACATTAAAACATATTTCAATCTCAGCCGGCTGGGTTGTTGCCAGTTTTTATCATTTTAAAAACACTGCTATAGGACTGGAATATTGGAATTGTACCCATTTAGGGGCAAAGTTCCTCCTTTCTTGCTTGTGATTGGCTAGGAGGGCTCTCACTTTGCTATGATTGGCTATTTTGGGGGTTGGAAGTCTCAACTTTTCTTTTTGATTGACTAGAAAGCCTCTCTAACAACTGCAAAACGTCATCACAAATTAGTGAGAGCAAACTTTCAGCTTGTTTATTTATAGTTTATTTCCACCATCACCAGTCCATCCAATAAGTGTGTCCTGTCACATTTAAATTTAAGTTTATATTTTCATTGTCTATATAGATTGTGTTTAGATTAGTCATTGCAGTTTTGGAGTGTTTTGTGATGAAAATTTGAACTAATAACCGAGGTTGGGGGTTACCTGTTACAAATCAGTAACTTCATTTTCTTTTTTTTTTTTTTTTTGTAATCAGTTACTTTAAGAATTTCTCTCAGTAAGGAAAAGAAAATCCTGACTGCAGCCTGCTTTTTGTCAGACCCTGTGGATGTATCAGTTTAGCCAAAGCGCTGGGATACGTTTGTACCCTGCTCCTGTATTTTACAGGATTTTACATGAGTTACATTATGATACACAATTCATGATTTTAACTGTAAAAAAACAACATAACATATTAATAATTGATTTGATATTTATTTTTTTCATAAGTGACTGAGGTATAAGAGGGATAATGCATGACAGGTGTTCAGCATCAGAAATTAATGGAGGATGCGGCGGGCTGGCAGAGCCGTGTTTTTTTGTTTTCCTCCACTGACAATATGGCTCCAAGCAGTATTTAAGCTACACAATGAATGATCTGGCACTCCTTCCAAACACAAAAGCACCGGGAAGGGGAACATGTTTCTACATGGTGGGAAATGCACTCAGTCTGTCAATTAAGTTGCAGGTGCTGCAAACTGGCTTTTAATTTTTGATAATGCAAGAAGTACTGTAATTAACTATTTTCCAAAGTAACTACACCCAACACTGCTAATAACCTAAAAAACTAACCTAATTTTTACACTGTTGAATTTACTTGATTTATTGGCTCTCAGCTGTTGAAATGTTATATTAAAGCAGAATGCAAGTGCTAAACACACTTGTATGTGGGTGCAAGATGTATGAAATACGAAAAACTGCACTATTTAGCCCAGCTAGGTGCAGTGCAGATCAGTTTCGATTCATGACTAATGGAAACTGATGATATACCTACAACATCATCAGCATTGAAGATGTTAATCCAATAATACACAGTTAAACAGAGGGAAGCCTGGTCCCCATAAGGGGGACTCCCCTTTTTAGGGTTAGGGGTTAGGTTTATTTAGTTAGTTTTAGTTAGTCTTAGGGTTAGTTATAGATCAGTAATGGTTGAGGTTAGGAAAAGGGTTTGGGTTAGGTATAAATCCATTTACTAAAATCAATGGAAGTGAATGGACGGTCCCCATAAGGATAACAAAACAAATGTGTGTTTGTTTCTTTCTTTCTGTCTGTCTGTCTGTCTGTCTGTCGTTCTTTCTTTCTTTTTTTCTTTCTTTTTTTTTCTTTTCTTTTCTTTTCTTTTCTTTTCTTTTCTTTTCTTTTCTTTTCTTTTCTTTTCTTTTCTTTTCTTTTCTTTTCTTTTCTTTTCTTTTCTTTTCTTTTCTTTTCTTTTCTTTTCTTTTCTTTCTAACCACCACAATGTCTGGTTGGTTTGCCATTACCATCCTGTCTGTCTGGATCTAGAAGTCCCACAGGATCTTTGCTCGGTCGTTCTCCACCACCTTTAGAGGTGTTTCCCACTTTGACCTTGGGGTTTCCAGCCCGTACTCTGCACAGATTTTTCTATATACTATGCCAGCCACTTGGTTATGACGTTCCATGTATGCTTTCCCTCCCAGCATTTTACACCCTGCTGTTATGTGCTGGATTGTCTGAGATGACTCGTTGCACAGCCTACACCTTGGGACAATTTTGTTTTTCTACATGCACTGCAATACTCCAATTTTATCACAAGGTCTAATTCTTACATATTGTACCTTTAATTAACTTTATTTCAGTGCTTTAAAAAAACTAATCATTTTGTGTGGGTGAGTGTGCAGACTCTGGTTTCAAAAATCCATAATGGCAGCGCCTATAAACAGAATATCACAGCTCCAGGTGGTCATTTGTTGTCCATTTTAATTTGGCTATCATATTTCTTTCTATTGTGAAACTGCTTTTTCTTTTCCTACTTTTAGAAATTTGGTGAAATCGAAGAACTTCATGACCAAGATACCAACAGTGTCATCATGACCTTTAAGACACGAAGTGAAGCAGAAAATGTAAGTCTCATGACTTAGAATCAACCCATGCCTTTCTTTTTCCACTTTCCTGACCGATCTTTTAAGTCCCAGTCCCATACGTTTTTCCCCCTCATTTTTAGGCAGCAAACCAGGGTGCTCAGTTCAAAGGTCGTGTTCTGCAGATTTCCTGGTACAAACCCAAAACACCTTCTGTCACAACTGAGCCTGAGGAGGAAGAGGCTAAAGACGAGGACCGTACGGTATGAATATCACCCTCAAAATTGATTGATAAACTTTTAATTACAAATATTCACAAAGTTTTACCAACTCAAAATTGAAAATGGGGGGAGTTGTATAATAGTATAGTAATATTTCAATTTGTACTCCAGAGCTTCTGAATTTTTCACTGCCACAGTAGGCTATGCAAGCCTTTGAGTGCTAAGAGCATCTCAGCCCCCTTGAGTAAAACATTACAGTCAGGTGAAGCCCTCATACTGTAACTTCATGCAGAGGGTTTCTCCATGTGAGATAAACAACAGGGCCTATTTAACACTTTGAAATGCTTTGTTCTTTGTTTGTAAGAAGAGTACAATAATTAGATGAAAGATTTTCAAGGTCTGATTTTGTATGTGTGCTTTGAAGATTCCTTCTTCAGAGCCACTTGATATCCTAGCATTTATTTAATCTGGTTGTTTTTGACACAGCAGGGGTGGTGAGTTTAAGGAATCCCAAAAATCCTAATTGTATTTTTATTTTATTTTTTTCATTTGAACAGGAAGGGAGCTCGTTTTTGCCAGGAAAGGAGGAGCAGGGAGAGGAGGAGGAAGAGGAGGAAGATGATGATGAAGACGACGAGTACGAAAGCCGATCTTGGAGGCGATGAAGAGACTGATTGGTCCCTACACACTCACTGGCGGAATTTTTTTTAATTATTTTCACTGTTTATAAAAGGAACTCTTCTTTTTTTTTTTCCCCTCTTGATGGTCATTTTAGACACATGCAAAGGAAGAAGTCTTTATTCACCTGAACCAACGAAAATACTTGCAGGGTCAGTGCATTTTGCATCCCTCAGTGAAACAGTAGTTCAAAATATCTCACTTCTGCAAAGAATGATAAATGTTAAATTGTTCTTACAGATAGAAAAATCTTTAAGTTTTAGTGTGCTTGAAAAATATCAGCAAATGCACAACATTTGTGTCTACTGTGAATAGGTATTTTTTACATAATGTATTTAAACTCATTTTCCCACCAGTTTTTGTAGAATATCGTTCTCAGTTCAGGGACAGCCATTTCATCATCAGTAGAATGTTCTCAATCTCTTATGGAAAGAGATTGATTCCTCCTCCCCCACCACGCTGATACACTGTGCTGTTCCCTTATTGACAGAGGGTTGTTCGGTTTTCAATTTCATGAAAAATTTTCTGTTTCTCAGTTTGCTTTTTACTTACTGGCTGCCCTAAAAATGTTTAAAAAACAAACAGCTTTTGATTGCGGGTCTGTGTGCTGGATGTTAGCAGGCATTGTAGTCACCCAAGATGCATTTCTCCGACGAACAGAGCCACCTGACCCTGCACATCAAGGTGCTGTTGTACCATGACCACATTAGAGCAGGTACTGATGGGATCCCGATGCAATATATCAACCTAACAATGTTTATAAACAGCCATTTACACACTGTCCCAAAGCATCTATTCAAATGTTTCCTATTTTTTATTGAGTCTTTCACTCAATGTTCAGTGCCAGTCTTTGTGAATACACACCAAAAAGATGTTGCACAAATTCTGAGAGAGTGTAACATTTTCACTAATTCTACTCTATCACGTGATGGGACAAAAGTGAGTTCACTTGTTTAAAAAATGTGACATTTGTAGACAGGTGTTTGAATGTAACCTGAGCGTGTGTGTCCATGTTATACAATATACACGTGTGTGTGTGTGTGTATATATATATATATATATATATAGATATATAATTTGTTTGCCTTAAGCAGTCAGCAGATTGCTGATTTTTTTTATGGGTTTTTGTGATTTATTTTTTGTAAATTTTGTAAATTCTTAGGAGATAAATTACTCTTATACTTTTTTTGTTGTTGTTTATGTTATAAGTTTTGCTAGGTCATTTTATATAAATGACAAGGTTGTATCAGGTAGAAGCAGCTGATCTTGAGTGCTTAGCTGCTTGTTTGCAAGGGTTTAATGTCTGTGTTGAACGGTCCTGTTTTTACCCGTTTCTTTTAAAGAAGCATTTGCTCTGACTTGTAAGAAACGCCAGGTGTCATGCATCGCAACTTTTTCATCTGGCAGTAGCTGACTCAATTGGAATTTTGCCAGTGTTTGGAACCCATTTTATCAATTATTAAAATTTCAGTTTTGTATTTGCTTCTTCGTGCTCATACTGCATACTGTATTTGGGAGTCATCAGGGTGGGAGGAGCTAAATCCATTGAAATTAACATGGAAATTGGGTTTTTGGATGGTTATCAGTTGTTGCTCCCAATCAGCAATTTTCTTTCAGAACTCAAGTCAGTAGACCATATCAAGCCAAAACAAACAGGGAATTAACTTGTTCATGTCTCACTGCTTCAGACAGATGAGCAGGCAGTAATGAGCATTTCTGCCAGCATGTAAATAGATTCAATAATAGTTTTCTTTATTTTTCTGACACTAGCTGAAGCTACTTAAAGAAGGTTGCAGAGTCATTTGAAGCATGTTTGATCCGTTCATATGTCTGTAATCTAAAAGACGTTTGTGATGGGAGGGTGACATGCTCTCCTTTAGGACTTTCCACTTTATTATGTCACAATTTAAATTAACTGATAGTGACATGTTTTTGGCTTGTGTAAGTGAGTATCCAGAGTGTCTCCCTACCAACTTTTTGTACTATGCTCTATGCTTCTATCACACAAATAGTGTATAAAATGTAAAAGTTTTATTGGATAATAGTTTTGGATTTGTTACTGTTTATATTTACAGGATGTGTATGTATTTTTTCTTCATGTACTTTGTAAAAAAAAAAAAAAAAGAGTTTATAATTTACTAGCATGTTTGCTTTTGCCAATAAAGATAGAGGAATGGGGTGCTTGTAAGATCATCAAAGAAAGGAGAAAAAAATACAATTGGATTGTTAAAAAGAGAAAAAAGATGAGAAGATTGGACAGGGGGAAAAATATACAAGCAAAAGCATTCCAGAAAACAAACCTCTAAATCTTGTGTGGCCTATTTCATTTGGCTTTTTTTCTTTTTGCAACAAGTGTTTGTGGTGTAGATGTAGGTTCTAAAGGTTTAGTACTTAGGAATCAGAATCAAATTTATTGGGCAAAGTATGTTACACATACCAGGAATTTGACTCGCTTGTATAGGCAGACAGAAATATATAAAGATAATAGACAGTGATGGACATAAAACACACGAGATACATTTGGCAGCATTCCACAAAAGTCTAGTTGGTGGTTTGAGGTCATGTGGTACAGTGCAGGTATATACAGTGGGGCAAAAAAGTATTTAGTCAGCCACCAATTGTGTGAGTTCTCCCACTTAAAAAGATCAGAGAGGCCTGTAATTTTCATCATAGGTATACCTCAACTATGAGAGACAAAATGAGGAAAAAAAATCCAGAAAATCACATTGTCTGATTTTTAAAGAATTTATTTGCAAATTATGGTGGAAAATAAGTATTTGGTCAATAACAAAAGTTAATCTCAATACTTTGTTATATAGCCTTTGTTGGCAATGACAGAGGTCAAACGTTTTCTGTAAGTCTTCACAAGGTTTTCACACACTGTTGCTGGTATTTTGGCCCATTCCTCCATGCAGATCTCCTCTAGAGCAGTGATGTTTTGGGGCTGACGCTGGGCAACACGGACTTTCAACTCCCTCCAGAGATTTTCTATGGGGTTGAGATCTGGAGACTGGCTAGGCCACTCCAGGACCTTGAAATGCTTCTTACGAAGCCACTCCTTCGTTGCCCGGGTGGTGTGTTTGGGATCATTGTCATGCTGAAAGACCCAACCACGTCTCATTTTCAATGCCCTTGCTGATGGAAGGAGTTTTTCACTCAAAATCTTACGATGCATGGCCCCATTCATTCTTTCCTTTACACGGATCAGTCGTCCTGGTCCCCTTGCAGAAAAACAGCCCCAAAGCATGATGTTTCCACCCCCATGCTTTACAGTAGGTATGGTGTTCTTTGGATCCAACTCAGCATTCTTTCCCCTCCAAACACGACAAGTTGAGTTTCTACCAAAAAGTTCTATTTTGGTTTCATCTGACCATATGATGTTCTCCCAATCCTCTTCTGGATCATCCAAATGCTCTCTAGCAAACCGCAGACGGGCCTGGACGTGTCCTGGCTTCAGCAGGGGGACACGTCTGGCACTGCAGGATTTGAGTCCCTGGCGGCGTAGTGTGTTACTGGTGGTAGCCTTTGTTACTTTGGTCCCAGCTCTCTGCAGGTCATTCACTAGGTCCCTCCGTGTGGTTCTGGGATTTTTGCTCACCGTTCTTGTGATCATTTTGACCCCACGGGGTGAGATCTTGCGTGGAGCCCCAGATCGAGGGAGATTATCAGTGGTCTTGTATGTCTTCCATTTTCTAATAATTGCTCCCACAGTTGATTTCTTCACACCAAGCTGCTTACCTATTGCAGATTCAGTCTTCCCAGCCTGGTGAAGGTCTACAATTTTGTTTCTGGTGTCCTTTGACAGCTCTTTGGTCTTGGCCATAGTGGAGTTTGGAGCGTGACTGTTTGAGGTTGTGGACAGGTGTCTTTTATACTGATAACGAGTTCACACAGGTGCCATTAATATAGGTAACGAGTGGAGGACCGAGGAGCCTCTTAAAGAAGTTACAGGTCTGTGAAAGCCAGAAATCTTACTTGTTTGTAGGTGACCAAATACTTATTTTCCACCATAATTTGCAAATAAATTCTTTAAAAATCAGACAATGTGATTTTCTGGATTTTTTTTCCTCATTTTGTCTCTCATAGTTGAGGTATACCTATGATGAAAATTACAGGCCTCTCTGATCTTTTTAAGTGGGAGAACTTGCACAATTGGTGGCTGACTAAATACTTTTTTGCCCCACTGTAACATTATTTTTAATGGCAGAACAGGTTATTTCCCTGTTAGGGGAATTAAGCGTGTTTGTTTAACATGGTGACTGCCTGTGGGGAAAAACTGTTTGTGTCAAGTGGGTTTGGCGTACAGGGATCTGTAACTGATATAAGTAGGATTTCATATTCCTTGCATTTATTAGGGCCAAACACTGCAGGCAATGCAAAGGCCTATTGTATCCTCACTGTTTCTTCTTATTATTCTGTATTATCTTATTATTATTAATGCTATGACTGAGTATGTGACTGACTATTTAAACATCTGCATGGACAACATAATTCCCACCAGAACAGTGAAGTGCTTCCCAGTAACAAACACTGGATCACCAGAGACCTGAACTGCTGAACAAGAAAAGAAGAGCTTTCAGGGAAGGAGACTGGGATGCACTGAAAAGTGTACATAAATTAAAAAATCAAGATTAGAAGCAACAAAGACGTATACAGGGAAAAACTGGAGAACAAGCTCAAGCAAAATAATATAGATGCGTCGTCAGGGATAAAGATCACAGGCCAATGAACTTAAAAGAGGCCCCTCCATTAAAAACAGTTTTTTCTGAGGTTTCTGTTGAATATGTTAGCTTCACAGGTGTTCTTACCTTCATACTGGGTGTGAAAACAGGTCAACAACTTCTCTTTCAGTTTTAATCAAATTATGGAGGTGGCGATAACACCCGAGTTTGAACGGCCTGTATCCATTTCATCACAACTCCTTTGTTTGTTAGTATTCGGCAGCTCCCACAGTTGAAACCACGCCTAGCATGCAGCTGGCTAAAAGCTGCAGCAAAACGTAGCAAACAGGAAGAGAGTACGTGTGACATTGCCATGTGCAGCGGAGCAGGAAACAGTATATACCTTGCTCTCATAGGCTAGTTTGTTAGCCAATCTGAGTCCAGCAAATCTGAATAATGAATATGAACGAGCTGCTGCCCGAGGCGTGACGGCTGCACATCCATGATGCAAATCTCCCATTCCACCACATCGCAAAGGTGCTCTATTGGATTGAAATCTGGTGACTATGGAGGCCATTTGAGTACAGTGAACTAATTGTCATGTTCAAGAAATCAGTCTGAGATGGTTTGAGCTTTATGACATTATCCTGCTGGAAGTAACCATCAGAAGATGGGTACACTGTGGTCTTAAAGGGATGGACATGGTCAGCAACAATATTCGAGTAGGCTGTGGCATTGCAGCAATGCTCAATTGGTACTAAGGAGCCCAAAGTGTGCCAGGAAAATGTCCCCCACACCATTTCACCACCACCACCAGCCAGAGCCATTGATCCAAGGCCAGATGGATGTTGTTGACGCTAAATTATGACCCTACCATCCGAATGTTGCAGCAGAAATCCAGACTCATCAGACCAGGCAACATTTTTCCAGTCTTCAATTGACCAATTTTGGTGAGTATGTGCGAAATGTAGCCTCAGTTTCCTGTTCTTAGCTTACAGGAGTGGCACTTGGTGCGGTCTTCTGCTGCTGTGCCCCATCTGCTTCAAGGTTCAACGTGTTGTACATTCAGAGATGCTCTTCTGCCTACCTTGGTTGGAACAAGTGGTTATTTGAGTTACTGTTGCCTTTCTATCAGCTCGAACCAGTCTGGCCATTCTCCTCTGACTTCTGGGATCAACAAGACATTTTTGCCCACAGAACTGCTGCTCACTCGATATTTTACCTTTTTTGGACTATTCTCTGTAAATCCTAGAGATGATTGTGCATAAAAAAGCCAGTAGATCAGCAGTTTCTGAAATACTCAGACCAGCCTGTCTGTCACCAACAACCATGCCACATTCAAAGTCACTTAAATCACCTTTCTTCCCCATTCTGATGCTCGGTTTGAACTGCAGCAGATCATCTTGACCATGTCTACTTGCCTAAATGTATTGAGTTGCCACCATATGATTGGCTGATTAAAAATTTGTTAATGAGCAGTCTGGCAGGTGTGCCTAATAAAGTGGCCAGTGAGTGTATAAACACTAGCCGACTTGTTGCCGCTATTGGCCAATGGGGTTGAATGTAGGGATGTGCGGATCGATACTAAAAGATCGATACCTCCAATTCCAGCTTTTTATGTTTTGGAATCGATTATCTTATTAAAATATCGTTATTTTAGTCATTTTAAGTCAATATGTAGTTTGTCATTAAATGGAAAATTGTATAAATCATGCTCAGTTGGTCGGAACTACTTCTTCTGTCTAGCAAAGTGCGTGACATTACAGTATAAAAGCAGAAGGACGCAGAGCTGCGCTGCTTACCTGTTGCTGCAGTCAGTCAGTTGCTGTCAGCTAGAATTAACATGATAGAACAAACACTGTCGTGTGTGGAGCAACTTTAGTGTCCAAAGAGCATCGATGCAGTACGTAACGTGTATGAAGACTGTAAGTTGTTCAACAGTAGCATGCTATGTGCTTTTACTCCGGCAGCATCTGTGAAGGAACTCTACTGGGTGCACTATCAAAATAAAAGCACAAACTTCCAGTCACGTGTTACAGAGGGTGTGTGGAATATTAACTTTCCTTTTCCAAATGGATGCAGTAACTCAGTGTTCCTGCCCTTAATATTACTGAACCAACACATGGAAACACTATAAACATAAAATATTCAAAAACAAATCATTAGACAGAAGATGAAGATGTCATGATCAGAGAGAGGAGAGGAAGGATCAGACTGCAAGGGTGAAACCCTTCAAGGATCCAGGTAGGACAGAATGTGGAGTTGTTGAAACTTTTTGCACCATTTCATAATTGGTGAAAGTGATTTAAATCATCTGGTATATAGGTATTTATTTGTTGTAGTCAAATGAGAACAGCCACTTGAATAAACTAATTTGAAAATGTAATTTTCCAAAAAGAAGAGGTTTTTTTTTGCAAAGTATCGGTATCGGATCGGTATTGCCGATACTGGTCTGAAATTTACTTGGTATCGGATCGGAGGGAAAATGTGTGGTATCGCACATCACTAGTTGAATGTCCGCAAACTGTGGCCATCTCACCACAGTGACTTGCAGGAACTTTTTAAATAACTATAACATGCTCAAACTCACACCGATTTTCAGAGGGATTGGGTTTTTATTAGGGCCGGGACTTTAACGCGTTAATTAAGATTAATTAATTACACAAAAATAACGCGTTAATTTTTTTTAACGCATTTTAATCGCAGAACATCTCTCATGAGTTTCAGCGGACCGATTATACTGGCGCACCTACCAGCGTTCATTATTTAAGACAACAACAAACCACAGTGAACATGAATGAAGAAGCGACCGCTTTGATTGGCCCCGTGGATGGGAAGTTTTGTTATAAAAAATGACTGGATGGAAGTGTGGATAAGAGCATGTGTGTGTGCAAGCTATGCAGCAAGGAATTTGCACATCACCACAGCACATCGGGCCTGAAGTATCACCTCAATGTTAAACATATAGCAGCTAGCGTGGACGTTAGCCCGACTCCGAGTACAAGTGTAGACATTTTCTACACTTAATGCACTGGTCTGTTGGACTTGGTTGAACAAAAATAAACAATATTTTGTTGCTTAAGCTTATGTGTATTCAGTCATGATTCAATGGTATACTAAAAATCCGTTTGAAAAAAATTCTCACTGTTCTCTGGTCAAATATTTATATGCGATTAAAATGCGATTAATTTTGATTAATTAATTACAAAGCCTCTAATTAATTAGATTAAAATTTTTAATCGAGTCCCAGCCCTAGTTTTTATATATTCCAGAGATGTAGTTATGAAACTACATACTTATGAATAAATATGTAGTATTAATATTACAATGTGGGGGAAAGACGAGGACAATACAAGAGCTTGGATCACACCATTTACTTCACTTGGACTGCAGAGCAAGAGAGAGAAGGTAAGCCAGAGTATACACATATATATTGCGCCAAAACATCCCATAGTCTGGGTGTCCCATAGTCTGGGTGGCCTCCTAGTGGTCCACTAGGAGGCTCCCTTCAAACACCCAAGGATGACGAGAAAAGGCCGAAGTTTAGGTGAGCTCTGACAGCTGATGAGAGTCTTTTAAAGGAGGAGAGTGCAGTCCATCAGCACAGTGGAGGGAGATCGTCCCAGTCGAGGAGCCCCGCCTTTACCAATGAATCCCCTGTCAGAACATGAGCGGGCTTAAGCCTATCAATACAGACAGTCTCTTGACACTGTCAAGACCCTTTTTAACTCAAGGGCCCCCTTGAGCAGGAGGCATGAACTGGGATGAGGGGGCCTCAGGGAGACAGTCTCCCAGGACACACACCAGCTGATCAAAAGCCAATTCAGCTGGAGAAGCGCCAAGATCCTCTTTAACTGTCGAACGCAGACCTACTGTAGCATGACCCAAGGGAGGTGGTCAATCCAGTTGCCATCAGTCAAAACAGCACACATCGCAGCTTTTAGTGACCTGTGAAACTGCTCACACAACCCAATGCAGTGGTGTGGAGGATCTTGACTCCTAGGCTGTCAGCCATGGTGGACCAAAACTCTGACACAAATTGTGGTTCTCTGTCAGAAGTGATGTCTGAAAGGAGGCCACAAGTCTACAATGACTCCCTGAAGAAGAACTGAGCTACAACAACATTTAATTTCCCTTTGGGGATAAATAAATTATTTTTGATTTTGATTTGATTGAAAATGCGCAACCCAGGTTGACAAAAATGCCCGAGCCACTATGTTGTTGATGCCAGCAGAAACATTTCTGGCCACCGGGTGGTACGGTCAACCTTGGTGTGGAGATGAGTGAAACCCTGAAATGGAGGCAGAGGACCCACCAGGTCTACATGCATGTGATCAAACTGGTGACTGGGAATAATGAACTGTTCGAAAGGTGTTTTAGTGTGCTTGTGGACTTATGAATGCTGGCATGGAACACATGCTGCACAAGCTGGGCCAAATGGACTTTGAGCTGACCAGTTTCATAGAGGTCCAAATCCCTGGGTGCAAGAGGGAGTGCAAGGTGTCAAAAACTCGGCGGCGCAAAGAAACAGCGACCACGGGATGAGGACAGCATGTGGAAGTGCTACAGAGCAAGTGAGGACCACCTTCCTGCAACTGCCTCTCCTCCAGCTTAAGGCCAGTAGGCTCAGATTGCAGAATGTCTTGCAGACTTTAGAAGGGCTTGAGAATGCCGGCATCAGTGTGCTGATCTGCACCCATAGCAGGGAAAGCGATGTTCACATAGACTGGAGAGACCAGCACATGGGACAGTCAGCCAGCCACCACATTGTATTTTCCAGCCACATGCTGGATGTCAGTTGTAAACTCAGAGACAGCAGCAAGGTGGCGCTGTTGACGTGTGTACCAGATCCGATATTTTGGACATGGCAGACACTAAGAGCTTGTGGTCAAAACAGGCTGTAAATGTGCGGCCCTCTATGGGATGCTGTTTGTAAAGTTATACAGTCAAAAATTAACAGCAATATTTTTGATTATTTAGCTTATTATTATGTTGTTATTCATGTAGGGGAAAATATGAATATTTACCTCTTTATTTCTTGTTTTCGGGGCACCACCCAGTTTCAGAATATTACAATTGAATAATTAATTTCAGTCTTATCTAAGGTTGAGCGTTCTGCTTCTGAAAGGAACTCAAAATCACACACAAAAATGCACTTAATTAAATTAATTAAAATTATAGTGGTTATTTATTAAACAACAAACTAGACAAACCAATAAAAACAAACAAATGACAAACAAGAGAAAACAAATTAATGGATGGGCTAATGGGGACTAATAAGTGAGATGAAGCTAAGATCCAGAGAAGAGGCTTTAGCTTCAAATACTTAGTAAATCTAAGATCAACTTTTCATTTATCTTAATTAACTTTAGGAATTAATTAGACTGGTAAGAGTGGGTGAGGAAACGGTGATCTACGTTTAAACCACAAAGAAAAATGAGCTTTGGAAGAATGAATTTCTTCAGAGAAGGTAAGGAAGTAGAACTTTGTAACCACTAACCAGTGTGTGCTTTCTGAGGAATTTACCAGCACAAATATTACAATCTTCAATCCGCGGACGAGATGAAATTGATCCTTACTTTTGGTGCAGCAATTGGACTTCTTTAATTCAAAGTTCTGGCAAGATTCGGTCTCTTGTTGAAAGTAGCCTCTGGAAACTTCAGCCAATGTGAATCCAATTCAAAACTGAACTTCATGTAAATTTTAAGATTTAAATTAGTAGGGATGTCCAGATCCGATCACTGATCAGAAATCAGGCTCAATCACGTAGTTTCAGACTCGATCGGAATCGGACGTTACCGACCAGCACGCGAACATATATGCACTAACGCATCTATGCACCTTTTCGTGTGACATCAGTATCTGGGATAGTTTCCCTCGCAACCCGCAGCCGCCATTTTAAAAGGGGACGCGTTTCCATGACGACCGATCGCAACGTGTGTAAAAACGTGTATGTTAACAGTCCTGTAGTCTGCACAATAGTGGAGAAGATGAGGACTTGTAAAACCCTTGATGTGTATATTTTCTTTGATGTAAGCTTTTTTAATTGGCTCGGTGGATAATATTGTATTGAGAATGTTTCCACCTTAGCTCCACTAGCTTCGCTAGCCACTTTAGCATGAGTTCCAGTGTTAGTTTATAGACATATTTAATCCTTATATTATCTTAAACTCATTCATGGAGTGGAGGTGATCACTTGCATGCAGAAGACAGCCCATGATCATGTCACTTTTTCTTCAGTGCCTGCCGTTCTGATCAGCTTATTTAATTACATAACGTTTTATTTTATAACGTAATGTCCGTCCAGGATCCAGGAACTGTAGATGAGAGATCTGTTTGCAGGATAATCTTGTAAATGGTTCTGAGGATCTTGTAGCAGGTGAATGATTTCACTCACGTGAGGATGATGAGGATGGAGCGCTAGGGAGGGCAGGTTCAGAGTTGCGGCTGTGCAGAGAGATGGAATCCAGTGACGGGTGAGAGCGCTGAAGAGCAGGCAGGCAGTGAGGAGGAGATCGGTAACACATGGGTCCCAAGGGTACAGGGTTCCACTGGCACACAGACAGGGAAACTCAGGAGGGAACACGAGGAGCATGCTGAGGTGAATCCTGGAGAAAACAGGTTATTAAAACACGGGATAGTTCACTAAGAAATACTAAAACACACTAGGAAACTCGGAGGTTAGTTTGACTCAAAGATTGTACCGTGTAGGTTAACAACCAGACAAGGAATGAATGCTCACTCGGCACCGCTCAAATGAAACCATTCCCCTGCACAGTTCGCTCTCCCCCTTGGGTCTAACACCCTCCTCAAGCACCATCATTCACCCTTCACCCATGAGTTTTTTGTTCATCAAATTAACTATTATTCTCAGAACCCATCAGCATCTAACCTCTCCTGTCCCCTGCAGATACCGTTTCCTTCCTGCACTGCAACTTTTCCCAGAACCTCTCCTCTATGTAAATAAACTTATTTTAACTTAATAACTTTAGTCTGATTCTACATGTGTGTCAGAAAACTGCCCTAGCCCATGACATCCACAAGTATAATGTGGGAGGATTCATGACACATTTTTTTGTAGCTCTGCACACTTTTATTGAAAGAGAAAACATTTACACATATTCAAAACTTTTGGACTAACAACAATTATTTGTTCAGGTTTGAATGAACTGGGTCGTGAAACGGCCCAAAAAAAGACTAGTTGAACTTTTGTTCTTGCACCAGCTCTTGTTGTCTGAACTTGGTTTCCGTCTCCCTGGCGAGCCACAGATCCTCCATCAAATGACCCATGTTGGCCTCGGACACAGCAGCAGAGCGTTTGTACGCCTCCTGCATATGTTCTAAGACCATCCCCAAGTCTGCAGTGTTCTGTTTTCGTTTATATGGACAAATAAAGGCTCATCTGTCATCTCCAACATCTGTGAACCATGTCGTCAGTGCAACACTCTTGAAGTAAAAAAAATCCTTAGCTGACAGAGCTAACAGTAAACAAAAGCATGACTACACATAATCAAGTGAGCTTGCTACAAGAGTTTTTCATGAGTTGCATCAATGTATTTAAAGCGCAACAATTGGGATGTTTTCAGGTCTGCTAACAACTGCCCGGATGAGTTCAGAGATGTTATAACACCAGGGTTACTTACAATAATGACAAACCCTGGTTCACAGCTAAACTCAGACAGCTGAGGTCTGAAAAAGAAGCCGCTTTTAGGTGTGAAGACAAAAAGAGTTTCAGAGTGGCAAAATACAGAGAGGTGAGAAGTGCTAAACAACTGTATTCAAAGAGACTCCAGCAACAGCTATTAGCCAATGACTCTGCATCTGTATAGAAAGGGCTCAGACTGATAAACTAAAAGTTTAAAGCCCCCCACTGTGCAAGTAGCTTTGGTCTGGCCAACCAACTGAACGACTTGTATTGTCGCTTTAATGGACATCGGATCAGACCTGCCAACATCCCCATCAACACCAGCCCAGAACAAAGAGCCAACACCTCCAACCCCAAGAACAGAACCCACACAAAGCTCCTGGTCCAGATTCTGTCTTGCCATCCACCCTGAGGCACTGTGTCCAGCTGTCTCCACTGTTCACAAACATTTTCAACACTTCACTGGAGACATGCCACATACCAAGCCTGCTTCAAAAACCCCACCATCATCCCTGTCCCCAAAAAGCCAAGGATCACTTGTTTTAATTACTACAGGCCTGTCGCTTTGACCTCTGTGGTCATGAAGTCCTTTGAGGACCTTGTGCTGACTGTTATGGAAAAATTCTGTATGAATGAATCAGGCAAGTGAATTTTATAAAATGGATTTATTATAAAGTCATGTATATGGCTGAGAGTCATATGATGATGCATTGGAATGAGGCTCTGCTTGTCGAGCTGTTTTATAGTGGTGCTGATACAGAGAGGCTATTTGCACCCTGGACATTATCAGAACTCTGTGTTTAGAACATCCTGATGAGATTGATGATCTAAGTCTTGTTGATCTAAGTACTTGTTGATGAGGGTGATGAGTCTGCCTACAGATTGACTGACTGGTGTCCTGGTGCAAACTCAACAACCTGGAGTTAAAGTCGACTAAAACAGTGGAGATGGTTGTGGACTTTAGGAAGAACTCATCCACCCCTGTCCCCATCACCCTCAGAGGGTCCCCAGTGGACACAGTGGAGTCCTTCCACTTCCTGGGTCATCTCTCGGGTCCTCAAGAGGGAGTTGAACATTAGCTCCCTCACCAAAAAGCACACCAGAGGATGTACTTCTCGAGACAACAGAGAAAGTTCAACCTCCCCACACAGATGCTGGTGCATTTCTACATTTCCATCATCAAGTCCATCCATGCCTCCTTTTTTATTGTCTGGTTCACTGCAGCTTCAGCCAAGGACAAGGACTGAAAACTGCAGCGTATCATCTATTCTGCTGAGAAGGTGATTGGTAATCTGGATACCTGTATACTTCCAGGGCTTTAAGCATGCCAGAAAGATTGTGGCTGATTCTTCTCATCCTGGACATAAAATCTTTCAGGATCTCCCTTCTGGAAGAAGACTTCAGTCCATAAGGACCAGGACCTCTACCACAAGAACAGTTTCTTCCCCTCTGCTACTGGCCTCTTAAATAAGGCCCAGTAGATTTCCATACATGTCACAATCTCATGCCATCTCCATCCCCCAACCCCCCATTCCCTTATCATGAACTCACTTGCACCCTAAAGTTAATAAAGAATTGCACAGTGTTGGAGAGGTTCAGGTCACCTCACACACATTTGTATGTCAATGCCACAGTAACCAACAATTACAGATAGAACATCTTGTATTAAATTAGATTGACAGCTACAGCTCATCAATATCTCCAGAATGTTCTGAGATTCACAGTTCTAATGACGTCCATACTTCTGATAGCTCACTGTATCAGCATCTATAAGTATAACCAACCAGTGTTTTTACTTCAGAGTCTCATCACAAATGACTTTGCGTTTGTCTGACTACTCTCACTTCATGCATGATTTTATAATAAATACTTTTTAATAAAATACATTCGCCTGATTCATTCATATGGAATATTTCCACAACAACAGACACTTGGAATATTATTGCACAAATGCTTGGACATGTAAATTTGTCAGTTGTTAGCTGGTTCTTATGTTTATACTTGTTATTGTTATTCTTACCTTGATTTAATGTCTGCGCTCCTTCACCCAAAACAAATTCCTCACACTATGCAAATACTTGGCAATAAAACTGATTCTGATTCCCTAGCTTAATGAACTTTGAGTGTTGCTGAGCACCTGTCAGGCTGCATTGCAAGTAAAAACTGTTTGGAGTTTTCTTGTGGATTGTTTGTTATGAACTTCTTTCACTGGACTTGGACTGTTGAAAGTAAACCAAGGTCAGGACTATTTCTTTTTTTGAACTTTACTGACCCTTGTGTCTTTTGTGAATAAATTTCAAGTTGTGTGGGCCCCTACATTTAAGTTCTGTTATTTCAGTTGTTGTTTAATGAGTCTCTTGGGTGACAAGTATTTTGTGAGCAGTGCAAGATGGATCTGCTATCACAGACATAAAGGCTAGATGCCTCATGGGGGCTGCACAGTGGAGCAGTTGGTAGGACTGTTGCACCTTGCAGCGAGAAGATCCCAGGTTTGAATCTGGGCTGGGGTCTTTCTGTATGGAGTTTGCATGTACTCTCTGTGCATGCGTGGGTTTTCTCTAGAGAGTCCAGCTTCCTCCCACAGTCTAAAAACATGCATAAGGTCAACTCTAAATTGTCCCTAGGTGCGAGTGTGTGCCTGAGTGGTTCTGTGGTCCTATGATGGACTGGCAACCTGTCCAGGGTGTACCCCACCTCTCGCCCTATGACAGCTGGAGATAGGCACCAGCTCCCCGTGACCCCGAAAAGGAAAAAGTGGGTTTAGAAAATGAATGAATGGATGGATGCCTCATGGAGCATTTCAGACAGCATCACCTGTGGCCATCACAGTGATGCTCTCTGGCAGAATGTGTGGTAGTGAATGGAATGGTGAATGGTAAGTGATCTGTAAGTGATCACAAACACAGATTATCTTATCTTGCTGAAATCTTGATGGATTTACAAAGAGTTTGGGGTTTTACAAACATTTTTAACATGACTTTAATTCTGGATGCTTGGACAGATTAAAATTGCAACTTCTCTTTTCAAAAAAGGATTTCATCGTGCATAAAAGTTGTGGATCACAGCTACTACAGCAAAACTTATCAAGTTAAATGAATTACAATCAGTTTGAATTGTTAAAACATCCTGTGTTATGATACAGGACATTTCAGGCTTTATTGACCAGTGAAAATGTCAGACTTTTGTGCGGCCTGTGGATGCCCACACTGCTGTTGTTTTACCTATTGCATATTGCAAATAAATGTCACTTTCATGTCCAAGATGTTTCAGACAGGGAAGAGCATGTTTTATTATTATTTATTATGACATGATGACTTCAAAATATACATATTTTTAATATAGTATATTTGAATTATCACGTTTTAACCGAACACATGAAAATGTATATATTTTATATTAGTAATTTTCTTGTATGTTAATGAATCATTTTATATATATTTATTTTATTTATATTTTTAATTTTCACACACACAAATTATACATCAAACAGTAGGGATTTTTGTCAGCTTCACAACAGTGTAACTCTCATTTTTCTAGCTGTTATGGTTGTCTCACAATGTGGCCTAGAAGCAGGACTGGTCCGAGAAAACTCTCATAGACTTCCATTAAAAATCAGCTCTTTCGTTCTCTTCAGCGGCGAAAGTACATGTTCGCATCGTCATTTCTCCCAAACAGAAGATTGTAGAAAGCTGAAAATGTACACGAATCAGCTCCAAAGCCTTCTGTCACCTACAGTTTAAAAAATTTTTTGATAGCTGTTATCGTTTTTAAACGGCGGCTTCCCGTTTGGGAACATGTAATCATCCATTTCGCCTGTATTAAGTTATATTAGGGGATGTTCCATATATGGGCGTGTGTATCCTTTTCTCACACATGCATTGGGGCCTTCTGCTGTACAGAGTCTGTGTGTCTCTCATTCAACTGTCTGTTCATATGTCTATCTGTGCTTCGCTCTGTCTTACAGTCTCTTTTTCCTGGTTATCATTTTCTGATATTAATATGATTTCTGGTTCAAAATGCTGACTGATTTTCAATATCTATTTAAGTTCAACGACCCTTATCATCTGTTTATGGGATAAAATGTCACTTCACTTCCTTTTTTCAATTGATTTTGCTTAAATGTCAACTGTTTAAGGGTTCAGTTATAAATGGCCTTTTACTTTACAAACAAAGAGATCTTGTTGATAAACACCTGCTGTTAGACTGTCAGCAGCCTGATACAGCTTTATCTGTCTGTCTGTCCATTAAAATACATGCAAATCTTAACTTCTTAACGTTTTCAACTTTTTTAACTACTTCAGGACTTTTCAACCTGAAGATTCCACCTTCAGATATTGATATATCTTAAACTTTAAAAAGTATTTAAGTTTGTGAATTCCTGGAGCTTCATTGAAATACATTCAGCTGTTTCAACTCTTCAACTTTTTAATTCTTTCAGTTCTTTTCAAGTTAAAAATATTTTTTTCAGCTGCGTTTCATTCATTTTTTTTAGCTCCCAGGAAGAAATTTTTCGGCTTGTGAAAAGATTAATCTGGTCGGCAGTTACACTCTAACTGAACGTTCCATTTGAGGTCTGGGGATTTTGTATGCATAAATAATACATTAAACTGATCTGATTGGCCAGGAGAAGTTGATAATAATGTTTACATCAGGTTTCATGTTACCATGGCAACAGAATTCACAAAAAAACATGAAACCCTGTTAAAATGGCACATAATAGACACAGTAGGATCTGTTACCCCATGTAGTATATTAAAGAAGTCTGCTCAATCATTAGAAGTGAACCCTCATGTCAAATTCAATTTTTGGGTTACCATGGCAGCCACACTGAGTCTAAATCCCAGTTTTTTATGGATGTGTGCAGGCTTTTTCATTATGTTTGTGAAAGGTTTGTGTGAAGTCCAAATTTTGTGCAAAGACAGAATAAGGCTACAGGTTAATCTGCCATTTACCTTCATCCATGACAGACTGTGATGCATCCAGTTGATATTAGCTCTAAAAGGACAACTGAGAACTAATCTTGCAGCTCTGTTCTGAGCTCTCTGCAGTTTGTCCAGGTCCTTTTTAGCTGCACTGGACCAGACAACTGGACAGTAATCCAGATGACAAAAAACGAAATATTGTAAATCAAGTTTTCTGGTTTCTGTCAGCATATAATGAGCATTGTGCCTAATTACCGAAATGCTTCTACTCATTTTATTAACAATTTTGGCAATATATGTAGTCCGTGACATTGTTTGATCTAATGTTATTCCCAACAGTTTTGTCTCTTTTACTTGTTAAATTTGTTGTCCCTCCAAAAGAGATATCATTAAAAAAAATACTGTGTAACAGAGGACCCAAACAACTTCCTTGGGGAATCCCACACAAAAGATTGACAGTATTTAAAAGGCAACCATTGAATGCAACACACTGTTTTCTATTAGACAGGTAACAACACACAAAATTAATAGCACAATTTTAAAAACATTAGTAAAAGGTCATGATCAACAAGATCAAAAGCTGCACTAACATCCAAAAAAACGAAGTTGGACGAAATGTTTGTTTAAAAGGTGCTTTGTCACACAAATTTCATGACTTTGTGGTTATTACACCTGTAATATGAAATATTGTATATCTAAAAAAAATGTCAGGAAAAACTACTTTGTGGACGTTCAAGCACAGACTAATCCAACTGCTTGAAAATTGACCATGGCTTGGACCTGTACTCATTAATATTTATAATGATAATTCCCAGTGGCCACTGGCCAATAGAGGGTGCTTGGGGGCTGCCCTCCCTATTAATAACATGATGTGACAACAAATAAGAAATATTTCTTCTTTTTAATTACATGTATTTAGAGTTAAAAACACTCATATGTAGATTTTTATACCAAGAGGATTGTATAAATGATTTCTGAAAGACAAATTACTTTGTAAAATAGGATTTCCTCCTGCATCTTCACTTCTCATATGTCCGCTATTTGGACGTCTAACCTTGACCCTATTTATACATCAATATGTCATAATGACATCATCATTACCCAACGTCTGATTGGCTGAAGCAATTACACACTATACTGGTTCAGTTTTCAGCAAGACTCGGCCCAGTCCCAATACCCGCACTTGCGCACTTCAAATGCGCGTTCCCGATGAGGGGCGCAAGTGCGTAGGGTGTCCCCATTCTCCAAGAGTGGAGAGTCGTGCCCTTGGCTCCGCCCCTTTCGAACGCTTGATCCGCACTTCGCTGAAACCCGCATCATAGTCGACTTCAGTGAAGGGTATTACCCACAATGCATTGCTGTGTGTGAATTTTGACGGAAGAAGAAGGAAGTGGAACCATAAACTCATTGGTGGAACCATCCAGACCCAAAAAAACATTTTCTCAAGTGTAGACTGCAAATAATCAATATTTCATTTTATCATCTAGATGTGTAATTACAATCGATTGATTCTCTGTTGGAAAGATGTGTCATATATCTGATAAAAATATCATTAATTAATAACTGACGTGTATTTTCGGACTTGATATACTAACAGTTTAATCACTTATCCTGTCTTATATACCTCATTTGTTTCCTGTGCTTCATTATCCTCAAAATAAACGTTTGTTGGATTTTAAAAATCATTCCTAGTATGAAAATAGCGCAAACAGCGATTGGTACTGCCATTTTGGTTGTCATGGAGAAAGAACGCTGTAGCACGTAGTGTTCGCTGTCCCAAATATGTGCGCACTTGTTCACTACGCACTTCGAACCCTTACATGCCCTTCTGCTAAGTGCACTTCGTGGAAGACCGTAGGGTGCAGTGTGGGTATTGGGACAGGGCCTAACTGTGAAAGCAACTCTTCACAACTCTATTCAGAACCCCTAAACCCAATTATTAAACCCATTGCTTTATTTTTTTTCTTCACTATCTAAACCTACGCTCAGTATCTTGTTGCTATGCACCGTTAAAGTAGTAGCAATCCGTTTGTGATGTGTTTGATTATGCTGAGCCAATATGGAGTTTATTTTGCATATTTATTATTCAATCAAAAAAAGGGTGGTCAAACAAAAAATAAATAGCTGAAACCAAAAATCTTAAAAATTTAAGCAAAACTGACCTAAAACACTTTAAATTCACATCATATTATTTTGTTTGAATTCCAATTTTTTTCTTTGAAAGAGACAAAAAAAATGTGAAACTGGAAGTTCGTTTGAGTGAAATTTTGTTTGCCAATCTCCATCTTTTGCTTTTGAAACTTTTTTGTTTGTTTGAAACGAAATCGTGCATCATGGGCGGGCCCTTCTACTGGAAATAAAAGACCTTTCTTTATTGGCTGGTGACACGGAAGTGAGCCCCGCCAGACACATCGCCGGCAGCAGTGTTACTAAATTGGGCGATTTTCCTCCCCATTGGGCTTCTTTTAGCCACACCTGGCGGGGAAAAAATGCATTGGGCGGGTGGATGAAAATTGGGCTGCTTTTGCCCACATTCGGTGGGTTTTTTAACATTGTGGAAAGAGAACATTAACAAAGAGCACATTAAAATTGTGAAAAGAGTACATCACCCTCTCGTTTACATACACCTCTCTCAACATGCGCTACGTGATTTGTTTATCTGTACCTGTGCTACGTGTAGTGTCCTCTGATCGGTTTATCGCTGCCATTGTTATATAGCGGTCAGTGGGAAATGATCAGATATAAACTGGAGTGCGCTTGCCGAAGTTGCAGAAATCCAACATTTTAATAGATTTTGGATATCGGTGAACACATATTTGAGACGCTCTTTTTTTTTTCGAAAATTCGAGGATCTTGGATGCGCCTACTCTCCGTTAGAAGCTGAAGCTGGAAACATGCCAAAGTGGGGAAAATACAATATCAAGTGCACACGTTGAGAGAGCATTTTCCCAAGTGACACTGCTAAAAGATGACGCCACAAATCGCATGGGATTACAGCTCCTTTCCAGCCTCATGGATGTGCCTCTGGTTTGAGCAGAAACAGACTGACGTCTGCTAGCTACTTTCAAACCTTCCCGGTGTCGTGCCATAAAGTGATCTTCTGCCATAAACTGATCGGCACTCATCGGCGGTGCGGGAGCGCACACGGCGTTCCCCGGTTCAAGCGTAACCACTGGATAAAACAGGATACTTTGTCCATATATGAACGGATAAAGTGTGCCGTGAAATGTCAGTGTTTTTGACAGATTTTCAGCTTTTGCCGACGGAGATGTGTCCTGTAAGGGATTTTCACTTAATCTAAACCTGGCTATTCGTCAGTTTAAACTTATGTTTGAATTGAGAAAATGAAGTACATTTATTACAACTTATGACTTGTTGATTGAATAAAATCCTAACTACACATATTAAAAACTAAATGGTAACTTCATATCTTTTTAAGGTGGAACATATTTTTTAAAATGGTATTTTCTCTTGCCATAAATTGATCAGGGCCTATATAATGTGCACAAATATCTGGAATCTCTCTGGAATTAAACTAATTTATTCCTAATACTCAAACTACAGAGATTTAAGGCCACCTGAGACACCCTGTATCTTTTTAAGGTGGAATATATCTTTAAAAATTGTATTTTGTCTTGCCATAAATTGATCAGGGCCAATATAATGTGCACAACATCTGGAATCTCTCTGGTAATATACTCATTTATTCCTAATACTCAAACTACACAGATTTAAGGCCACCTGAGACACCCTGTATCTTTTTAAGGTGGAATATATCTTTAAAATTTGTATTTTGTCTTGCCATAAATTGATCAGGGCCAATATAATGTGCACAACGTCTGGAATCTCTCTGGTAATATACTCATTTATTCCTAATACTCAAACTACACAGATTTAAGGCCACCTGAGACACCCTGTATCTTTTTAAGGTGGAATATATCTTTAAAAATTGTATTTTGTCTTGCCATAAATTGATCAGGGCCTATATAATGTGCACAACATCTGGAATCTCTCTGGAATTAAACTCATTTATTCCTAATACTCAAACTACACATATTTAAGGTCACTTGGGATACCCCGTATCTTTTTAAGGTGGAATATATCTTTAAAAATTGTATTTTTCATTGCCATAAATTGATCAGGGCCTATATAATGTGCACAACATCTGGAATTTCCCTGGTAAATGAATATTCATGATCATTTATTATTGTCTGTTTATTATTTAATGTTGAATATGACCTTAAAATTAGTATTTTAAATGTGATTATGTATTTTTTATTACAGTTTTATTGATTTATTTTACATAAATCTAGACATATTCTATGTGAAGCACTTTTGTCAATATTTTCTCTTGTTAGAAATTTCTCATAAATAAACTTTGATCTGATTTTTTCATGACTGTCATGAATCGATCAAGAATTTTTTTAAACTCCTTTTCCTGCTCGCTTAGCTGTCCCTCAGTAGGCCTTTACTCAGCGCAGTTTATATTTCACTGCAATACACGCTAGATAAGAAGCTAGACGAGACCAGGCATTTCTCATCATGGATGAAACTCTCTACAAAAATATTTACAACTTTAACATCAATGGAACTTTTCCGGATGGCCTGTCACCCTCTCAAAAGTCCAACTTTCGAAGAAAAGCAAGTGCATTCGAAGTGCAAGGTAAGCTTGTTTGCACAGAACTTTCCAGCACCCAATCTTCCAAATCTTTTTCATTTTAATGGATCTGGAACATTTTCACCGGTTTAAAATCACGATCAACCAACCCAGTGGAATATAAACCCCATCTGAATAAGAGATCATCCTGCAATTTCTTTTCTCCTCCCTCTCTTCCTCCCCCTCCTCTCTCTTCCTCCTCCCCTCATACTACTACTACTACTACTACTACTGTCATTTAGCAGACGCTTTTATCCAAAGCGACTTACATTGAGATCCCAGCCATCTTCCTCAACCACACCTCCCTTCTGCCTCACACTTGCCTCACCTACAACCCAACACACACACCCCAATCACATTCACTCCAAACACGCTCATACGAGCCACTAATCTGCCTGCTGTCCAGCCTCGTCTCTCTATGGGATGTGAACCCACGGCCTCCATCACTCATGTCTTTTTTTTATTTTATTTCATGTGTGGCCAAATGGAAGAGAAAACATTAATCCAAGTCTGGNGTATTTTTCATTGCCATAAATTGATCAGGGCCTATATAATATGCACAACATCTGGAATCTCTCTGGAATTAAACTCATTTATTCTTAATACTCAAACTACACACATTTAAGGCCACCTGGGACAACCCGTATCTTTTTAAGGTGGAATATATCTTTAAAAATGGTATTTTTCATTGCCATAAATTGATCAGGGCCAATATAATGTGCACAACATCTGGAATTTCCTTGGTAAATGAATATTCATGATCATTTATTATTGTCTGTTTATTATTTAATGTTGAATATGACCTTAAAATTAGTATTTTAAATGTGATTATGTATTTTTTATTACAGTTTTATTGATTTATTTTACATAAATCTAGACATATTCTATGTGAAGCACTTTTGTCAATATTTTCTCTTGTTAGAAATTTCTCATAAATAAACTTTGATCTGATTTTTTCATGACTGTCATGAATCGATCAAGAATTTTTTTAAACTCCTTTTCCTGCTCGCTTAGCTGTCCCTCAGTAGGCCTTTACTCAGCGCAGTTTATATTTCACCGCAATACACGCTAGATAAGAAGCTAGACGAGACCAGGCATTTCTCATCATGGATGAAACTCTCTACAAAAATATTTACAACTTTAACATCAATGGAACTTTTCCGGATGGCCTGTCACCCTCTCAAAAGACCAACTTTCGAAGAAAAGCAAGTGCATTCAAAGTGCAAGGTAAGCTTGTTTGCACAGAACTTTCCAGCACCCAATCTTCCGTGATAGATTGAAGATAACCATTACATCAGTCTCTTTTTTGTTGTTGTTGTTGTTGCAGAATGTTGTATTCATTTTAATTTACACTTATTTGTGCAGAGCTTTATCGTGACTTCAGGTAATTAATACTGATTTATTATCGTTAGCCTACTGCTCAGATATCAAACCTCTTTGTCAGGTTATGGCCTATTTGTGGTACATTTTGGGTTTCTTATTGCAGATGTAACAAAAGCAAAAGGCTTTGGCTAACTTGTGGCATTCTTATTATGGTTCGCTATGAATCATAATGGTGCGCTACACGATGGTAATTAGTTTAATGGAGAGGTTGGAATACCAAGATATTGCATGGTGTAGAGCTGAAAGGTTTATGATCATAGCGATACAGACAGTCGTATCATCATATTTATTAATTAAATTATAAGAAAAATATTTTTCCCAAGAATGATTCAAATTTACTTTTAAACAAAAATGTTGATAAAGTTTGTTGGGTCTATTATAGTAATTTTGATGAGCAAACTCAATTTTTTTTTCTCTTTATTACAGATGGAAAGTTATTTTATGTAAAGCTCCATGGCACAACTCGGCAGAAAGTCTTGGTGTTATGCGGCCCAGAAAAGGTTAATGACGTCTTTAAAGATTTCCATGCCAGCAGCACAGGTGCCCATTGTGGACAAAAGAAAACCAGAGAGGCAATCGCCCAAAGATTCTACTGGCCTGGAATGTCAGAAGACATCTATAAGTGGGTCTGTATGTTGGTACTTTTATGTGCAATGTTATTTTTCATAATAAGTATTTGGCAAATAATTTCATGAAAACTTACCATTAAGTTTTCTTACCACTAATCACCATTGGTCTTTGGCCTTTGATTATGTAAATATTAAAACTGATATAATGGGATTACATAACAAAACAATTTGTTGCTGTATTAATTTCATAGTAATATATTTTTTGGGCAACCTAGGTTAGTCAGTGTGTGGCATGCCAGGCCAGTAAGGCCATTATAAAACAAGAAGGGGAATATACGCCAATCAAAGTAAGTTCATGTTGTGCTTTTTAAAGAAGATATTCATTTTTGGTCAGGAGAGAAGACACTAACATAAATGTATGTTTTAATGGTGTTTTTATTTTAAAGGTTACACAGCCATTCGAATTGGTTGGGATGGACTTGATCGGCAAGTTAAAAACCACATCAGGCGGGAATCAGTACATATGTGTACTCATTGATTATTTAACAAAATGGCCACAAGCTTATGAAATTAAAAGCAAGAGTGCAGAGGAGGTGACACAGTGCCTATTAAAATTTGTTTATCAGTTCGAGGCACCTAAAAGAATCCTGACAGATCAAGGAAAAGAATTTGTCAATGAGGTATGAATACATACTTACATACAAATGTTTGTTCCAAAGTATTAAACAATAGTTAATGATTGATGGGATTTATTTTCTTGTAGTATGTTGTAAAGGATTTTGTGTTTGTTTACTCTTACAGATCAACAGAAAGGTCTGTGAAATGTTGGATATTAAAAGGAGTTTATGTGCTCCATACCATCCCCAGACCAATGGTTTAGTTGAAAGAATGAATGGAACCATTCAGAGGTACAAAATTCCTCTCACTCTTTATTTATATTTACTTAAAATGCTTTTGCATCAGTATCACAATCAACAACCACAGTGTTATAATTTTCCCTGTTGTACCCCAAAGAGCACTGTCAAAACTAGTGGACAACAAACCAGAAGAATGGGACAAACATCTGGATGCTGTTATGTTTGGCCTTAGAACTAAGCGCCAAGTAACAACGAAAATTTCACCATATTTCATGATGTTTGGAAGAGAGGCAAGGTACCCCACAGAAATCCCAGAAGAGTATCAGGTGAGATTACCTGCAGACATTTTTAAATTAAGAGATCATGTAATTTTGATGCATGCATAGTGAAAGTGTCAAAACCTTTATCTAAAGGTTGATCCATCGATTGAAAAACATGTTTCTGTTGAAGAAATGACAGAAAACATTGTACAAATGGATGTAGCACTGCAAGCAGTCATTGCAAAAACAACTGAGGACAGATGCAAAGGCAACAAAATAAAAAAAGGAAAACCTGCTCAAAACTTTGATGTGGTTACCAAAGTCTGGCGGCTGAATGTGAGGAGCCAGAGCAGGAAAGGAGGCAAGCTTGACCATAATTACCTTGGGCCCTACACCATTGTTGCCATCACAGGCAAAAGTGCAGACCTTGTGGACAGTAACGGGGTGATACATCGGAAAATCAACACTGATCATTTATCCGCATTCGTAGAGGAGCAACCACGGATACCCCGCAAGTGCAAGACTAGGTTACCTAGTAATGCCACTTATGGACTTCCTTTTCCCCCAGAGGGGCCCACCACAATTTCCTCCACACCACCAACATCCTCCACTGCTGCAAACACATCCACCTCTGTCTCCTCCACACCACCAACATCCTCCACTGCTGCAAACTCATCCACCTCTGTCTCCTCCACACCACCAACATCCTCCACTGCTGCAAACTCATCCACCTCTGTCTCCTACAAGCCACCAACATCCTCCACTGCTGCAAACGCATCCACCTCTGTCTCCTCCAAGCCACCAACATCCTCCACTGCTGCAAACGCATCCACCTCTGTCTCCTCCAAGCCACCAACATCCTCCACTGCTGCAAACGCATCCACCTCTGTCTCCTCCATGCCACCAACATCCTCCACTGCTGCAAACTCATCCACCTCTGTCTCCTCCACACCACCAACATCCTCCACTGCTGCAAACGCATCCACCTCTGTCTCCTCCATGCCACCAACATCCTCCACTGCTGCAAACGCATCCACCTCTGTCTCCTCCATGCCACCAACATCCTCCACTGCTGCAAACGCATCCACCTCTGTCTCCTCCATGCCACCAACATCCTCTGGTGATGCAAAGGCATCTTCCTCTGTCTCCTCCACGCTGTCCACTGGTGCTTCAAACCTCACAGTAGATGCAACAATTATCAAAGGTAAGGTAGAAACTTATAGCAGATAATGTTATTTTCTCAAACATTAATGTCACAGAAATTTTGTTCATGCAAATGTCTTTTTGAAATATTTTTTATCTTTTGGCCGTTGGAGCAAGAATGAGCGATAGACTTGGCCATGTGATGATCCTATGTCTCACCTTGATGAACATGCTCTATTGTAAAACCATGAAAAAAATAAATGGTTAAAAAGAATGGATGGATGGATTCCCTTTGAATCAGTTTAAAGTTTGAGAAAAAAAATATTTGAGTCCAGGACTGCGAATAGTTTTAAATGAAAACAACTGCAAAGATAAAAAGCTATCAATTTTAATGTTTTGTTCTAGATGTGAGAGATGCATGGAATGGAAAAAGGACATTTGTACTATTGGCCAAGATTGGCCCATACAAAATATTCTTTGATGACATCTACAAAACAGGTCCACATCAAGAATTCGAGAGTGAGGTAAATGTTGTCTTTTGGTTTTGTTTTTTTTTTCATTTAACAAAAAAGGTTTCTTAGTATAAGTTTGCTGGAAAGTTGTGGTGCACCATCACAACTTATTTATTTAATTATTTTAAACATTTTTTTTACAGGTTATCAATGCATATCTTCACCTCATGGTCAGAAAATACAATAGTGAATGCAATGACAAAGCCTTTGCTGTTGACACTTTTGAAATGACCAACATATGGTACCAGAAAAAAACAAAAATTAAGGTAGTAAACTACTTTTCTATAATTTCTTTTTTTTCCCATTTATTTATTTATTTTTTTTGTTGTTGTTGGTGACATAATTCATTTGTCTTGTTCCTGTCTCGCAGATTGAGCCACATTTGTATAAATACATTGTTGGAGTGGTAAATGCAGGTCATCATTGGATGCTTGTGGTAATATATTTCAAATTTTTATGATAATTCTGGGTCTATTATTTGCTACACAGCTTCAATGAAGTTAGAATGTTTATTTAAGTTTTAATCAAAACTTTCAGTTGATGATACCCAGAGAACGAAGATGCTTGTTTCTTGATCCATTGGGTGAAAGTAGAAACAAGATGAAGCACTGCCAAGACATTGCAAGGTATTTTACATTTTTTGAAAAAAAAATATTCTGCAAGGTTTTTTTCAGTACAGATGACATTTTTAGATAAATTACAAGATTTAAGTCTCATTTACTTACATACACATTTGATAATATCACTCTGTTATTCCATGCCATCTTTTTTTTTGCAAATATGCAGTCATGGTCAGATGTTTACATACACTTCCATTACAGAAAATGCTGAATTCACAACAGTTATTATAATGAACAAGAAACTAAAAAAAAAAAAAAAAACTTTTTCTGAAATTTTAATTTAGTAAAGGCCACATTTGATTTGTGGTTGATTGAATTAAAGAAAAAAAAAACAATAAAAACAAATAAAACTACCAACAATTGTTGTTGTTTTTTTAATATATATTGGTTGAACCAAAATTACAAATCTCATTATTTTCATGAATAAATATGTTGTTATTTTTGTCAATATTTTGTCAGTATTATTTGACTGACAACTGATTTTTTTCCCATCTTTAATTGAACGGGATGTAAACATTTGACCACGACTGTAACTTCCTATGAATAATGTTTTTGTTAAATGAAAAAAAAAATCTTCAAGAAAGAAAAGTAATTGAAACTGATATGTTACAAGTCAGTTTAGAATTTAAGTTACATTAAATTATATACTTAATGGTTTATGGTTAATTTTTTCAATATTGCTGTACATGTCTTGTAGATCCTTCATGAGACAAAAAGGACTTAATGTGTCAAGATGGGTATGTGACACCCTGCCTCACCCTCTTCAAAATGATGGCACATCATGTGGGGCCTTTGCCCTGAAGGTACTCCACCACAACTGATTGAGAGCAACTGAACTGCTCATCAAGTTCTTTGCAAACCTGTTCATGCACTATTCATTTGTGTCAAATTTGTTAAAGTAATCACCTTGAAAACATGTAGCAGGGGTCCCCAAGGACCAGGAATAAAGACTTCTGGTCTAGTAAACAAGTGTCAAACCAAATCCAGAATATGTACAGTGGGGCAAAAAAGTATTTAGTCAGCCACCAATTGTGTAAGTTCTCCCACTTAAAAAGATCAGAGAGGCCTGTAATTTTCATCATAGGTATACCTCAACTATGAGAGACAAAATGAGGAAAAAAAATCCAGAAAATCACATTGTCTGATTTTTAAAGAATTTATTTGCAAATTATGGTGGAAAATAAGTATTTGGTCACCTACAAACAAGTAAGATTTCTGGCTTTCACAGACCTGTAACTTCTTTAAGAGGCTCCTCGGTCCTCCACTCGTTACCTGTATTAATGGCACCTGTGTGAACTCGTTATCAGTATAAAAGACACCTGTCCACAACCTCAAACAGTCATGCTCCAAACTCCACTATGGCCAAGACCAAAGAGCTGTCAAAGGACACCAGAAACAAAATTGTAGACCTTCACCAGGCTGGGAAGACTGAATCTGCAATAGGTAAGCAGCTTGGTGTGAAGAAATCAACTGTGGGAGCAATTATTAGAAAATGGAAGACATACAAGACCACTGATAATCTCCCTCGATCTGGGGCTCCACGCAAGATCTCACCCCGTGGGGTCAAAATGATCACAAGAACGGTGAGCAAAAATCCCAGAACCACACGGAGGGACCTAGTGAATGACCTGCAGAGAGCTGGGACCAAAGTAACAAAGGCTACCATCAGTAACACACTACGCCGCCAGGGACTCAAATCCTGCAGTGCCAGACGTGTCCCCCTGCTGAAGCCAGGACACGTCCAGGCCCGTCTGCGGTTTGCTAGAGAGCATTTGGATGATCCAGAAGAGGATTGGGAGAACATCATATGGTCAGATGAAACCAAAATAGAACTTTTTGGTAGAAACTCAACTTGTCGTGTTTGGAGGGGAAAGAATGCTGAGTTGGATCCAAAGAACACCATACCTACTGTAAAGCATGGGGGTGGAAACATCATGCTTTGGGGCTGTTTTTCTGCAAGGGGACCAGGACGACTGATCCGTGTAAAGGAAAGAATGAATGGGGCCATGTATCGTAAGATTTTGAGTGAAAACCTCCTTCCATCAGCAAGGGCATTGAAAATGAGACGTGGCTGGGTCTTTCAGCATGACAATGATCCCAAACACACCGCCCGGGCAACGAAGGAGTGGCTTCGTAAGAAGCATTTCAAGGTCCTGGAGTGGCCTAGCCAGTCTCCAGATCTCAACCCCATAGAAAATCTCTGGAGGGAATTGAAAGTCCGTGTTGCCCAGCGTCAGCCCCAAAACATCACTGCTCTAGAGGAGATCTGCATGGAGGAATGGGCCAAAATACCAGCAACAGTGTGTGAAAACCTTGTGAAGACTTACAGAAAACGTTTGACCTCTGTCATTGCCAACAAAGGCTATATAACAAAGTATTGAGATTAACTTTTGTTATTGACCAAATACTTATTTTCCACCATAATTTGCAAATAAATTCTTTAAAAATCAGACAATGTGATTTTCTGGATTTTTTTTCCTCATTTTGTCTCTCATAGTTGAGGTATACCTATGATGAAAATTACAGGCCTCTCTGATCTTTTTAAGTGGGAGAACTTACACAATTGGTGGCTGACTAAATACTTTTTTGCCCCACTGTATAGGTATATGTATTACACCTTGGACAATCTGTTGATTATTGTTAAGTGTGCTATATGAATAAGCTTAAACTTGAACTTATATAAGAAAAATAAAATAAGAAAATAGAATTGAAAAGAAAACCAAAGATAGTAAAGCATGGTGATTAAAAGTGTAGCATGATTAAATTGATGGCAAAGTCAATTATCATTTCATAAACTCTTTCAATTATTCCATCCTTTGTGTACAGTTTCTTGAGTGCATCTTGGATGATGCACCCATCAGATTTGAGAGTGATGCTGCAAGCATAAATGGAATTAGGGAACAGATTGCCTTCTTTCTTCTCAAGAATACAGATACAATTGCATGTAAACCCTGTAAAACACATCTGTGTGTTCACTAACTTACATTCAGTTACTCACCTTATTGTGTGCTTGGGTAACCCTGATCTTAAAATCATCCTTTTTTTCAGATGACTTGACCAACATATGTCACAGTTGTGGCAACCGAGATGGCGACGAAACCTGGGTAATTATATATATATTTTTTCTATTTACATTTATTTTATATTTTAATCGTCTACATAACAAATGACCTTTTATAAAAAAAAATTGGGAAAAGATTGTGTGAAAAGAGTCTCATGAAATTAATAATTTTATGTTTGTTCAATTTTTTTTTTTTTGCCAATAACAATAATGCTTTCATGTTTCTGATATAATTTTGTGTTATCAGATTGGCTGTGACACATGCCCCAGATGGTTCCACAGTATCTGTGAAAAGGGGCCTGTGAGTCCAAAGAAGGATTTCCTTTGTCCATCTTGTAAATGGAACTGCGAAAACACCTGCACTAGGTATTAATAAACACATTTTGGTGTTTCAAAGAAAGAATTTTAAATGGTCAATTGTTACTTTTTTTTTTTAAACCAATAACATACCTTTTTCACTGTTGTATAGCTAATGGGATGATGAAGAAAAAGAGAGAACAGGTCCACCTCAACACTATTCAGCTCTGAAGAATGAGCATCTATGTCTTTTGCAAGAACAGGAACTCATTAGGCAGATCGGGTTATTTAGCCCGAAGTTGGAATATTCATTGTACTGTATTCATATTCTTCTCATTTGTGTGTGTGTTTCTGTGTGTGTATGTCTACATATGATCCTTCCAGAGGTTGAAGTTTCTAAAGTTTTAAAGTGTTATGATATTTAAAAAGTTTTTAAAGTATAAGTCTAGTATGGCGCTGCATCTTTTTGCCCAATGTCAGAATATTTAGTTATCTCTACTTAAAATTAAAGTTCATGGAAATGTGTCTTAATATAAAGTATATATATATATAAAATCACAAGTTGGCATATTCAGTTTCTTTATATCCCAATTTCAATATAAATCTATAAGAACATGTATTTATTTGTTATTGTGTTTTGCTTCAACTAGTTTGATTGTTGTTTGAGAAGTTTTTTACTGTATGTAGCCATAATTTGTTATTAAAAGGGTTACATAACGAAAAATTTTTTTAAAGATATATTCCACCTTAAAAAGATACGGGGTGTCCCAGGTGGCCTTAAATCTGTGTACTTTGAGTATTAGGAATAAATAAGTATATTACCAGAGAGATTCCAGATGTTGTGCACATTATATACAGTGGGGCAAAAAAGTATTTAGTCAGCCACCAATTGTGTAAGTTCTCCCACTTAAAAAGATCAGAGAGGCCTGTAATTTTCATCATAGGTATACCTCAACTATGAGAGACAAAATGAGGAAAAAAAATCCAGAAAATCACATTGTCTGATTTTTAAAGAATTTATTTGCAAATTATGGTGGAAAATAAGTATTTGGTCAATAACAAAAGTTAATCTCAATACTTTGTTTTATAGCCTTTGTTGGCAATGACAGAGGTCAAACGTTTTCTGTAAGTCTTCACAAGGTTTTCACACACTGTTGCTGGTATTTTGGCCCATTCCTCCATGCAGATCTCCTCTAGAGCAGTGATGTTTTGGGGCTGACGCTGGGCAACACGGACTTTCAACTCCCTCCAGAGATTTTCTATGGGGTTGAGATCTGGAGACTGGCTAGGCCACTCCAGGACCTTGAAATGCTTCTTACGAAGCCACTCCTTCGTTGCCCGGGCGGTGTGTTTGGGATCATTGTCATGCTGAAAGACCCAGCCACGTCTCATTTTCAATGCCCTTGCTGATGGAAGGAGGTTTTCACTCAAAATCTTACGATACATGGCCCCATTCATTCTTTCCTTTACACGGATCAGTCGTCCTGGTCCCCTTGCAGAAAAACAGCCCCAAAGCATGATGTTTCCACCCCCATGCTTTACAGTAGGTATGGTGTTCTTTGGATCCAACTCAGCATTCTTTCCACTCCAAACACAACAAGTTGAGTTTCTACCAAAAAGTTCTATTTTGGTTTTATCTGACCATATGATGTTCTCCCAATCCTCTTCTGGATCATCCAAATGCTCTCTAGCAAACCGCAGACGGGCCTGGACGTGTCCTGGCTTCAGCAGGGGGACACGTCTGGCACTGCAGGATTTGAGTCCCTGGCGGCGTAGTGTGTTACTGATGGTAGCCTTTGTTACTTTGGTCCCAGCTCTCTGCAGGTCATTCACTAGGTCCCTCCGTGTGGTTCTGGGATTTTTGCTCACCGTTCTTGTGATCATTTTGACCCCACGGGGTGAGATCTTGCGTGGAGCCCCAGATCGAGGGAGATTATCAGTGGTCTTGTATGTCTTCCATTTTCTAATAATTGCTCCCACAGTTGATTTCTTCACACCAAGCTGCTTACCTATTGCAGATTCAGTCTTCCCAGCCTGGTGAAGGTCTACAATTTTGTTTCTGGTGTCCTTTGACAGCTCTTTGGTCTTGGCCATAGTGGAGTTTGGAGCGTGACTGTTTGAGGTTGTGGACAGGTGTCTTTTATACTGATAACGAGTTCACACAGGTGCCATTAATACAGGTAACGAGTGGAGGACCGAGGAGCCTCTTAAAGAAGTTACAGGTCTGTGAAAGCCAGAAATCTTACTTGTTTGTAGGTGACCAAATACTTATTTTCCACCATAATTTGCAAATAAATTCTTTAAAAATCAGACAATGTGATTTTCTGGATTTTTTTTCCTCATTTTGTCTCTCATAGTTGAGGTATACCTATGATGAAAATTACAGGCCTCTCTGATCTTTTTAAGTGGGAGAACTTACACAATTGGTGGCTGACTAAATACTTTTTTGCCCCACTGTAGGCCCTGATCAATTTATGGCAATGAAAAATACCATTTTTAAAGAAATATTCCACCTTAAAAAGATACGGGGTATCCCAAGTGGCCTTAAATATGTGTAGTTTGAGTATTAGGAATAAATGAGTTTAATTCCAGAGAGATTCCAGATGTTGTGCACATTATATAGGCCCTGATCAATTTATGGCAATGAAAAATAAAATTTTTAAAGATATATTCCACCTTAAAAAGATACGGGGTATCCCAAGTAGCCTTAAATATGTGTAGTTTGAGTATTAGCAATAAATGAGTATATTACCAGAGAGATTCCAGATGTTGTGCACATTATATTGGCCCTGATCAATTTATGGCAATGAAAAATAAAATTTTTAAAGATATATTCCACCTTAAAAAGATACGGGGTGTCCCAGGTGGCCTTAAATCTGTGTAGTTTGAGTATTAGGAATAAATAAGTATATTACCAGAGAGATTCCAGATGTTGTGCACATTATATTGGCCCTGATCAATTTATGGCAAGACCAAATACAATTTTTAAAGATATATTCCACCTTAAAAAGATACAGGGTGTCCCAGGTGGCCTTAAATCTGTGTAGTTTGAGTATTAGGAATAAATGAGTATATTACCAGAGAGATTCCAGATGTTGTGCACATTATATTGGCCCTGATCAATTTATGGCAAGACAAAATACCATTTTTAAAGATATATTCCACCTTAAAAAGATACAGGGTGTCTCAGGTGGCCTTAAATCTGTGTAGTTTGAGTATTAGGAATAAATAAGTATATTACCAGAGAGATTCCAGATATTTGTGCACATTATATAGGCCCTGATCAATTTATGGCAAGAGAAAATACCATTTTAAAAAATATGTTCCACCTTAAAAAGATATGAAGTTACCATTTAGTTTTTAATATGTGTAGTTAGGATTTTATTCAATCAACAAGTCATAAGTTGTAATAAATGTACTTCATTTTCTCAATTCAAACATAAGTTTAAACTGACGAATAGCCAGGTTTAGATTAAGTGAAAATCCCTTACAGGACACATCTCCGTCGGCAAAAGCTGAAAATCTGTCAAAAACACTGACATTTCACGGCACACTTTATCCGTTCATATATGGACAAAGTATCCTGTTTTATCCAGTGGTTACGCTTGAACCGGGGAACGCCGTGTGCGCTCCCGCGCCGCCGATGAGTGCCGATCAGTTTATGGCAGAAGATCACTTTATTGCACGACACCGGCAGCTGTTGGGAAGGTTTGATTCATCAATGTATAAGCCAGCTTCCAGTGACTGGAAATAGTTTTTCAAGTTTTCAACATTATTCAAGTTTGTGGAAAGACTGAAGCTGTTTCTGTGTAAAGGTAAAGTGTTTTTTTCTGTAACATGATCCTATTTGTTATCTCCAAGCTGTTTTAAGATCTCTTTGTTATAAATGTATTTGTAGACTGAAGAACTCTGAAAATGTAATTGTTTTGCACATAAGTAATACTTGCCTTAGTGCAATACATTACCAGTCAAGGGAAAGACTGGTGATGTTTATTTTTATCATTTTGCGTGTGTTGTTGTTTGCTGTATTATGTATTATTTTTGTTATATGGACGATAGTACTTGTACTGTGACTGATTTTTTTTTAACTGTAGTCCATTTATTCTAAGGCATTGCTTGTTAATTAAAAAAAACTAGTTTTTTGTGGTTTGGTGTGTTTTGAAATCTATTATCATTTAGCTGCTCTGTGCTGTTCAGCCAGATCTTGTGTTTTTCAGTGTTGGGCAAGTGTTGCCAGCATCCCTGGCAATAAATAATAACGATGTGTTTTGCAATATGTCTAGCAAATTTAGTATTCTGTTATGAGGATGAGTCAGTGTCAGTGTTTTCTATTGCCTGTATGATTATTTTACGGGTTTACACACATCTTGCAACTTCGTGGTTTGGGCTGGTTTTTTTCGGATTGGGCGGGTTTTCGGCTGTGATTGGTCTGCAAACTGTCAATCTCATCTGGCAACACTAGCCGGCAGGAGACACGCAGGATAATAGGAACGGTAAATGTCTATTTACAAGCTTGCGTAACACCTTGCAATTATTTAATGTTTTAGTTGTTCTATGTGACTTTATGAAGTAGTCCGACAGTGCTAGTACATTTAAAAACGTCCTAGGTATTAGTATTTGTTAATGTCTTCTGGCCACAGCCTATGTAGGACTAGATTAACGACCATACAATGTACTATGTAGAGTTAGCAATTTAGCATGTGGCTAGAAAACCAATGGACAATACAAGGTCTCTATGCAGTGATGTTGTTTTAGTTGATGTCACTGTTTAAATAAATAATAAATGCGAGAGTGACTGAATGAATTTGCGAGCCAATTGGTTCATATTTCGCCTGGTTTTCCAGCCACCACACGCTTATAAAACACCGTTTTGAACGCTGTCAGACGCTCCATACCCGTTTATTATTAGACGGCGTCAGGCGTCTCATAAGCGCCACCTGGCGTCCAAATATTGTAACGTCACCAGGCGTCTGAAATTAACAACAACTGGGTGTCATTATCAATCAGCGGTGAGAAGTGTAGACCTGGGCTACAGAAAGTTAGTCTTGGCCTTCCTATCTTTTGTGATCTTTGCTTGAGTTCTGGTGTTCGTTCAGTGATGTGTACTAATCTACACGTGTCTCTTCCTTTTCTCTGGATCCCCGACAGAACGAAAGGAGCGACTGCTGCAGTCATCACACACCTGAACAGTGTCTCAGCGTTTTCCTGCAGTTAACCCTTGGCCAGTGGGGCCGCCTCATCTGTGATCTTCAGTTCTCCAGAGCAACGTTCTGCTGCGCCTCGCCTCCTTCAGTTCAGCTGTCATCATCACATCACAAGACCAGCGTCCGCTGCGCCCACATTGTCTCATTTTCATCAGCTGCCATCTTAAGTTCTCTAGAATAGCATCGGCTGCTCTCACTCGGTTCCCCGGCCTGGTGCTTGGTCCAGAGGACTTTATTTCTGATGGCTCTACGCTCCGCTGGTTGTGCCCCTGGTCTGCCACGTGTCCTCCCCACCTTCAGTAGATGCTGACATACCTGTTTGTTGTTTCTAGTGTCCCTATAATAACTCGTCTTGTTCTCCCCTGCTCCCAGCATTACTGCATCCCGCACTCAAAGGCTGTTTTTCTCGTGTTGAATTAATAAAGATCTGTCTGATTGTTCACCTGATCCCCGTTCTTGCATCATAACACGATCATTAAGACTGAATTATCTATTGTGATATTCTCTGTTGAAGTACTAGAACAGATGGTGCTGGATAATAAAATCAGTAAAGTCAATAAATGGAAGAACAATTCCACAAATTTAACACATCAAGAGAATGAGGGGCAGTTCATAAAGTTATATTAAGTTTTAATGAATGGACTGAAAAAAGGATACTTTGGATTTACTTAATTCAGCAGTGAATTAGTTGCACACAGGTTATGTTTCAGAACAAAGTTAAACAATTGTGTTGAACTAACACAGTCTTACTAAACCAACCCATGTAAATTATGTTAATACAGTACAACTGAAATGTGTTTGAATAAAGTAATACAAGAACTTGGATCATTTTAATTTAACACATTTTTTCAGCAGGGTAGTTTAGGTTCAGGGCTTCCATCAGTCCAAACAGCAAAACAACAGCTCATGCTACTTTATCAAGATCCCCTCAAGGATAACTCCAACATCCTCTGGTTTCTCATTTGAAACATGTTCTTTCATAATATAAATACTAAAAGTAGTCCCTCAATGGCCTCGTCCAGCTTCTCCATCCATGTCCTGTAGAAGAGACAAAATATGAATGAGACATAATGACCAATCCTTGGTGGATAACAAGTAATTTAACATGGCTTCTATTGAGAAATTCCCAAAAGGAAAGTCATGTTCAAACTTTGTTATTTACTAGTAAACTCAAAGAAACAGTTTAATTTAAAAGATAAGGAAAAAAGTCATACATATTCTCACACAGTTCTTTCAGGATTTTCACTTATGTAGATACAGACTGCTTCCATGATGCGATCTCATACACAACATCTACTGCTTCACACTGAAAGGAAAGCATATTTGCTTTTAAGTGGAATAAAAACAACTGACAACAGTCCCATTGTTTGCCGTTATACTAGAGACCCACAGCTCCACCAAGAAGATCAAGTAAATTTATTTTGAGCTTGTTTACTCTACAGAGAGAAGTCACAAAATAAATAATTTAGGAACCTTTTTCTCCAACATGTTGTGTTTAGCATCATCACATGTAGAACAGTGACTTCTGTATTGTTATGAACAAATCTGATTTGCCAAGAGGAGATTTATAACTACAAGGCTCATCTTAAAGAGGCCATTTCATACAAATTTCAGGACTTTGTGGTTATTAGTATTAACCAGAAACATTTTATATCTAAAAGACGTCAGGAAACACTGACCCCAAAATTCCACTACGTGCGCTCCGCTCCGGCACGAACGCCGGATCAAAACGGTCCCATTGTAGTCAATCAGAGTATTTATGGATCCGGCGAGAATAGGATCGATTCTATTTTTGCCGGACGCCGGAGCACGTCCACAGTAAATGTACAGAAATCACACCGCCCCAACAGGATAGGGAACAAGCACACTTTCCGTTTTACTATTATTATTTTATTATTTAATATTAAATGTTTACATGTATGTTTCCAAACATTTGAACACCGTATAATTCAAAAATATATTATTTTGAAAGCCATTTTATCGATCCCGTGGTTTTGTGTAATAAACACTAGCGAGTGACAGCTGAAGATGAACGAGGAGCAGCTGAACCTTGAAGTGGAATAGCACAAGATTGTTTATGACATCACACATCATTTTTACAAGGATCTCAATAAATCAAATCCTGTGCATGCTTATTTGCGCACCTCAGGTCTTCGCATTGAAGCGGAGCCGATGCAGAGCGGATGCAATATGAGGTCGGAAGGCGGAAACGGACCGGAGCGGAGCGCACGTAGTGGAATTTGAAGGTTAGGCTACTTTTTATATTTTAATAAATAGCTAAATTCTTTGGACGCCTGGTGACGTTACAATGTTTGGACGCCAGGTGGCGCTTATGAGACGTCTGGCGCCGTCATAGCAGACTCCTGTGTGGACATATACTGCTGTCATACTCGTAGAGCGCACAGAGATCCACGGGGGAGCTAGAGGAGCTGAGGCGGTGGTGGGGGGGTTACTTTATCCTAATCAGAGATGGGTTAACCTAAGGTGACGGTTAAACAGATGTCGAACAGTTGGTTTTTATATTACATGCGGAAGACTCCATATGTGGTTTTTGAAACCTTTTACATTTAACTGTTTATAACTGTTTACGTTTCTTCGAGAGCAGTTCCGGCAGTGGCGTGTCACGTCATCCAGGCTCTCGTGATCACTGGGGATTTTAATGATGTCTTGAATTGCAGAAACTTTCAAACTTTCATTGTAGCTACCTAAGATGCAGCAGTGAAATTCATTAATAATAATAACAACAATAATAATAATAAAGATGTTTCATTAGGAAATACTATAATCTTGTACAGTTTTTACTTTGCAAACTTCAGCTTCTTTTCTTCACAACTTTACTGCATGTAATGGACCAGTTTACTTTTTGTTTCTAACCCAGTCTTGTCTCTTATTTTAGGTGGTGTGCAGTGTCCTCTTTACTTCAAAAGGCTTGTTTTGCCCTTTAGGAGCTAGGCCACACAAACAAGGTATGTGTTGTGTCCTCATCTTCCTTCTCTTTGCGCATTCCCGTCAAACAGTAAAAATAAAGTTACTGGACTCACATCTGTGTTTGCAGATGACTTTAAGAATGAGAGCATGGCGAAAACGCAAAAGAGAGCTTGACCTGCTACTGTGCTGGTCTGACAGCAATGATGAATGAATAAATGAAAGACGTCTCATCTGAAGCATGCCCCATAAAGAGGAGGAGGAGAACATGCTGGAGAAATTAATCAAGAATGGGTGTTTTAAGGAGGATTTTTGTTTTTGTCCTAGTCTGTTTTGGGTTTTTTCATCTTTTGTATGCATAGTTGCGTTGATGAAAATTTGATGCTGGTTGAAAATTAAAATACAAATGGAAATGCAGAATTGTGATTTTTTTTTTTACTTCATGTCTGTGCATAACTGAAGTCCGATTTCTGCGCTGTTTCAGTTAATTTTCCTATAGTTTATTTTGGTTTAGCAGCAACTGGAGTTCTTCCAGTTCAAACCTGCTGAGACAATCCAATTAAACTATTGGAAAATTAACTGAAACTGCAGAAATTGGACTTCAGTTATGCACAGAACCTAGAAACTAAAAATTATTTTTAAATTTCCATTTTACATGAAATTTTTAACTATAATTAGCCCTTAGGACGCCAATGCTAGATGTAAAATAGACGTTGAAAGAAAGACGTCGTCTGGCGTCACACTCTGCACCTTCAGGTGACCAAGTAGCTTAATGACGTGTAAAAATGACGTATAAAAGACGTTGTTTACTTTGCTTGTAGGGTAAGTAATGTTTTCTATTTATTTGTGGTCGAATAAAACTGAACAGAAGGGAAATTTGTTAAACCCAGTTATAGAGAAGCCTGTAAAGAAAAAAAAAGTTGTTAGGAAATTTAAAATTATGACTAGTACGTGGCTATAACTTTATTATAATGAAAAACAGGTTTTCAGGTGTGTGACACCATTCTATTAAATATTACTTAACACAAAATTTAATGTTAATACACAAAATTTGTCTGTTTGCTGACTAGATTGACCTGTTCTGGTGATTTTTATTTTTATTTTACCATTGAATAAAGTCTTTGTTAAATATTCAACTGAAGTTGAAAATGTTTTGTTTAATACAGGGTTTACGTTAACTCATCTTTACAAATGTTTCATTGACCGTCACTTAATTGGGTTTATGCAGCCCCACCCAAAAAATATTTCACCTGCCGCAACTGCTAATTCCCTAGACTCTGATTAGCTAACAGCTATAGCTTTCTGTACAACGCTGTGCATGCACAACAGCGCTACGAATGTCCGAGCAACATACCTAATAACATCCTGCATAAAGCCAAGTTTCCAAACATTACCAGCAGAGATGAAACTTTAATTTTGAGACAAACATCCCTCTGAATGGGGATTCTGAGTCAGATGAGGTACCTGCAGATAAGACCTCGGTATTTTATCAGAAATCCATGCAGAATGGCAGGACCAGAGAGCTGGCGACACCTGAGAAGCAGACCCCACTGCCAAGTTAACAATAGCAGTGTATAAATATGTTTACTTGCATGTTGATTGCTCTATATTGGTGTGATGGATCTGCACCTGAACTCAAAAGTAAATTTGTAGCAACCCCACCTTGAAATTGGCCAAAGTTTAGAAAGTCACGCTTCTCAAAATGGACAAACATTACTATTATAAGTTCTGGGAGTCTCTCCAAAAATAAACTGAAGCCATTTGTCCTGCAAATCTGAATTTTTTTGGCAATATGTGCATGTGAAAGTCCAGTTGGAGCATAGCACAACAACGGTTGGCCCACAATGTTTGCTGCTGAACAGCTGAGCTAACTTTGCAGGCGTGGTCTCAACTGCTCAAGCTGATAAATACTAATGAGCAAAGTCAGTGTAATGTCACAATGATAGGATTTTCAAAATTGACTGATTGCTCCTCCTGCCTTGTTGAAGTGGAAAAAACAGAAAGAGAAGTTATTGTGCAATTTTCCCACCCAGTATGAAACCAAGAAGTACTGTTAAAGCAGAACTAAGTAAGTTTTGCTCTCGCTCTCCCCCTACTGGTCCCCTGTGAAAGCTCACTGTCGTAACGTTCCCCCGCCGCCGCCGCAGACCCCCCCTCACCCCCTCCACCCCGCCGCCGCCCCCCCAACAACAACGCGCAGAGAACGCTTTTGCAAGAAGAAAGAAAAACAAAACCAAGAAAATGTCTCGACAGGTGAGTATTATTGTCATCTTTGCGCTCCTAAGGGTGGTGTTGCTAACAACAGCAAGGGCTTCATGCTTGTATTTATGTACGTGAGTGTGAGTGCCGTAAAGCAGGTTTGTTCTCGCGAGATTAGTCGGGTCCAATCCACTGAAAGTTGCAAGTGCTGCTTTCAGGACACAGACCCCGGAGGGAGGGGAGGGACCCACGAATCACCCCGCCAAGTCCTTGTTTACCCCCACAGGGACTCTAGAAAACATTTATTGAGGTGAAAAAACTTACTTAGTTCTGCTTTAACCTACAATATTCAACATAAAATTCAGAAAAACTTTTTTTAAATGACATGGAACATTTATGGTAACAAACTGTCAAATAATTTTACACCATGAGGTATGTTTTTAACCATTATCTTCTCACCTCTGTAAGAAATCTTGAAGATAATTTATTACATTAATTTATCATCTCTCGCTGCCATCTGATTGAACAACGCAACACGAAAGTCCACATCCACCTGGATAAAGGCATTACACTATGCAAAATTACATTTTTTTTACTGTGATCACCAATGCAAAAATGTTTGCAGAGTGCACATTTAGATACACTATATTACCAAAAGTTTTCGCTCACCCATTCAAATGATAAGAATCAGGTGTCCTAATCATTTGGCCTGGCCACAGGTGTATAAAGTCAAGCACTCAGGCATGCAGACTGTGAAGCAAGACATTTGTGAAAGAATGGGCCGCTCTCAGGAGCTCAGTGAATTACAGCGTGGAACTCTCATAGGATGCCACCTGTGCAACAAATCCAGTCGTGAAATTTCCTCGCTCCTAAATATTCCACAGTCAACTGTCAGCTCTATTATAACAAAATGGAAGCAACTCAGCCACGAAGTGGTAGGCCACGTAAAGTGACGGAGAGGGGTCAGCGGATGCTGAAACGCATAGTGCAAAGAGGTCGCCGACTTTCTGCACAGTCAATTGCTACAGAGCTACAAACTTCATGTGATCTTCAGATTAGCCCAAGTACAGTACGCAGAGAGCTTCATGGAACGGGTTTCCATGGCCGAGCAGCTGCAGCCAAGCCACACATCACCAAGTGCAATGCAAAGCGTCGGATGCAGTGGTGTAAAGCACGCCGCCACTGGCCTCTAGAGCAGTGGAGACGCGTTCTCTGGAGTGATGAATCACGCTTTTCCATTTGGCAATCTGAGTCTGGGTTTGGAGGTTGCCAGGAGAATGGCACATTTCAGACTGCATTGTGTCAACTGTGAAATTTGGTGGAGGAGGAATTATGGTGTGGGGTTGTTTTTCAGGAGCTGGGCTTGGCCCCTTAGTTCCAGTGAAAGGAACTTTGAATGCTTCAGGATACCAAAGCATTTTGGACAATTCCATGCTCCCAACCTTGTGGGAACAGTTTGGAGCGGGCCCCTTCCTCTTCCAACATGACTGTGCACCAGTGCACAAAGCAAGGTCCATAAAGACATGGATGACAGAGTCTGGTGTGGATGAACTTGACTGGTCTGCACAGAGTCCTGACCTGAAGCCGATAGAACACCTTTGGGATGAATTGGAGCGGAGACTGAGAGCCAGGCCTTCTCGACCAACATCAGTGTGTGACCTCACCAATGCACTTTTGGAAGAATGGTCAAAAATTCCTATAAACACTCTCCTCAACCTTGTGGACAGCCTTCCCAGAAGAGTTGAAGCTGTAATAGCTGCAAAAGGTGGACCGACATCATATTGAACTCTACGGGTTAGTAATGGGATGGCACTTCAGTTCATAGTATGAATAAGGCAGGTGAGCTAATACTTTTGGTAATATAGTGTATGTATTTATGTATCTTTATTTTAAATAAAATTCATAGGTAGATACAGTATATAGGTCAGAAAAATGTAACATAAGTGAGAAATATTTATACAACCAGTGTGCACCTCATTTAAATGTGGTATATGGAACATTTTCATTGAAAGCTATATTTATAACAAAATAATGCCTCCACGGGGTGTTTAGAGGGTTGAAAATACAGTATTTCCTTTAAAAATTATATTTTAAGTAAAATATTATAAAAAATGTATATTTAGCGGGCACGACGTCGGCATTTTATTAACACCTACCAGCCAATAGCTGGCAGAGCAGCGGGCACCATTTTGGGTTGCCTAATGTAAATAATCCAGCACAGTGAGGCTGATACTGTTTAGTCTGCAGATAAAGCAGCTGGAAGCACCGGGGATATGTGGTGATGATATACCTTATTTGCTTGCCATAGCTGATTCCTTTGGGGTTTCTCATGTGACTAGCAAGTTCTGTGTGAAAACGTTTTTCATGAGCTGCTAAGCTAACACGGAGCTACATGTTGGTGAAGTGGAGAAGCTTCGGGCCACTTTTTGGACTGGAAGACTCCACTGAGGATTTTATTGTTTTTTTTTAAACTTTATTGGATAAGTGGGGCGTGCAGGATGGTGTATGGGGAGGAGAGAGGATCTTAGGAGGGACTGCAGGAAGTTTTGGAGCCGTGGTGCAACTATGAACTCTTTGCCACGGACTGAATCGAAGATTGAGCTTCAAACAGGTAGGAGCTGCTTTTATCAGAGTCAGTGTGTGATCAGCGGGGCTGGAGAGCATGATTAGTTAGCTGAACTCATTATATTTTATTCGGATCGTGGATCAGAGTGGGTTTGGTGAGGAATATTCGGCCTGAACATCGGAGCGTGTGCACGCGGGGGGTAAACGAGCCTGGCACCCAGATGGCTGAAGGCTTTGTGCCGTGTTATTGTGTTCCGAGTTCCATATCCCACCTTTAAATTTGTAGTTACATCTTTTAAATGACCAGGGACAAAAAGTTGTTCACAAGTCTGGTGATGATCTAACATCTGAACTAGGGATGTCCTGATCAAGATTTTTTGCCTTTGAGTTCGAGTCAAAGTCCTTTGATTATGAGTATCTGCTGAGTCCCAATCCAATCTATAATACATTAAAAAATAAATAAAAAGGAGCAAATAAACAGATTCAGGACGTTCCTTCTGTTGTATTTAATTCACCTTATTTAATATTTAGCTGCAAGGACAGGACAGCCAGCAGTCCTGGAACCAGGATAGCCGGTTGCAGCCACTCCAGCGCGTCCTGGGGTTTCCCATGGGCTTCTTCACGGTGGGGAGTCATGAAGTTGTTACTTGTGTGTAAAAACAAACATGACAAGAGCGCATTTCTGTATTGTGAGCACGCAAACAGTCCGAACGTACACAAACTGGTGGACGGACATTACGTTATTAAATAAAATGTTATGTAATTAAATAAGCTGATCAGAACGGCAGACACTGCAGAAAGAGTGACATGATCATGGACTATCTTCTGCATGCAGTAAGTGATTACCTCCACTCCATGAACGAGTTTAAGATAATATCATAGGGATTTAATATGACTATAAACTAACACTCATGCTAACGCGGCTAGCGAAACTAGTGGAGCTAACGTAGCAGCATTCTCAACACAAAATCATCCACTGAGCCAATTAAAAAAGCTGACCTTGAAGAAAATATGCACATCGAGGCATTTATGAGTCCTCATCTTCTCCACTGTTGTGTAGACTACAGGATTGTAGTCTACACATTTTCACACATGTTGCGGTCGGTCGTCATGGAAACGCGTCCCCTCTTAAAATGGCGGCTGCGGGTTGTGAGGGATACTGACATCACACGAAAAGATGTATAGATGCGTTAAAAACTAAGTCCTGATCGTGAGGTAACGTCGGATTCTGATCGAGTCTGAAACTACGTGATCGAGCCCAATTTCCGATCACGTGATCGTATCTGGACATCCCTAATCTTAACCAAACCACAGAGCCTCAGTCCCTCATGTATTTGGTTGAGTATTGGCATACGTTGCACCAGTACATGCAAGGTAATGGCACTACTACAAATGAAGTTATTACATTTTTGAAAAACAAATATGACAAGCATTTCACCAATAGGTAAACATACTGTATGATTGCCTCTTTCCTCTCTATATTTATTCATATTTTTTCCTAACACACAGGCTGATGCGTGCTTATGTATATGTATGTATGTATTTGTATGTATTCTCCTGTGTGATCTTGGCTGGCCTGAACGACGTGCGCCGGGCACACTGTGACCATTGGCTGCCTGGAGAGTGAAGGCCAAGCTGTTCTCTGTATCTCCAGTTGAATTTCCCTTCTGGGATAAATAAAGTATTTTTCATTTCATTTCATTTCATTTCATTTCATTTCATTTCTTGGACCTGTACAACATGTACAACAAGATCTGATAGTTGCATTAATCTTTCTTTGTTGCCTTTTTTAAAGGTTTGGGGGGAATTTCAATTTACCTTAAAGCTTGAAACAGAATGAGTATGCATTGATTAAAATAAATACCTCCTAAATCAAGCTTTCACGCCCCCCCATGCCACACTTGTGGTAAATATTTCTCCACAAATCCTTTTATAAGAATGACACACAATTTTTAAGAATTATATTTCAAAATAATTTCTAATTTATTTAAGTTAGATATTTTACAACAAATTGATACATACTTGAAATTATTGTCCTGGTATTACTGACAAAATAATGTACTTTGGATTTTTGCCTTGGCAATCATCTCCTTCCAAGAAATGGTTCTCAGTCCCTTGTATCATTTCTGTGAACAAAAAGACCATTTTCTGTTGAAAAACACGATTTCAGAATTTCGTATAAATTGAAATTTACTTTTCATCCATATTGTTAGGCAATGGAGTAGATACCAGTCAGAAAGTCTTTACGAAGCGTCCCTTGGTCTAGTCCATTTTCACAAGCCACCGGGACAAAATTCTTTGTCGATGCCTGTTTTTGCCTGGCCCATTGTTTAAGGCCCCTAAAACAGGTCCTCTCTTGTCACACTGATGTTGATTGGTTGGGGTGTGACTTCAGAATGTCTGAGAAACCACATTAAAACATTAACACTTGAGTATGAAAAGGCTTACTTGCTAAAGACCCACTCCGATAAAAATCGTGTTTTTGTATTGTTAACATGTTCTTGTGACATTTTCTGATGCTAGAGCACATATCTTAAGAAAATTAAGCTCAAAATTGTATTTCTGAGTATTTCAGCATTCAAATCGCTAAATAAGATCAGGTTTGTGATATAGAAAAGCCAGTGGGCGGGCCAGTGGCCACAAGCTCCTCTCAGCTCTTAGCAAAGCTCTCAGCAAAAGGGAGGGGGGATCCTCTGCTCTAATGGTTCTGCTCACAGCATAGAGGCAAATTGCTAATGAACTACTGCTGCTACGCAGAAACTACTTCCTAGAAAATGGCCCAGTTTTTGTGATTTTGGGTAAAAATGCCATAATCTTAATTTAAGGACTATTGAGAATAGTAGGGGAGAGTGGGGTAAGTTGAGTCAGTGGTTAAGTTCACTCACCCCCTGTATCTAATCAACATTAAAGATTAGATGTCATGTGACCCTTGATTCCATAAGCAACTTCAATTTTGCTGTCCCTGTGATTGTGCTTTCAAGTTCAAGTTTCAAGTTTATTTATTCATAAAGCCTAGTTCATAACAAAGTAATTTCAAGGCACTTTACAGGAAAATCAACCAATTAGTAATAAAACATTTCCTATCTAAGGAACCAGCCAATTGGGTTGAATTCCATCCTGAGCAAGCACGATTGGCGACAGTGGAGAGGAACGACTCCCTTTTAACAGGAAGAAACCTCTAGCAGAACCTCAGGAGGGGCGGCCTTCTGCCTTAGCCGACTGGGGTCTGAGCTGACAGGAAAGAAACAAACACTGATGGATTTGGGCCAGTTGTCATGTCTACAGAAAGATACAAAGAAAACAGTTAATGGCAGAAATAACAATCAATACAAACATGGAGAGTAAAGAGAGACAGCAGAGTGAAGAAATGTGGTCAGTATGTCCTCTGGCAGTCTAAGCCTATAGCAGCATAACTAAAAGGTAAGCTCAGGAGAACCCAAGCTAACCCTGACTATAGTATTGTGCAAAAAGGATTTTTTTAAGTCTATTCTTAAAGCTACACAATGTGTCTGCTTCACAGATAAAAAGTAAAGCTGGTTCCATAGAAGAGGAGCCTGATAACTCTTCTTCCCATTATACTTTTAGAAACTCTAGGAACCACAAGCAGACCTGCAGTCTGAGCGCGAAGTACTCTATTAGGAACATATGGAACAATAAGATCTTTAATATTAGATGGAGCTTTGTTGTTCAAGGCCTTATACAGCAAAAGTAAAATTGTAAACTTTATTCTGGATTTCACAGGAGAAATATGATCTCTCCCTCTAACTCTAATCAGAACTCTGGCAGCAGCATTTTGGATCAGCTGGAGGCCTTTAACAGCACTATTAGAACAATAAGGAATTACAATAATCAAGTCTAGAAGTAATAAATGCATAAACTAATGTTTCTGCATCAATGATTCAGAATGCTCCTAATTTTAGCAATGTTATGCAGCTGGAAGTAGGCCGTCCTGGTAACATGCTTTATATGAGAACGAAAGGGCATGTCCTGATCTAAGATAACACCCAGGTTATTTACATTCTTGTTGGAGGCCAAATTAATGCCATCCAGAGTAAATAGCTGACTACACAGCTTGTTCCTAAGGTTCTCAGGCCCAAAGGTCATAACCTAAATCTGTTTATTGAAGTCAAGACTGTGGAATGGCACATGTGCAGAAGGAATTAGTAGCACATCTCAACAGGTAGCATATATCAACAGAACTCCGGTTCCAGCAATGGCTGTCTGAGACACTGCTGCGGAAAAGTTATTTAGTGCTGCTTTAAAGATATAGAGGGATGTCTATTGAAGGTATTGTGACAATGCCTCATACCAAAAGTGATGCCGTGAGTGTGCGTAACCACTGTTTGCATTCAAAAAATGTTGTTTTGTTTTTGGGTAATGGGAATATTAGAGAGAAAAAAGGTAATGCATTTTTTTTCCTTTAATTAAGCAGGGGCACTTAATTTTGTAAATAAAGGTACCCCCTATGTCTTTCAACTTGTGAATATTCTACACCTCAGGTTATTTTTGCTGTTTTTCAATGCTTTGTTGCACACACAAGTAAATCACTTGTAGAATAAACTACCGGGTTCATGTTACAGTATATTTTACTCTAACAGATGGCAGTAATGGCGCACAGTAATGAGACCACAAGCACCTGACACAGAAGCAGCTTATTTCAGTGTAACTGGTGTTTACTGTCAGTCGGGTGACGCCATTAGAGAGAACTGTTTTATCTATTTCAGAATAAATTCACCTGTTGCACACCCATGAATGTTTCCTTTGTTACGTGTATAACAAAGCATTTTCCACTGCTTTTGCCGCTTTTCCACCGACAGAACATGGTGCGGCTCGGTTCACTTTAGCCCCCTGCGGACCCTTTTCCACCGCCTTTCTCGGGTCTTAACCGCATCATTCCACGCTAACCCGGCCTCTCTTTTCAGACCACCTCCTCGGTGGTCCGAAGCGGCCCAAAGCGGGCCCACACACCCACCTGTCTACTGATTGGTCCAGTAAACTGCTACCAGTGACATGACTACCTACGTAGTGGTAGCCCCTGATTGGCCCGGCTGTGTGTGGTGTTCATGTGGTGTGATATAGAAGCGCTCCCGCAAAAGACTTTAAAACAAACTCCCAGCAACCATACAAATATTTTATTTTAAAATACAATTGACTTTGGACAATGGCGACTTCCTCCACAAGAACCAAAAATCAAACCAACCAAAATGAACCACAGACAGAGTGCAAAGTACAAAAACACACATATATCCGCCATTGTTGTTGTTGTTTCACACGCTGTGACGTCGCGGACAAAGACTTTTGCGTGCCACTTTTCATAGCCAGATGGGCACGCCCATATCCCCACTTACGTCCGCTTTATGTTTCCACCACCTCAAGCAAGTTGATCCGCGCTATACTGTACCGCTCTCAAGCGCGCCATGCCGATTTGTCGGTGGAAAAGTGGCAAAAGACAATCTGCTTCCCCCCTCCCATCATGAACCTGCATGTGGAGAACTAGTCTTGCCCAAAGACAGTTGAAAAGCATGTCTTAATAGGCGCAATAATGACTGCAGTGATGGTTGCGAGGAGATGACACTGACACGTCTGGATCATTCCAGCACACTGTGACAGTTGCTGTGTCTCCCAGGGTAGGATGTGTGTCACAGTGTGTGTCACGGGTTTTAAATGCAATGTTACTCGAGTAGATACATTAATTTTCCAAACACTTGGGATGCAAACGTTGTGGCAAATTATCCAGGCTCAGAACACAATTCTTTCCTTCTCAGCAACAGTGTTATATTTACAAGGTTGAGAGATGGTGAATATGGAGATGGCACTTGTTAGTGTGTTACGTTATTCCTGCCTGTAATCATCATTCACACATTTATTAATCTAATGGCAGCTCTTGATCTATTCCTAAGGTGACCCCTTTACCCTTCCCTCCTAACACCTGTGCTCAACCCGACTACTGAGGGAGAACTATGGAATTAAATTTCAGTCAAAAACCCTAAGCGTGATTTTCTGCAGCGCGCACGGTTAAATACGCGTGCGCGCCGCGTGCAATCCACAGCACGCGCGTGAATTCACCCCACACCCCAGAACTGTCACTCCAGGGTGGATGGCAGGACCCTGTGCACGTCCCTCTCCCCAACCAGAGTGCCTCCAAACAGGCTAAAACCACTCTAAAATGAATGGGTCTGCTCTGGAGCTCCAGGGACCACCCTGGCGGGATTTTTATCCCGTTTGGGCAGCTATCTCCTGGGCATGGAGGCTGGACGTTCTCCCCTCCGGCTCTGGAACTCAAGGGACCGCCCTGACACTGAGCTGAAGAGGGACCGTCAGAGTTGTCAGGGCTGTCTCGCAGAGATGCTGTGAGCGCTGACTCTCTCCTCGGCTGAGTTTTGAACCAAACTTCTTGAGTGATTGTATTTCTTATATTTATAATAATGATGGTTTTGATAGAATAGGGAAAAAACCTAACAGTCCCATTTGAGAGGAACAGTGTCAGGGTCTAAGGACTTCGACACGAATATGTACAGGTAACCCCCAAATTCCACTACGTGCGCTCCGCTCCGGTCCGCCTCCACGCGCTTCCAACGTCATATCACACTGCATCCGCTCTACATTGGCTCTGCTCCGATGCAAATAAGCATGCGCAGGATTTGATTTATTGACATCCTTGTAAAAAGGATGCGTGGTGTCATAAAGAATCTTGTGCTTTTCCACTTCAAGGATCAGCTGCTCCTCGTTCATCTGCAGCTGTCACTCGCTAGTGTTTATTTCATAAAACCACGAGATCGATAAAATGGCTTTCAAAAAAATATATTTTTGAATTATACAGTGTTCGATTCATGTGTAAACATGCACAGATGTTTGAAAACATACATGTATACATATAATAGTTGTTAGATTAAAATACCTATGCGTATGAAACAAAAAATGTGTTTGTTTATCAATTTATTTTGATAAAACGGAAGTTGTGCTTGTTCCCTATCCTGATGGGGCGATGTGATATCTGTACATTGACTGCGGACTTGCTCCGGCGTCCGGCAAAAATAGAATCGATCCTATTCTCGCCGGATTACAGATGACTACAATGGGACCATTTTTGATCCGGCGTTCGCGCCGGAGCAGAGCGCAGCGCACGTAGTGGAATTTGTGGGTTAGTGTTACAGTCCTTTACATTTACAATACAGAATGGGTGCAGTCTAGTAACAGCTGAATATGTACCATTTGATCAGTACCACATACAGTATGTTACCACTTGTTAAAATTATTAGACAACATGGTATAAAATTCCATTTTTATGCTGATGATACTCAGCTATATCTATCAATGAAGACTGATGAGACCAACCTATGGAATTAAATTTCAGTCCAAAAGCCTGAGCGATATTTTCTGTAGCGCGCACGCTTATTTAACCATTTTACCCCGTTTGGGCTGGTATCTCCTGGGCATGGAGACTGGATGTTCTCCCCTCCGGCTCTGGAGCTCAAGGGACCCATGAAAGCCGGTTATACAGCACCAAAGCTAACCCTAAGCCCCCATATTGTTTTCAAAATCCCCACCAGGGCGGTTTCCAAAAAGTCATAATTACTTTCCTTTCAAGCGCGCAGCCTCTTCTGGTTTGCCTTCACGCTCGTATGAGAGCTTCATGAACAGGCGCCTGTATGGAGATCCACACGCGCGGTTCATGAATACTCGTGTAATGAATCATACGCGGGCGTGTAGGGTGAATTCACGCGTGTGCTGTGGATTGCACGTGCGCGCACACGCGCAGGGCGCGCTCGCACAGTTAAATATGCGTGCGCGCTGCAGGAAATCCTGCTTAGGGTTTTTCACTGAAATTTAATTCCTTACCAACCAGTTACAGAGATTATAAGCTTGTCTTAATGATGTAAAGTCTTGGATGATGCTTAATGTTTTGCTTTTAAACTCAGACAAGACAAAGGTTGTGACTTTTAGGCCTGAGAACCTTAGGAACAAGCTGTGTAGTCAGTTATCTACGTTGGATGGCATTAATTTGGCCTCCAACAAGAAGGTAAAGAACCAGGGCGTTATCTTTGACCAGGACATGTTCTTTAGCTCTCATATAAAGCATGTTCCCAGGACGGCCTACTTCCACCTGCGTAACGTTGCTAAAATTAGGAGCATTCTGAATAAAACTGATGCATAGTTAGCATAAAGTTAGCATAGCTACATCCAGCTAGCCCTGAGAAAAGCCTCTTCTCTCTCTCTGCTTTCCTTTCTCATTTAACGGCTGTTTGATAGCAGATAATCTCACGGTACTTAACATGGTTTGGGGCACTTGAAAAATCGCCCTTCGTGAAGTTATTTTCTCTGCATTTATTGGCTAAATTAAGTTCTTCCGTTTGGCAATGCAGATCTGCTATTGGCTAATTCGATCTAAAAGCCCACCTTCAGAGGGCGCTTTCTCCAGTGCCCCAGTGCAGAACTAGACATGTGAGAAGTGAAGATGCAGAAAGAAATCATAGCAATTTCTTTCAGAAATTCTTTATACAATCTTCTCAGTGTAAAAATATACATGAGTGTTTTTAACACTAAATACATGTAATTTAAAAAAAAGAAATATTTCGTAGTCGTTTCCATATCATGTATTTGATAGGTGAGGGCGGCGCCCTCTATTGGCCAGCCGCCACTGATCGAGACCTTGTCCAAATAATACAAGAAAGTTTGACTCTTTGGAAAATGTTTGTTGAAAAAGATAGAAGCCTGCTGAAACTTTTGGTACTTTCAGATAATCTTTGAATGCATCAAATTTGTTTTTAAGTTATGTGGATGTAATACACACTAACACGACAAGCTTTCCATACTGCAGCAGCCAGGCAACATGCAGGACTCAAAGTTCAGCTGCAGTTGGTTTAAAAAAATGTCTTGCTTTAATCTGAGTAATGAAGATGTCACAGTGGTAATGGATGCCTGCCACCGTGTTGCTAAATTATTCAAAGTCTGGGGAACAGGAGAGGCAGTCGGTAAGATCAGATTGACCCATCATATCATCAGCCTCTGTCCACATGTCTCCTTTTTCGGTCCATTCGCCAGGCATTCTGGGTTTTTACCAGATAGCTACATGAGAAGTCTGCTGGAGCAGCTTGGAGAGTCAATGTTCACATGAAGGGTGCAGGCCAAGGCCACAGGGTCAGCTTGTCAGATTGCAGACGAGAGACAGTCCTAAAACTTAAAAGTTTGAGAAACAGTCTTATCCATCTATCTGAATCAGGTTTATTTGGCCAATATGTTACTCACAAGAAATTTGGCTCTGTTTCACATTTGCTGTGTACTTATATTGACATATGTAAAGATAACGACAGAACACAGACATGAGGCACATTAGTAACACAGGCCACATAAATGACTGATTGAAGCTTGAAGCCTGGGGGAAAAAACTGTTTTTGTGTCTTGTGGTTTTGGCATACAATGATCTGTAGAACCATTCAGAGGGGAGAGAAGAGGATGAGAATGTCCCTGTTGATGCTGCCTACCATTTTTCCCACTCTGGATAAAAACAGATCCTGGATGGAGGAGTACGAATCCTGAATGGAAGAGTGTGGGTCCTGGATGGAGAAGTCCAGGTCCAAGTGCTGGACAATATTTTCCATCCATGTTTGTGAATCCAAATATGTTTGATCAGACAAGTGATGGTTTTTAGAGACATGTCAGTGCAGAGACTAAAACAGTTTGTTTTAAATGGCTCTAGAGCTCACAAGGATCTATGCTGTGCATGGAACTGAAATACTGAAAAAGCCTAACTCAGTTTAAAATTTAAAAAAAAAAAAAATCATTCAGTTTCTTTTTCCACACTGACAAAGCTGAAACGAATAAGTTAAATTTAGCTTCAGTTAAAACCACATAACTGGATGAGATTTCAAAATGCAAATGTTCAAATTCTCAGGACAGATCACTTTGTGACCCACCTTCAGTGGTTTTAGAAGAGCTTCTCTTCTGTAGTTCGCTTTTTCAGGCCGCATTTTTGCGACTTTTAAGCTAAACAGAAGAGCAGGTAGGAGGGGAGGAGGAGGAGGGGAGGGGGGCAGGCTGAAAGAGGAGGAGGATGGGGGGACGTCGGGATGCCGGGAGGCGCTGCCGATTATGTGAACTGCTCAGTCTGGTGACGGACACCAAAGGAGCTCTGCGGCTGTCCGCTTTCCCCTGCTTTTCATGTTAGGGGCCACACTGGTTGCAAGGGCCTTACGGGGAGGAGGATGATGACCATGAACGGGAAACAGCACTTCTCCATGCATCCGGCCCTGCACGAGCCCAAGTATCCCGGCCTGCATTCAGGCTCGGAGGGCATGCGCAGAGTCTGTCTGCCCGCCCCGCAGGTACGTTCAGGTTGGGGGGAGATTGGTTTGGTTTGAGTCCGATGGGGGGGGGGGGGTCACACTGAAAATGTCGGCAAAGTTGATTTGACAGGACTTTGTTCTACCCGCTATCTCTCTTCTCCTCTGCCTATGCCCCCCGCCCCAACCCCCTCCCCTTTTCATCCACATGTCTATTCAGGCAATGCTCTTGCTTTCATATTAATTTTTATGACCTGCGCTTTGAGGAGAGTTCTCTCTTCTCAGCGCTGCATGTCTTTGGAAAATGTTTTTTAGATCCTGAGAGCTGCCTGACAGAATTCCCTACTGACTCCAGTATGCGCACTCTTGCTTGCAGCTGCAGGGCAATATATTCGGAGGCTTTGATGAGAGCCTGCTGGCGCGGGCAGAAGCTCTGGCAGCTGCTGACATTGTCTCTCAAGGCAAGAACCACCCATTCAAACCAGACGTGACTTATCATACCATGAGCAGTGTCCCCTGCACCTCAGCCTCCTCTTCTTCCTCCACTACCGTTCCCATCTCCCACGTTCCCTCCACCATCACATCCCACCACCATCACCACCTCGGACAGACCCTGGAGGCCGGGGACCTCCTGGAACACCTCTCCAGCAGCATGGCCGTGACTGGAATGGGTGCTCCAGAGCCGCCAGGGATGACCACGCCGGTGCACCATCACCAGCACGCCCACCACCATCTGCAGACAATGGGGCAACTTCACCAGGCGATGGCCACCATGGCCCACCCGCACTCCCTGTCAGTGCATGGTGGTATGGCGTGCATCAACGACGTGGAGTCGGATCCCAGGGAGCTGGAAGCTTTCGCAGAGCGGTTCAAACAGAGAAGGATCAAACTGGGAGTGACCCAGGCCGATGTCGGGGCAGCGCTGGCTAACCTCAAGATCCCAGGAGTGGGATCGCTGAGCCAGAGCACCATCTGCAGGTTCGAGTCTCTCACTTTGTCCCACAACAACATGATCGCACTGAAGCCGGTTCTTCAGGCCTGGCTGGAAGAAGCCGAGGCTGCGTTCCGAGAGAAAAGCAACAAGCCGGACCTTTTCAACGGGAACGAGAGGAAAAGAAAGCGCACGTCCATCGCTGCGCCGGAGAAGCGCTCGTTGGAGGCATACTTTGCCATCCAGCCTCGTCCTTCCTCGGAAAAAATTGCAGCCATTGCGGAAAAACTGGACCTGAAAAAGAATGTGGTTCGAGTGTGGTTTTGCAACCAGCGGCAGAAACAGAAACGAATGAAATACTCAGCGGTGCACTGACTTTCCCCGCATCATGAATAAAACAGCCTACTACATTTTTGATCGAGTGATTAATAATAAGCTGAGCAGCCTAACAAACAGGAATTTATCAACAGCTCTTTACGTCTCAACTGGGATCGGATCTAAAAGACTCTGACCCCCCCTCCGGTGTTTCATTTTGGGTTACTCACTCCTCATTGTTGCAATTTTTCAATGTTGTCGTTGAGATGTATTACAGGGATTTATATGTTGTATCTTGCACATATTAGAACCGAATTTTCAGTTTTGTCACGTTCAGGGACCGTTTTTAACGTGTAAACTTGAATTCAGGGGCTGCTTTATTTTTAAATTACTTCAGATTAAGGCAGAATTCGAAACATAGCCTATATCCGACAGGATGATTTTTTCATGGAACATTGTCTCAAGTAAAACTCTACACTATGTGTGCAGAAAAGGTCACATTATCTTGAACTATGCCTTCACGTTTATTTCAATTTTTATTTCGAGGAATATAAGCTCAAAATCAACTTATTTAATCATTCACGTTTAAAGCACTATTTCTGTGAATGAATCCGCTCTTTTTGTGAACTGTGTGGTCGTGATATTCAGTAGAAAAAGAATTAAAACACTCGTTACAGTAGATAAGTCTTTCACAAGATATGACACTCTGGAGTAGCATATCTGAATTATTTAAAAATGGAACTGACACAGTCACATCCACAAGGATACTGCTATATTTGAGTAATTTTGTTGTGTTTTGGGAGAAGGTGAAATGTAAATATGGTAAATATTGTATTTCTTTTTTTTCCCTCACTTTTAATTTCACTTGAAAAAAAAAACGTATGATATTAAAAGCGAATAAATTATTTATTATTTTGTAACATTCAAATTCATCCAAAGCGAATTTATTTTGCTCTTTTTTAATTGTATGTTGTTGGTTTTATTTGAGACTTGAGGCTACGGCCCGGGCCTCGAAACAAAGTCGCCTATACGGAGGTCGTTCTATGGGCTGCATTATTTATATATCACGAAACTCTTTGTGTATTAAAAATGTATCTTTGTATATGAAACAAGTAAACAAACAACATAAAATGAAGGGGGGGTGGGGTGGGGGGTGCGTTCCTTTTTCTCTGTGACACCGTGGGGCGACAAAAAAATGCTTCCGATTACTTATTTCCCTCTAATTAGTGCAGTTTCAATAATAGATGCCCTCTTCTCGCCGGTCTGTGTCGAATATGCATTGGGTTTGTAATTATTAAGTCATGATGATGCAATAGCCATTAATTGTATATATGTGTATAATGGGCAGTAGTGCAGGCAGCAGAAGTTGTGGCCTGCTGGTGACTCAAGGGAAATGCAGGATGCACCACAGGTTGGTCCAGGATTAAAAAAACAAAACAAAAAAACTAAAGAACGAGTCTTAAAAAGTCAGAAAAAACGAGTAATTCATATTGATTCTCTAAACCTTTTTAATAGCTTAAAAAATTCAAAATTTCTTGCTATTGCTTGCAATATTGGATTCGTTATACTGCGGTCAACCACAGCGTCACTTTGTTGCATTTAGCAAAAACGGACTTCCTTCATGATTATATTATTATTAAACTGGTAAATTTGTCTTCGAGCACGAGTTTTGCGCCGTCAGTGAAATAATGCGCATTTCGTGGCTCAGTTATTATTGCGTTAAATTAGCCTATTTTGTGCGCGTGTGCGTGCGTTTTATTTGTTTTGTCACTCCGATTTAAGTTATGACACAGGCTAATGATACACAAGAATTTTTCTTTTAAATCCGACACTGCAACTGCGGTTACCGTCTACTATCAAAGATTTCAACAATTAATTGGACGAGCTGAATGAGAAGATTCCACCGGATCCACCCGCATGACCCGCGGCTGTGGGCTGTTTCCCTGAGAGACTGTGTCCCGGTTTGGGATCCATTCTTCTAGTTCTGCGGAAGCATTTGTGCCTCTTATGAATATTCTCTTTGATGATGAGATATTTTTAAATCCAGCCTGTAAAATCCAGGATTTCTTAAAAGGGGGTGGTAAAAGGAACTGTTTCGTTCCATCACTGACAGGTCTCTGTAAACCGTTACACGAACCACCTGAAGTCTAATCGAACATATTGGTTCCAATAGAAAAATCGAGGTTATGGACGCAGAAGGGGGGTTCGGTAATGTGAATAACTGATCCGCGATCCCGGTATTGATATCATAACGCCCAGACTCCAGGCTGCGTGGTAAGTTGAGCTGAAGGCCTGTGAGCGTTAGCGGCATGTGGCAACTGAACGCGTCTGAATTATTCAGCACAAGCTGAAAAGTATACCCCCCCCCCCCCGCGTGCCTCACACACACATACATCCCACCATATCGTGCACTCGAGGTGCGCCGGTTGGCCAATTTGACGCATTATCTGTACAATAAAAACACTATTAGACCAAACTAAAACATTTGCAATAAAAAGACAGAGAGATGAGATCTAGAAAAGAGTAGACATTGTGTACTTTGGATGTTTTCATGCAAGAGTGAGCATTCTTGACAGAATGAGGATGAAGGCTTGGTTTAATTGCTGGAGAATGCAGGCACTTCTACGCACACGCACGCACGCACGCACACACACACACACACACACACACACACACACACACACACAAGTGTGTTTTGTTATCCTTATGGGGACCGTCCATTGACTTCCATTGATTTTAGTAACTAGATTTATACCTAACCCAAACCCTTTTCCTAACCTTAACCATTACTGATCTATAACTAACCCTAAGACTAACTAAAACTCTATTCACACCATACCTATAAACCTAACCCCTAACCCTAAAAAGGGGAGTCCCCCCCCATGGGGACCAGGCTTCGGTCCCCACAAGAACCCTCGGACCCCAGAAAGATAGTAAAAGTCAGGAAACGGGTCCCCAGGAGGTCAGAAATACAAACCCACACAGACACACAGACACACACACAAGTGTGTTTTGTTATCCTTATGGGGACCGTCCATTGACTTCCATTGATTTTAGTAACTATATTTATACCTAACCCAAACCCTTTTCCTAACCTTAACCATTACTGATCTATAACTAACCCTAAGACTAACTAAAACTCTATTCACACCATACCTATAAACCTAACCCCTAACCCTAAAAAGGGGAGTCCCCCTCATGGGGACCAGGCTTCGGTCCCCACAAGAACCCTCGGACCCCAGAAAGATAGTAAAAGTCAGGAAACGGGTCCCCAGGAGGTCAGAAATACAAACCCACACACACACACACACACACACACACACACACACACACACACACACACAAGTGTGTTTTGCTATCCTTATGGGGACCGTCCATTGACTTCCATTGATTTTAGTAACTAGATTTATACCTAACCCAAACCCTTTTCCTAACCTTAACCATTACTGATCTATAACTAACCCTAAGACTAACTAAAACTCTATTCACACCATACCTATAAACCTAACCCCTAACCCTAAAAAGGGGAGTCCCCCTCATGGGGACCAGGCTTCGGTCCCCACAAGAACCCTCGGACCCCAGAAAGATAGTAAAAGTCAGGAAACGGGTCCCCAGGAGGTCAGAAATACAAACCCACACACACACATACACACACACACACACACAAGTGTGTTTTGTTATCCTTATGGGGACCGTCCATTGACTTCCATTGATTTTAGTAACTAGATTTATACCTAACCCAAACCCTTTTCCTAACCTTAACCATTACTGATCTATAACTAACCCTAAGACTAACTAAAACTCTATTCACACCATACCTATAAACCTAACCCCTAACCCTAAAAAGGGGAGTCCCCCCCCATGGGGACCAGGCTTCGGTCCCCACAAGAACCCTCGGACCCCAGAAAGATAGTAAAAGTCAGGAAACGGGTCCCCAGGAGGTCAGAAATACAAACCCACACAGACACACACACACACACACACACACACATACACAAGTGTGTTTTGTTATCCTTATGGGGACCGTCCATTGACTTCCATTGATTTTAGTAACTAGATTTATACCTAACCCAAACCCTTTTCCTAACCTTAACCATTACTGGTCTATAACTAACCCTAAGACTAACTAAAACTCTATTCACACCATACCTATAAACCTAACCCCTAACCCTAAAAAGGGGAGTCCCCCTCATGGGGACCAGGCTTCAGTCCCCACAAGAACCCTCGGACCCCAGAAAGATAGTAAAAGTCAGGAAACGGGTCCCCAGGAGGTCAGAAATACAAACCCACACACACACACACACACACACACACACACACACACACACACACACACACAAGTGTGTTTTGCTATCCTTATGGGGACCGTCCATTGACTTCCATTGATTTTAGTAACTAGATTTATACCTAACCCAAACCCTTTTCCTAACCTTAACCATTACTGATCTATAACTAACCCTAAGACTAACTAAAACTCTATTCACACCATACCTATAAACCTAACCCCTAACCCTAAAAAGGGGAGTCCCCCCCCATGGGGACCAGGCTTCGGTCCCCACAAGAACCCTCGGACCCCAGAAAGATAGTAAAAGTCAGGAAACGGGTCCCCAGGAGGTCAGAAATACAAACCCACACACACACACACACACACACACACACACACACAGCAGACACAAGAGGCAAATGTGTCTTTTAAAGCTTTGTTCTTGTTTTCTTCTCTGTGTGTGGTTCTACAATCTTGACCATAAACACGTTTTTAACTATTTAAAACTCTGAAGCTTTAAAAAAAAATTGTGGAGCATTTTCACACAGATTTGCAGATTTTAACCTTTTGATACTTCCACAGTGTCACGAGGAGACCCAGTTTCTGTCTGCACTTAAAAGAAACTAAAACTGTATGTTTGAATAGGCAATAATATTGAAAGTGATGGAGATGTATCAGAAGAAGGAAAGCAGCTATTTTGAGACTGGAGCAAGTAAGGCTTGAAGAAATACTGTGAGCAACATATATTCTGCAGGAGAAATATTATTAAATCGGACTCTTGCAAAATTTAGAGGCAGCGTGTTAGCTCGGACAGAATGAAACTGGATCTATGAATACATGAAATTCATATTATTGTAAACACTCTTTGGGGTTTGAACCTTTTGATGTATTAGTCAGCAGTTTGGTAGAACACATTTTAGTCCCTTGGAATGAACTAATAATAATAATCATCATCATCACTATATAAAAATGAACAAACAGTTGGACATTATTTATTATTATTATTATTAATGTATAACAACAACAACAACAACAACAACAACAACAACAATAATAATTATTATTATTATTGTTATTATTATTATTATTATATTAGAACTTTGACATTATAACCAAATGAATAAAATATTCAACAAAGAAAACATTTAATTGTGGGGCTTTTTGTTAATTTTTTTTCCCTTGATGTGGACCTTGAGAGTTAAACAGCAAACAAATTAAGATGTTTCATTTTAGTTTTTGTTTTGTTTTGGGCAGCAGGTACAACAATTTGAGGACTTTGCTTTGACCTGAAACACTGGCATTTCTCTATCATACACTATTTCCTTTGAATTTTTAGATCACTCTTTCCCCGAGGGCCACATTCTTGCATGTTTTCTGCAGAAACCAGTTAATCATTCACTGATTAAAACCAGGTGTGTTGAAGCAAAGGAATGTTTTCAACATGCACGATTTTGTACCTTAATGACAGAGAAACCTCATTATTGGCACAACAAAATTTAATAGATATTTAGCAGTTTATGCTACGGGATCTTTGCGCATGATGTTCTGAAGGGAAGAGCGTCCAAAGATATCCTTCTTTTTTGATAAATACAAATCAATAGTTGTTCATCAATTTGTCATGACATCAGACCTGCAGAAAAATCAAGGAGCTTCTGAGACAAGGAGATGTTTCATGTTTGAGGTCAATATGTCTCACTCACTAGCCCAAGTGTCTACCCATAAAGCTAGGGTTCTACAGGTGCCGTGAAAAAAATAAGTTACTCAAAAATCTAATTTCCCTTCGGGGATTAACAAAATATTATAGAATAAAACAAACTATTATCAATTTTCTTATGCATTTAAAAGACTGGTAACTTTTTTTTCCAGACTCTTGCTTTTCCCCAGTAATGCACTTGTGCAAAAACTTGTGTTTCAGTTCCAAAAACTACAAAAAAATAAGAGTACAAACTTTAAAAGTACAAAAGAGGGGTGTGTATTAGAAACACTCACAGAAACTTCACTTATATACACTTGCTTAATTCATTCAGTGGGTCTGAGAAGCAGTATTATACACCCTATTCATTATTCAAATCCTCTCCATTATCAAAGCACCCAGAGAAATAAGACTAACTGAGCCAGAAATAACTCACTGTGGCATGATTTTATTTTACTTTTTCTTTCTACAGAACACTTGGCTGATCAGGTGCAGGCCTAAGCACAAACTCAGATTTGTATGTATATAAACATATGATCACACAGTCTGCTGAATGTAATCTACTCAAAGGAAAGGTGGCATTTGAGTGGCAAAAAGGAAAGAATAAAGGACGTGTGAGAAGAAAGGCCAGATAAATGAGATAAATAAATGAAAGAGACCAGGATCCTTATGAAGTGAAAGAATAATGGAAGAAAACAGAGTTTTGGAAGAAAAAACATACAACAGGTAAAATGCAAGTAATCCAGAGAGAAATAAGTAAAAGAAAATAGAACATAAGAAAAGTTAAAAAAGACAAAAACAATCTCTAAAGACTGACATGCCTGTTGTCCTAAATGTCTGTATTTGGTTCTTTTTATTTCTAAGTTGATCATATCAAGGTGAGTGCATCCCTGCTGGCTCGAAGAATCTGACACTAAACTTCAATGACAGCAGGGGACTCAGAGGAACAACTACAGAGAAGACCAGGCTGCAAAATCCTGCAGAGCAGAAGTATCATCCCATTCAAAGCCTCTGTCAATTTAGATTCTCGAGACCTTTTCATTAGCTTTTCTCCCTGCATGCATATTCGGACAACCTGCAGCTTGATTTTGCACTAAATCATCAGCTTAATTGCTCCTCCATGTTACAAATCTCTAATTCACCAACTGGACATGTGGGCAATGGAAGAAAAAAAAAAAGAAAACCAGCTGAAAGAGGCTCTAGTAGATGATCTGGGATTTAAATTTTGTCCACACTGAAAGGATAAATACACCAGAACCCAACAGAAACAGAACAAAAATTGAACATCTGTATTGATATTACTCAGCACACTGGATAGTTTAAAAGTGTGTTGACATGATTCGTCACCTCATATACTGTATGCTGATAGAGGACACATGGGAAAATAACAGCAGTGTTGCCAATGCTCTCTTCTCTCTGTGCATCAGGGTGTGCCTTTGAAGATAGACATGAAAACTGAGCAAGGCCACAATGGGGCCCCAGAAGACGGTCCCTCTAACAGATGCAGCCACCCGCCCAACCCCCTCTGTCTGCTCCCACTGGCCTTAGGCCCTGAAGACAGCCCCGAGGCTAATCGACCAGGAACACAATAATCTCGGCACGTGTTTGTGTGTAAGAGGAACAACACAGCAACATGATATTTATCAAGCCTCTATAAGTACAACTAAGGACACAGAAGGAGTTTCAGGGCTGAACACTGAGAATAGAGTTTCATGTTTGAGAGACACAACAACATCATATCTACTAAAACCCACAATGAAGAACAGACACTGCTTGCAGTAAATCAATTCAGGATATATTTTTTAAATCTGACAAGAGATTACACACTAAAAAATATTGCCAAATGAAATGCAAAATTCTGGAAAAATAAACCCACACCAAAAATGTATAGGAAAATTTCCCTAAAATACACAAATAATGAAATGAATCAATACAAATGTAACACAGTTTGTGTTAGGGTTTGCCAACTTGCAAAACTGAATGCAAACTATCTGTAAAATATTGGTTAAAACACACTAGTTTCATTAAACCACTGTTAAAACTATAATACAAACTAACATTTCTTTTAAGTTTTTAACAGTTTTTGGAAAATTATGTTTCTGCAATCAAGTTTAAGACTGTTGTAAACAGCTTATTAAACTATTCCTGGTCCTCGGTGACCATTGTCCCACCTGTTTTAGATACTTTCTTGCTTCATCACACCTGATTTAAATTGATGCCTGATTAACAGGCTTCTGCTGTTCTTGACTAATGCAGTCATTGATGTCAGGTGTACTTAAGAGGGGAAAATGTCTAAAATACGCAGGAAAGGGAGCCCTGAAGACTTCACTGCTTTAAACAACTTCAATTTGGAAAAACAGAAATTAGTTATTAGTTTTGCCAGATTGATGATCTGATGCCCAGTCCAAATGGGGCCAAGACCAAAGTGAATTACTGACATCACAGAAGATCATAAAATGCTATTTCATATAATTTTAAACTGCAATAAAGTTCCTACTATGCAGTTATTTTACTAGAACTCTATTGCTTTGTTGCTAAGGAAATAAGTGATGGAGTGAGCTAACTGTAGTACTTCCAGTTCAGTGCATAACACTTCTGGTCAGAAATTTATAATATTTCTACCAGATTGTGAAAATGCAAAACTGACAGCAATGCAAATGTTCAAATGAAATCTTTGAGACAACAGCACTCCATTTTGTAATTGGCCATTATAACTAGGCATTATTACATCTGTCTGTTCAGAACTAATCTCAGTTTCTCCAAACTAAAGTTATTCAGATGTATCTACAACAGGTAAGGTGTTTATTGTTCACAAATTTTCCTACAGAAAGTCATCCTGTAAGTAAATTACTTTTGATTGTAATAGATTAATTTTGAATTGCAGCATTATAATAAGGCATTTCTTCTGACATAAATCTATTTTCCACAGGAAGTTTAAGTATTGCAAGGACTTGCTAAGCACACAATTGGTTTTTTTTATTTGTCCATTGAAATCTATAAGAAATCATTTATTTTTAATAGAAAGGGTTACACAAAGTATCAGGAATTTTCCAACAGTTCTATAAAAAGCAATGTTGAAAAGGAGAGTGATTCTCTTTATTAAGTAATGAGGCAGCCACGGTTCAGTAGCGTACATACACACAGCTGAACACTACTCAGGGACCTAACGTCCACCAAGAGCCAGCCTCCCCATAGTTCTCACGTTGCATCAAGTCACTGAATGATGGGTACATTGTTTCTCTTAGACAGGAAACCAGCTCCGCACAGCCAAGCCGAGCAGTTGCACAAATGCATTTCTGGGGCACACCAATTAGCAAAGTGCACTACAGGAAAAGAGGTTCTTCAGAAGTTTGCTGAATGATTCACAGAAATCATCAATATTTGAAAAATCATTTAAACTTCTAAATGTTTCTCCATTGATATTTCAAGATGTATCAGGGCTTCTCTACACAGACAAAATAAAATCATGCCTCTCATGGGTCCAATTGAAAAGTAAATAACCAGCAAATAAAGACCTGGATTTATCTACAATTTATGATTTTACAGAAAAAAGGAAAACGCTACATTAGAGTGCAGGGAATACAAACATTTTATTAATCTTTTTATGACGTGTGATTAGAGACAATCTCATTAATAATGTTACTTCTCACCAAAAAAGCAATACTATCTGTTGAATGCAGCTAAAATACACACTCACATGAAAAAGTAAACTAAAAGCTACTTATCAGTGAGGAGAGGGTTATCAGTGAAAAGCATTTTAATACAATAAAATTTACTGAATTTCAGATTTTTTAGGTTTTCCTGCTGAAAAGGTTCTTCTGTTATTTTATAACTATTAAGGATGTGGTAAAGCTCAAATATAATTTAATAAATAATGTTTAGGAATCTTTTGCCTGAAAATCAGAAGCTTTAACAAATTAGTCAAGAAAAAAATATTACAAACTTGATTAACATATTGTAAAACTGTTTAATTCACAATACAATGAATAATCAAACTTAAAAAAATTCAGAAACAAGATTCGATTTTTATTAGTGTCACTGATATGGACTGACCTGCAGAAGCTTTTTTCACAAATGGCACCATGTTTTTTTGTTGTTTTTAAAGTTCAGAAAGTAGGTCAAACTACCTCTTAGCTTCTGACTCAAAAGTATGCTTTTTCTCACATTTTCTCACCAATGCTATCTGAGATTACCTTGCAAGAGTAAAACAGTATCAGAGAAACTAGAAGCTAAATCTGGGTGTTATGCATCTGAACAACTGATGAAGCACTACAGACCTTGAGAAAGCTCACAGCTTTATCAAATGATAAGTCAAAGGGAGGTTAAAAAAAGCTTAAATCTCCATATTTTTTAACAAATTCTTTTATTTCAATATTAGCTGTAAATGGTGTCACAGGCTAGTTTTATCACACAAAAAACTGAAAGTATATTATTCTTCATCACTCACTTCGGAAGAATTTTTAATTGTTTCTAATGGTGCGTTCACCCCGGCCCAACTGTCAACGTCAGAAGCGGTACGTTTACATGTAAAGTCGATGATGGAGTGCATCAGACAGACGTCAACAGCACTGCGGGGCTTTGTGAGCATTATGAGCGTCGACTTTTCAAGCTTTTCGAGCGTTTCAGGCGTTGACGCTTGAAACGCTTGAAAAGCTCAAAACGCAGAAAGCTCAGCGAGCTGAAATTTTGACGCTCTTGAAGCGGCATGTCAACCAATCAGAGTGTCTCATCGTAGTGACGTACCTGAATGAAGCAGGAAGTCTTCAAACAGGGCACGGGACAGACGGACGTAGCGCTGGAAGCTCCTCAAACTCAGAACGCATCTGAAGAATGGGGTGTATCCACAAAAGGAGTAAATAAACCCAAGCCACTCTCTCTATATGACCTGCCATAGCTCAGAACATCCGATAACAAAGGAAGCCCTGCCTACGCGCTCTTTTTAACAGTCTAGCGTTACGAGCTTCAACGTCTATGCAGCTCATAACGCCTGCCAGTCAGAGCGCATAGGCGTTAAAGCTCGTAAAGCCTGACCGAAAAAGAGCGCGAAGGCGGGGCTTCCTTTGTTATCGGATGTTCGGAGCTATGGCGGATCATATTGAGACAGTGGCTTGGATTTATTTACTTCATAGATCTAGACAACGTTGACGTCGGGTGCATTAGCGCCGTTTGTGGATACACCCCATTCTTCAGATGCGTTCTGAGTTTGGTGAGTTTAACCATTTGCTCCAGGAGCTACGTTTTCCATTTTGGTTGATCCCGCTTCTTCCCGGCTACGTGCTGTGACGTCTTACGTCACTACGATGAGACGCTCTGATTGGTTGACATGCCGCTTCAAGAGCGTTAAGAGCGTCAAAAGTTCAGCTAGCTGAACTTTGACCTTTTCTAGCTTTTCTAGCTTTTCAAGCGTCAACGCCTGAAACGCCGCTCATAATGCTCACAAAGCGACGCAGAGCCGTTGACGTCTGTCTGACGCCCGTCCACCATAGACTTTACATATAAACTTGCCGCTTATGAAGTTGATGGTTGGGCCGGTGTGAATGCACCATTAGACTTTATTTTTCTTTTTTCTCTTGGTCAACAAATTTTGTGACCTCATTAAAAAGGCAGAGTTTTAAATATCCCCCTAACTTTTACAGCATTACTGCAAAAAAGTGACATTACTGAATGTGAAAACAAGGCAACAGGTTTTTACTGTAAAACCTTTCAGAAAGAGGACACTGCTTCAACCCATTAGCCAGATTGAACCACTAGAGGGCGCCCACTTTGATCCATCCATTTTCTAATCCTGCTTCTTCCTGTTCCTGTGTTGATCCATGGATTATGGTGATATTCTTCTTTTACAATGACTACATTCTGTTGTTAGTCTGTAACTGGAAGTATATAGGTTCATTACTCTTACGTTCAATTTTATTCTTTTGTCAAGGTGGATAGTCTGCCTTCTCCCTCTGCAGACAAAAACATTAAAATATATTTATCTTTAAGGCCAACAGTCTCTAGAACCATACCATGACCTTACAAAGAATCAAAATTGGTCTTTATAGGTTAGGCTTTAAAATGAAATATGTAAGATTAACAAGATAAACTGGCTAGATAAACATTACAGATGTATGTGATGTTCACAATAAATACATCAAGACCTTTGAATACCATGTGCTGACCCACCTCAAACACATCACAGACCATCATCTGGACCCCCTGCAGTACGCCTACAGAGCAAACAGGTCTGTAGATGACACAGTATACACAGCCCTGCATCACATCCTCCAGCATCTGGACTCCCTGAGATCTTATGCAAGGATCCTGTTTGTGGACTTTAGGAAGAACCCCCCCCAACCCCGCCCACCTACCCCCCCACCACCACCCTTAGAGAGTCCCCAGTGGACACCATGGAGTCCTTCCACTTCCTGGGTACCATCATCTCTCGGGACCTCAAGTGGGAGATGAACATCAGCTCCCTCATAAAAACAGCACACCAGAGGATGTACTTCCTGTGACAACTGAGGAAGTTCAACCTCCTAATATTGATGGTGCATTTCTACACTTCCATCATCGAGTCCATCCTCACCTCCTCCATCCCCAACTGGTACACCGCAGCTTCAGCCACACTGTCTCATTTGCATCCTAAAGTCTATTAAGAAATGCACAGACACTTGAATTATTGCAAAAATGCTTTGGACATGAAAATATTTTTAGTTTGTTCTTTGTTATTCTTACTTTGATTTATTGTCTGCGATCCTTCACCCAAGACAAATACTTGGCAATAAAACTGATTCTGATTCGTATTTGATATGCCCATTTCTAAAACCTCCAAGTCTTCCAACAGATTTAGCACTTTCATTAACAACCTGCTGTATGGAATTCTATACACTGATATAGTACTGTGGACAACAACTTGTTGAAAAGTAAAGCTCTCATTTATGGATGTTGTTGCAATGTTGCATTGTTTAAACCAGAGTCTATGCACTGAAGTCCAGCGTTCTCGCTTGCACATGATGTCCATGTTTCTTAAGCATCAGCTAACTAATTACAGCTAAATGTATAATAAAAATAATAATCTGAACACACAGCAGCAAGGTAAGAACTGTATTGTTCAAAAGACGTCAACGACTGGAAGAATTATCTGAAGCGTATTTTCATTTTTCAATCAGAGAAATGTCTTATTGCTTTACATTGAGCAGGTGGAACCTACAACCTTTTACTGTAACTAACCATTATGAGACTTTAGTTTCAGCTTCAACTTCCATGACTGTGTTTAGTTCTATATACACAGTAGATTATTCAATTTATGAATTAACATGTGACCTTGTGTGTTGTACAGACTAATGTTTTCAGATGTTGTATAACAAGCTCATAAGAGATTTTATACTTCATGAGTCTTTCATACTGATTATTTATTATGGACTTGTGTTCAAACATAATAATAATAATACACTAATCAGGCCAGTGAGGAAAAACACTAACTAGAACAAACATAAGGTTTTTATGGATATTAAACAGCACCCTGACATTAAATATCAGGCTGATGGTTCATTTGACCTTTCATAAGTTTAACATACTGCACTGCAATTTTAACACATCCTGCCTTTGCAATGAGCTAAAATGTATTGATAAGATACAAATCAGTGGACCTAAATGGTGTTTTCCTGATTACTAAGAACCATTTTGTCTATAATCTCGCACACTGCAAGGAAACTCTGATGTGGTTTCAAACTTGAACAATGATAATAGTGAAACAGCATTTTTTTTCTGAGGCACATACATAGCTGACTCAGAATGGGACTCAGTACGTCTCACAGAATGAATGGTGAAAATGTCCTAATAACAGGTCATATATTGTACAAATATACTTAAGGGTGGTAAATTTAAACAAGTTTAAAATACTTTGTGAGCCAAAATAAAGAAAAGAAAATAAGGAGATTCTGATGATCTAATCCAAAGATTCTACAATTTTAGTATCACAGGAATTATTCAAAAGCAATTAACTCAACTTCACTGTCTTTGTTTGGAACCCAGAGACAGAATAATCCCATCCGAGCAGGAAAGATCCATCAATCCACCCAGTTTTTGTCCTGGTCTTGTCCTAATCAGAGTGGAACAATGAATACTCTGAATGGAAAATATTTTTAAAAAGTATAACTGTGTGATCCGGTAGAAAGCCCTTGCCAGTTTTTACTAGTCTGTATGATGTTATTAAAATACATGAACTTATAGGTTCAAACAAAAAACTTTTACTTGATTTTGAAAAATGTTTAAGTTTTCATCTAAAGAACATTCTCAATTTTAAACTGAGAAGTTTGAAGTAAAAAGCTTTCAAACTGCAAGGAGTGCTCACTACCTCTTCCGATATGTGAGATTTTTTGGAAATGGTAAATGTCCTGTATTTGTAAAGCGCTTTTCTAGTCATTCAGACCACTCAAAGCACTTTCACACTACAAGTTTTACATTCACACAACCGATATGTAAACCAGGGGGAGAGGGTAGGGACTAACACTCACACAACCCGATGTGTAAATCGGGGGGCAACAGGGGGCCAAAGGACACTTTGACGTGTGGTGGTGGAAGTCAGGATCGATTCACCAACTTTCAGCTTGTTTAGTTTATTTAATCCCACCATCAACAGAACTAAACTAAGTCCATCTAAGACTGTGATAAGTGTGTGCTGTCACATTTATATTTCAAGTTTACATTTTATAGGCTATTTAGATTGCGTTTAGATTATTTATAGCTGTTTTGGAGAGTTTTGTGATGAAAATGTGAACTAAAAACCTAAAAAACTCCCCACATTTTTTACATTTCGGAATTTACTTGATTTATTTGCTATCAAGCGTTGAAATGTTACATTACAGCAGAATACAAGTGTAAACACTTTTGTGCCTTACCTGGGTGTAAGATGTATGAAATACAACAAACTGCACTATTTTGCTATGTGCAGGACAGTACCTATTCCTGACTAATGGACACTAGTGATATACCTACAACATCATCAGTGTTGAGGTCCATCAAATATACTGTTAAACTGAGGGAACTATTGTGTATGGCAGGGGTCCCCCCTGTTGTCCGGTTTCCTTAAAAACCCCCAAAACCTAAAAACTCGTAGTTGCTTAAAACAAGTCAGAATTCAGCTAAAATGGAAAAAAAGTGGTAACCTGGCTCTGCCAGATCTACGTGTAGCCCCACCTCTTCTCGATTCGGGGACACACATAGATCTGGAACTGCTCCATTTGAAACCGTTTATAAAAGAGAGGGACATCTGAGATAATATTTTAACCTGATTGGAGGACGAGCTAGCAAGTGTCTGCCTTTGATGATTTGTTTTTAGCCAATCACAGTAAATCAAGCTCTTGCAACTCCATTCGGGAGAAAAACACACATCATTTCCACTAAGAAAAGCAAAACACATCTTTACTATCAAGAAATTCACAAAGTTCTTACCTTTGCAGTTCTCCTAAAACAGATTAAATACCTGCTTTTATGCTACATCCACCGGCGCAGCCATGTTTGTATTGCTTCTCCTGCCTGGACACTTGCTGCCAATCATACCTGAACACCCGCCCCAAAGCACAATGCTAACACATGATTGGTGCGAACGTTTTTTTGACCGAAATAGACGGTTGTCTATGGAGCAGTACAAGATGGATTTTCGTGGGTTTGGAAAACTCCAAATCTCGCGAGAATCTGTCTTGCAGCGCAAGGTTAAAAAAGTGGGTCAAAATTAGAAACCACACTGGCTGATAAATACTGTACGAGCAGTGTTAAGTTCTGGTGTAATTTATTGTGCAATTCCTAATTTGAAAAGGACACATGCAGATGTTAACTGGATTTCATTTCATAGGATCAATTCACTGTCCTTTATTTAAGATTCTTTGGTAGACAGTAAACAGGTGAAAACCCTCTGAAGAGAAAACACAAATACATGTTATTGTTTGAGTTGACAGGCAAATAAACACAAAATTATCCACATTCAATTCAGAAAAATAAAGGCTGTACTGCCACTACTTTATTTAAAGCAAATATTTTCCAAAATAATTCATCAGTATTTAAATAAAAATCAGTATATTTTTAGCTAGTTCAATTTTTTACCAAACAGATTCAATATATCTTTAAGCTCAAAAATTTAATATATTATGGACCAGCATTTCTTATAGCAAAAGAATTTTAAACAGTATTTTTATAAGTAAAGGATTTTAGGATTACTCTTACCTCTCTTTTCCACTGGACGCGTTTCCACTGAAGCAACGCAAATCAGATGCATCTAGTTTGAACCAGACAGGAAATCAGGCATATGTGAAAAGTAAAATACCCAGTAGTTTCAAAATAAAAGGACATGTGCAACTGGTGTTTGCGAGACTACGAAAAAATACAGTACCTGTGACAGGTTTGAAGTCCGTAGGTGGTGTGAAAAAAAGCCACATACCTTCAGGATATATGTTGTCGTCTTTCTCTCTGCTTTATGTTGTGTGTACTGACGAAATCACATCTCCTGGGACCAGCTGGATTGAATGCTTTACGTGAGTGATACGCATCTGAAATGCTCCCGTTGGGAAGGGATGTGCAGCTGATTGCGCGAGCAAAATGTTACATGCTGCTGACACGTCCAGTGTGAGGGGTAAGATAACATACGGTAATTGTAGCCGCACAACTAAATGTTTAGTTGCTCTTTTACCAAAGCAAACCAGCTGGTATTTTAATTCTCAAACTGTATATTTTTTAATATTTTAATCAAGTATTTTAGACAACCAAAATCTAACAGATTTAACACCACCTGCACCAAATAAGGTAAAGTGGACTGAGGAATGTTAAAGAGCTTTCAATGACCTAAGGTCAGCAATCTCCAGTTACTCTGTTCTCTACAGTCCAGACTTTGACAAACCTTTTATTCTGCAAACCGATGCCTCTGAGTAGACCTTGGTATGGTGCTGCGCCAACACACTGATGGTGAGAGGCATCCCATTGCATTTTTCAGCAGGAATCTTCTGGAAAGAGAAACCAGGTATTAAATGGGCAGTGGAGTCACTGCTGTATTATCTGTTGGGGAGCCATTTTACCCTTGAAACTGATCATCGGGCACTACAATGACTACACAAAATGAAAGACTCTAAGGCGTATTGCAAGATGGTATCTTTCATTACAACCTTTTAACTTTACAGTAAAATATTGATCAGGAAAGTCTAACCTTGTGGCAGACTCATTGTCTTGTATGTATGAAGATTTAGTAACTGTTGTCTTGAGTGAAGGGGGAGGAAATGTAAGGAGATCAGGGGATTCATTATGATAAAGATTATGTTCATTATGACTGAGTTATAGACAAAGAGTTTGTTTCAGTTTTATTTTGGTTTGTTTGAACATTTCAAAAATGCATTTGTGAAAAGCAGGGAACTAGCCATCCTATGTCAATTTGTGTTTAGTTGCTTTAAGTTAGTTTAACTCTTGAGTTTAAGTATTCAAATGGTGAGAAGATCACCTGTTCACTCACCCTTTCTTTGTATTGTCTCCTGAGCAGGGAGGGGCAGCAAAGGGATACACATGCTCAAAGAGCAGCTTTAAAGAGGCCATTCCATTAAAACATTTTTTCTGAGGTTTCTGTTGAATATTTTAGCTCCACAGGTGTTCTTACCTTCATAGTGGGTGTGAAAACAGGTCAATAATTTCTCTTTCAGTTTTTATCTCTCAAACTGCGCAGGTGGCGATAACAACCGAGTTCTCCCGAGTTTAAATGGCCTGTATTTGTTTTGTTACAACTCCTTTGCTCATTAGTATTCATCAGCTCCAACAGTTTAAACCACGCCTAGAAGGCTGCTGGCTAAAAGCTGTTGGCATAAAGACATATCAAACAGAAAGAGACTTGGTGCACTGTTGCCATGCGCAGCGTGGCAGGAAACAGTATGCCTTGCTCTCATAGGCTGATATACTCAATTTCAAATGGGGAGAGCCACAGTCTCCTCCCCTTCCGGTCAGCCCATGGGTCCCCTGAACGAAAAAATAATGAATGGAAGTCGATGAAGCGATAAAAGTTATTTTCTGGTCGCTTTGTCTTACGCCCTGAATCACACATATGCTGTACCACAATTTAAATGATAAATAATGATGTACATTTTGACTGGGTCTGTCAAGTGGATTCGGATTTATTCATTTTTAAAATTTAGTAATTAAAGTGACTGCTACTGAAAAGTCGCACATGTGACGTCACAGCAGAATCTCCTGAGTCTCACTGCTGCCTTTTCCCTCGTTTTTACGCGACAATGCCGGTGTGTTTTGTACCTGGATGTAACCACAAAACTAGTCATTTTCCTTCGTCCTGATAGAAGGAGGTGAAGCTCGCTAAACTCACCGCCATTGTTCCTAATCGGATTCTTCTTCTCCTTCTGAGTGGTATGGTGAAGTCAATTTTATGAGACAAGTGGTTGTAGTTTACCACTTGTCTTCACACAAAATATAAAATAACTTTTGCCGCATGTCGAAACTGATCGCTTTCTCTGCATTAAAACTTGCCTTTACAACTCACGGACATCATATGTTCGATCCATGGTGCATTTCAAACGGGATCAGAAAATAACTTTAATCGCTCCAATAACTTAAATTCATTATTTTTTCGTCCAGGGGACCCATGGACCGGTAGTAGAAGGGCGTGACTGTGGCTCCCCATTGCCTAGCTTAGAATGTTATCAAATGTAAACAAAGTCACGGAACTCTCGCCCCTCCCGTCAACTAGAAGTCCTACGCCACGCCCCCAAGGTCTGGAATCCTCAGAAGACTAAAGATTTTAAAAGACCGGTACGCAGTTCAAAAGTTTTTCAGATAACACAAAAACTGTGAATTTCAAAGTTATTTCCAGGATATCAGTCTCCATGTAAATGAGCTTAATTTTAAAGCGTTTATGTAACATTCATATGGTTTTAAGTTTTACATTAATGCAGATTTTAATCCTTTCTTTTTACCTTTGTGGGAAACGCTTTCGGCTGAAGACGCACATCATGTTGAGGAGCATCAAGCAGCAAGGGTCGCAAATAAGAAGGTAAAAATTGATAAATACTTTCCTGTTGCCAGGTGTCCAGAGTTCATTTAACTGTATTTTGAGATTCTCGTACCGTTATAACATTTATAACCATTATAACAGTTATAACATAAATCTGTCTCCAATTGTAAATTTTCCAACTTGCTTATAATTATAAGAAAACGTCTATATACCAAATAATGTTACAATTATATTAGATGTTAATTCATCAATACCTTACATTTTTTTTAAAGAAAATTGTAAAAATTAAAAAAGCCACTCTGTGTATGCAGACTGTTTTCTTAGTTATATATTTTCTATACATTCTACATATGTAACTTTTGCACCAGTCAAAAGCATGTAGAAGATTAGGAACCAACTCATGTTCTTGAATAATGGCAGTGCGCTCGGACGCAGCGGCTCACAGCTCTCCCATTCATTGCTTGTTTTTGTATTTTATTGTTGTTTGTCTGTGCACACTGTGTGTGTATGCCAATGTACCACACCGCTTCACCCGCCAGGAACTTTTGGACATTGGCTACGAACACACATTAACAGTTTCCAGAGACTTTCATTACGAGCACAACATCCCGGACGAACTAGCGAGATTGCCGGGCTCGCCTTGGATTGTTCTCGGGTCTGGGAAGCGGCGGCGCAAGCGGAGGAGAGAGAGGAAGCAGAAGCGGGGCCGCAGGTCTGGACTTCTGCAGAGGCTAAAAAACAACCCACACAAGCCACCTCTTCCGAACCTGCTCCTCACCAACGCCAGATCCATCGCCAACAAAACGGACGACCTGGAGCTACTGCTTACGGGAAACTGCTACGTTCGGGATTGCTGCGTTCCGGTAAAAGCAGAGGTGGGGGACTATGTATATATGTACATGAGGACTGGTGCAACAACAGCGTGTTAATTGAGAGTCACTGTTCACCGGACATTGAGTACATGTCTGTTAAGTGTCGGCCTTTTTACATCCCGAGAGAGCTAACCGTTGTTATCGTCACTGCTGTTTACATCGCACCGGACGCTAACGTTAGCACGGCGCTCTCTCTCCTGCTGAACGTCACCAATGAACAGCAGCGGGCCCACCCGGATGGCATTCACATCATAGCAGGGGACTTTAATAAGGCCAACCTAAAGACTGTACTCCCCAAGTTCCACCAGCATGTCAAGTGTGCAACGAGAGGAGGAAATATTCTGGATCATGTGTACTCCAACATCAGCACGGATTCAGAACCACACCCCTCCCCCACCTTGGCGAGTTGAACCATCTCTCCCTGCTGCTCATCCCTGCATACACCCCCCTCAGACGCAGATCCAGGCCCACCACAAAGACAGTCACAACCTGGCCTGAGACTGCACTCTGTGAACTTCAGGACTGCCTTCAGCACACAGACTGGGACCTATTCGAACACCAGGACCTGGACACTTACACAGGGACAGTACTGGACTACATCAAGTTCTGTATGAGTACTGTGTCCGTGGATAAAAGCATCAAGATTTTCCCTAACCAGAAACCCTGGATGACCAGCCAGGTCCGCTCACTCCTCAAAGCCCGCGACACTGCCTTCAGGTCAGGCGACAGAGCCCTTTACAGCACAGCTCGAGCAGATCTGAAGAAGGGCATTAAAACGGCCAAAGCGGACTATAAGAGGAGAATAGAGTCCCACCTCGCCAGCAACAGACCCCGGGAGGTGTGGCAGGGTCTACAAAACATCACAAACTTTAGAGGCTGTGATGCGACACCAGGAGACCTGAGCGAGTTGCTGGCAGAGGAGCTCAAAAGCTTCTTTGCTCGCTTTGAATCACCTCAGCGACGCTCTTCGGCTCCGGCCCTGCCCCCTCCCCCCTCAGGCTCCAACGACCCCACACTCACTGTCTAGGAGCAGGATGTGAGGCGCGTGCTCCTGGCTGTGGACCCCAGGAAGGCTGTCGGACCGGATGGTGTACCAGGCATGGTGCTCAGGGCATCCGCCCACCAGCTGGCCACAGTCTTCTGCAAGCTCTTCAACCTCTCCCTGGCCCAGGCAGTCATCTGAAATCCTCCACCATAGTCCCAATCCCCAAAAAGTCACCCACAACCAGCCGTCCTGTTGCCCTCACACCCATCATTATGAAGTGCTTCGAGAGGCTGGTTCTCAAGCACATCAAAGCCTGCCTACCCCCCACACTGGATCCCTACCAATTCGCATACCGGGCGAACAGATCCACAGAGGATGCCATCGCCATAGCTCTGCATGCTGTGCTGACACACCTGGAACAGCAGCAGAGCTACGCCAGGATGCTCTTTGTGGATTACAGCTCGGCCTTCAACACAATAATACCGGACATTCTCATTACCAAACTAAACACCTTGGGCCTCCCCCCTCTCACATGCACCTGGATTAAGGACTTCTTGACCAACAGACCCCAGAGTGTGAGACTCGGCCCCCACCTTTCCTCCACCCGTACACTAAGCACCGGCTCCCCACAGGGCTGCATGCTGAGCCCCTTCCTGTACTGTCTCTACACCCATGACTGCAGCCCTGTCCACCAAAGCAACATCATCGTCAAATTTGCTGACAACACAACGGTGGTCGGGCTGATCACAAAAGGAGACGAGACAGTCTACAGAGAGGAGGTCCGGAGACTCACAACCTGGTGTTCAGAGAACAACCTGGCTCTGAACACCAGGAAAACCAAAGAGATCATCGTAGACTTCAGGAGGAACAGAACCGACCCGCACCCCCTCTACATCAACGGCGAATGTGTGGAGAGGGTCCACACATTCAGGTTCCTGGGAGTCCACATCTGCGATGACCTCTCCTGGACAGCCAACATCTCCGCTGCCATAAAAAAGGCTCAGCAGCTTCTACACTTCCTGAGAGTCCTCAGGAAGAACAACCTGGACCCAAAGCTGCTGCTGACCTTCTACCACTCGTCCATCGAGAGCGTGCTCACGTACTGTATCCCCACCTGGTACGGGAGCTGCACTGAAGCAGACAGAGCAAGGCTCCAGAGGACAGTGAAGGCAGCACAGAGGATTGTTGGCTGCCCCCTCCCCTCCCTGACAGACATTTACCGCTCCCGGTGTCTCAGCAGAGCCCGGAGCATCACCATGGACAATTCACACCCCAGTTCCCAGCTGTTTGAGCTTCTGCCATCTGGTAGGCGCTACAGATGTGCAAAGGCAAAGACAAACAGACTGAGAAACAGTTTCTTCCCAAGAGCCATTACCACCCTGAACTCTCAATTGTAAATTCCACCCACCCACAATGCAAATGTGCAATATTCTACCTCACTATCATTCTGTGAATGCTGCAAATAACATCACTGTGTGCAATATATTTTTATGTCTATTTTTATTCTTGTTCTTTTTTACTATTTATATCTTTATTGTGTTTTTGTACATATTGGCAATTTTGCATTTAATTCCTTGTACATATTGGCAATTGTGCACCACAGTTTTTTTTTGTATTTTATCTTATTACTGTTTGCACTGAAGCAGGAGAAGCTCTCCAATCTCGTTGTACGTTGTATAATGACAATAAAGGGCATTCTATTCTTCTATTCATTTCAACAGATACGAATCAGAGGCCTAAACTTGGACTCATCACACAGATTGCTGGAGTGATGTTTAACACGTGACCCAAGTCTCTTCTTTGACATCATGGATGAAACTCCAAGTGATCCAACCTTGGCTCCTCCAGGATAAGCTGGATGAGATCCTGTCAGTCACCTCCCGATATCTGATCAGACATAACCAACTAAACATCACCAGAAAAAGAAACCAGGCAGAATCTTTCGTCACGTTGTCGGAAAGCTCTACATTTGTGACTCAAACATGTGAGAAAAGAAAACAAAACAAAGAAACACTTCAGTTTACGAGTATGTGCTCTTAAAACAAACAAAACCTGTATTTAGCAGAATAAAGTTCACGTTTTAAGCCAGAACAAAGTGTCTGATGTTTCATCTCGAGCAACTAGATATTAAAATCAAGCAATACAAGAACATTTTCTCTCCTGCTGCAGGTTTAGATCCCAGATACAATAAAACCTTTATTTCTGTTGGTGGACCACACAGATGAGCAACCATCATCAAGAAAGAAACCTCACAGAAGTTCCTCAAAGTTCAGCAGCTCACAGCATCAAAGGAGAACTGCAAACTATTCAGATTAAATTGTTATTTGAGGATTTCTGTCTTATGAAACAGCTCTGACAAATAAAATCTGCTCCGTGAGCTGACACCAGAATCTGAAAAACAATGAAACTGTGACAAAAATGTTAAAAATCTCCTGAATCTTTTTCTCTTGAGGATTTCTGGTTTCCAGTTGACCGGGTGGCGTTCTTCGGTCTAAAAGAAAGAAATGATATGGTTTAAAAATCATCATGCAGCCTGTGAATCAGCACAGATATGTAACGAGACACGATAACTCACAGCTGTGTCGTCCTCTTTGTAAACTTTAATGGTCTTGTCGGCCTCTGCAGTGATCAGTTGGCTCTCTGAGTAGTCGAACAAACAGGCGAAGATTCCCAACTCGCTATCCAGGGAGCCGGGCTGCACGGCCACGTGAAGTTTTAGCCCGTCCTCCAGTCCCATATGTGCATGGTCCCATGGTCCTCCGATCTCCGGTGCTGGCAGTCTACGTACTGAAGTATCCTTGGGCAAGATATGGAACCACTGCCCCGGGGTGGCCAAAGTCTATCGGGAAGGATTCATCCTCCAAAAAAAGGTAAAATTGACGTTTGTGCTGCTACGGTTTCTAAGATATTAAACTTTATTTTATAGGACATTCAGAGTTCACCACCCCCCCGGACTGCTTCAAAACAGACCATAATAGTCTACCTTTTTAGTGCTTCGTTTGTGCTGATTTGTGCAGGTAAAATTATTGTTTGTGCCGCTACAGTTTCTGAGATGTTAAACTTTATTTTATAAGTCATTCAGAGTTTCTCTTTTGTTTCATTACTGTTATATGTGTTTAATATCACTAACTTATGTCTTTCATTTAAAGTCATTTTTCTAAATCAAGTCACTTTTGTGATCTTTTCTTTGTCAGTCCAAAGTACAGTATATTTGCTTTTCAAACTCAGTCAACGTCTCCTGTATCAGCTTAAAGGTTATATTTTTCTTTCAATAAATTCACCATATTAATTGTGTTGATCTCATGAGCAAAGTCGTGTTTCACTTTTCAATTCAAGAGGATTTATGAATTTGTACTAAATATAATTTATACAATAAATGTCCACACAAATTATTGTCATTTTTGGATTTCAGAACAAAAGGAATCATCAAACATTTACAATGGTACAACACAAGTTTAGGAAATGAATCCATTTTAGGGGGCTCTGTTCTTAAAAAATGTAAAATTACAAAAAAAAATGTAACCAACTTTACAGCACATACTTTGTAGCCAAGAAAGATTGTATCACTTTTGGTGGGCTCTTTTGGTGATGTCATCTTGAAAAAAAAAAATTGTAATATCTCAGTAACCGTAGCAGCACAAGTGAAAATTTTACCTGCACAAATCAGCACAAACGGAGCACTAAAAATGTAGAATATTATGGTCTGTTTTGAAGAAGTCCGGGGGGGGGGGGGGGGGGG
>SSNP01000196.1:621138-643457 GCA_006937955.1 Pachypanchax playfairii
GGGGGGGGGGGCAGTGAACTCTAAATGACCTATAAAATAAAGTTTAATATCTCAGAAACCGTAGCAGCACAAATGATAATTTTACCTGCACAAATCAGCAAAAAACAAAGCACTAAAAAAGTAGACTATTATGGTGCATACACACTGGCCACTTTGTCAACGTCAAGCAACGCTGATAACGCTCCAAATTTGACTTTTGAAGTTGAAGCTCATAACGCCTGCCAGACAGAGCGCATAGGCGTTAAGTAAAGCCTGACCGAAAAAGAGCGCGAAGGCGGGGCTTCCTTTGTTATCGGATGTTCAGAGCTATGGCGGATCATATTGAGACAGTGGCTTCTATTTATTTACTTCATAGATCTAGACAACGTCGACGTCGGGTGCATCAGCGCCGTTTGTGGATACACCCCATTCTTCAGATGCGTTCTGAGTTTGGTGAGTTTAACCATTTGCTCCAGGAGCTACGTTTGGATGAGGTTAATTTATCTTCCATTTTGGCTGATCCCTCTTCTTTCCGGCTACGTGCTGTGACGTCTTACGTCACTACGATGAGACGCTCTGATTGGTTGACATGCCGCTTCAAGAGCGTTATGAACATCAAAAGTTCAGCTAGCTGAACTTCGAGCTTCTCTAGCTTTTCAAGCGTCAACGCCTGAAACGCTAGAAAAGCTTGAAAAGTTGCCGCTCATAATGCTCACAAAGTGCCGCAGAGCCGTTGACATCTGTCTGACGCCCGTCCACCATAGACTTTACATATAAACTTGCCGCTTATGAAGTTGATGGTTGGGCCGGTGTGATTGCACCATTAGGGTCTGTTTTGAAGCTGTCCAGGGGGGTGGTGAACTCTGAATGACCTATAAAATAAAGTTTAACATCTCAGAAACCGTAGCAGCACAAACGATAATTTTACCTGCACAAATCAGCACTAACCGAGCAGCCTATTTGCCCGCACTTTTCAAGTGGGCGGGGAGTCAGCTTCACAGAACTAAGGCAGTTGCTGCATGAAGTTGGGAAAATTGAACTGAAATTTTATGTCATTAAGACAAGCTTGTAATCTAACTGATCTGGTTTCATCAGGCTTCATTGATAAATCTGAATATCATCAGCATAAAAGTGAAAAATGTAATCCCCCAAAACCCACCGTATGTCATCAGTGCAATAAAACAACCTGCTGAGACTATCTCAACAATCTTCTTGTTAACACAGGAGAGAATGTTGATGAGCACAAGGCTTTAGATTATTATGTCATGCTGACTGAGTTAGAATGTAAATGTGTTAAAAGAAGGGTGATGTTTGTAATCATTGTTTTTCCTGTTAACCATGGCTACCTGCAAAGAAACACATGCAATCATCATTGTGTTGAATAAAAAGGGCTTCACAGGCAAAAGAAGTGTCTCTTCCGAGTCTAAATCCCTGTATTGTGCAAATTATACTTGGCCAATAAAGCTGATTCTGATATTTCTGCTAATAAAACTGAACCAAAATCAACCATTTATTGGATCATAAAGAACTTCAAGGAAAGAGGTTCAATTGTTGTGAAGAAGGCTTCAGGGCACCCAAGAAAGTCCAACAAGTGCCAGAACCATCTCCTAAAAATGATACAGCCTTGGGATTGGAGTGCCACCAATGCAGCGCTTCTCAGGGATGACAGCAGTCAGGTGTAAGTGCATCTGCATGTACAGTGAGGCAAAGACTTTTGGAAGATGGCCTGGTCTCAAGAAGGACAGCAAAGAAGCCACTTCGCTACAAAAAAACTATAACAGACAGGCTGATATTCTGCAAAAAGTACAGTGAGAGGACTGCTGAGAACTGGAGTAAAATCATTTTTCATGATGAAGCCCCTTTCTGATTGTTTGGGGCATCTGGAAAAAATATTGTCTGGAGAAGAAAAGGTGAGCACTACCATCAGTTCTGTGTCATGCCAACAGTAAAGCATCCTGAAATCATTCATGTGTGGGGCTGCTTCTCGCCCAAGGGTGAGACCGCCCTCCCTGCCTACAGGGAGGTAGTTTTAAAAAAATGCAGAAAAGGAGGCATAGCTTAAGACCAGCTGGGGTGGTGGGCTGGGCTGTGATTGACATGTCGCACTGACACACATACGGCCAGTGTTAAGATGAAACGTAGGAAGCTGTGGATGAGACGAGCAGCCCTGATCCATATTGTTTCAAGCTGATACAGTGGTCGACGGTTATATGCACGACCTCGGTGCCCAGCAGTTTTGTGCATATAAGCGTTGTGTGCATTTATCCATCGGTGATCATTTGGACCAGGGGTGGGCAACTCCAGGCCTCGAGGGCCACTATCCTGCACATTTTAGATGTTCCCCTGTTTCACCACACCTGATTCAAATCTGCAACTTCTCAGCAAGTCCTATAGAAGCCTGTTAACGACCTGTTCATCTGCAGCAGGTGTGGTGAAACAGAGGAACATCTAAAATGTGCAGGACAGTGGCCCTCGAGGCCTGGAGTTGCCCACCCCTGATTTGGACTGTAAACACGGGTAGCAGTGTTCCGCATTGATAACAGATAATCAGAAATGATGTAATAACGCAATTAAAATATATTATGAGAATAAAACTCTCAAACAGACGAAGTTATATTCTCGTAGAGTGGATCCAGTATAACACTGGTAGCAGATGCACCAAATACGCGTGCCATGCATGGATGCGACGGTAACGACACAGATTAACAGAACAGATCGGTTTTCTATTTTGGATATTAAGAACTCATGATCGGGCAATAAAAACTAGAACAAATGTTACATTTGACACTATTTCACACTGAAGAAGTCGGTGATTATTTTTTGGGGAGCTTCCTTCAGCCTGACGCGCCAGACACGCATGCGTAAACGCCAGAGCAGCCTTGTTCCACACACCTAACAGCGACAGTGTGTGTGAGAACACCAGTGGAGGTGTACAGTCAAGTAAATAGTGAGAAACCGCGAGATTTAGTGAGATGCATGTATAATACTTTTAAATGTTTTGAGCATATATCCGTCAGAGCTGTGCATATAAGTGTATGCACAGATTCTCTATGACGCAGGAACGTGCCCAGCAGTTCTGTGTTCTGTGCATATTAGCGTTGTGCATATAACCGTCGACCACTGTAGTTCACCCTGCAGCGGCAGTGGAACATTAGGCTCTTCTCTTAGTGGTACATTGTTTTTAGCCAGAGAGTTAAAGGTACATTTAGATAAACTTCAGTGTGACTCTGTCATGTTGCAGAGTCGTTCTTACCCAAGCGTGATGAGAAGATAACGTGCGTAACTCATATCCACACAATCACAACCACTGCCGTGAAATTGAAATCTTTGCCCTGATTTCATTATTCTTTTACTGATATTAGTTATTCCCTTTATCGTAGTTTTCAGAGTAGTTTTTTGATTGATTGTTAGCCAGAGTGCTAAAGCTACACTCTGCTGTGTTTATTTTATTTCATTTAGCCTTTATTTATCCAGGAAGGACAGATTACCCTCCAGCTCAGTCATGGACCAGAACACTGCATCATCTTCCTCCACCTCAGAGCACACAAAGACCTCCTCTGCCTCCACCTCCACTCTGTCTGTGACCTGCTACCAGGTCAAGAAACAACTGGAGAAACTGAACCAGAACAAGGCTGCAGGTCCAGATGGTGTCAGTCCCAGAGTTCTCAAGACCTGCTCAATGCAACTATGTCCAGTTCTCCAGCACCTCTTCAACACCAGTCTGAGACAGAAAACAGTTCCTGTGCTGTGGAAAACATCCTGCCTTGTTCCAGTACCTAAAAAACCACAACCAGCTGAACCAAACGACTACAGACCAGTTGCCCTGACATCTCACATCATGAAAGTCCTGGAGAGACTCTTACTGGCTCACCTCAACAAGCAGGTCAGCACCTTTCAGGACCCATTACAGTTTGCATACCGTAATGGGCTTGGGGTTGAAGATGCCATCATCTACCTGCTTCACAGAGCACACGCTCATCTGGACCAATCAGGCAGCACTTTGAGGGTCATGTTCTTTGACTTCTCAAGTGCTTTTAACACAATTCAGCCTGCTTTGTTATGTGAGAAGCTCCATAAATTCCAGGTGGATTCCTCCACAACCTCCTGGATTTATGACTACCTCACAAACAGACCACAGTTTGTGAGACTGGGGGGTTGTGTGTCTGGGATGGAGGTCAGCAGCACTGGAGCGCCACAAGGAACTGTACTCTCACCATTTCTCTTCACGATGTACACCTCTGACTTCCAGTACAACTCTGAGTCCTGTCATCTGCAGAAATACTCTGATGACTCTGCAGTTGTTGGGTGCATCAGTGAGGGACAAGAAGCTGAGTATAGAGAATTGGTCAGTCAGTTTGTGAAATGGTGCAGTAACAATCATCTCATTTTAAATAGCAGCAAAACTAAGGAGATGATTGTTGACTTCAGGAGGAGAAAGAATCAACACAGCAGTATTTCCATCCTAGGAGAGGAGGTGGTGGAGGAATACAAGTACCTTGGAGTTCAGCTGGACAACAGACTAGAGTGGAAATGCAACACAGAATACATCTACAAGAAAGGTCAGAGCAGACTCTACTTCTTAAGGAAGCTGAGATCTTTTAATGTCTGCACCAAGATGTTGCAAATCTTCTATAGGTCTGTTGTGGAAAGTGCAATCAGCTTTGCAGCCATCTGCTGGGGCAGCAGCATCAGAACCAGAGACTTGAAGAGAATCAACAAACTGATCAGGAAAGCTGGATCTGTGCTGGGAGTATCTCTGGAGCCGCTGGAGCTGATTGTACAAAATAGAATGCTGGACAAGCTGATGAAGATGATGGAGGACTCTTCTCACCCTCTGCACGACACAGTGATCAAACAACAGAGTGTGTTCAGTGAGAGGCTTCTTCAGGTCCGATGCAAGACCGAAAGATACAAAAGATCATTCCTGCCTGCAGCCATTAGCCTCCACAACAAGAACAGACCTTGATTTTTATTATTGTATTGTTGTCTTCATTGTTGTTTTTATTTTTATTGTTGGACAAAAAAAACCAAAAAAACCCCCAAAAACTACTACAACGTTGAATTTCCCTTCTGGGATAAATAAAGTATTTTTCATTTCATTTCATTTCATTAAGAATGATATTTTTATTATTTATGTGGCCTGGCAAAAGGGAAAACCTTTTGAGAAATAGAAAATAGAAATAGGAAAGAGATGAGTAACAGAAACAGAGATTTAGAATTAAAAGAATTAAGACAAACCTCAACAATAAAATATCAACAATATGACAAAATCAACAGCATTTTTCATTAAAATCATAATTAAGACATGCTTTAAGAACAGCCTTTGAAATAAAAGTTTTTTGTAATTCATTCCAGTCTCTGCAGCACATTGAAAGGACAGAGAACCAAGTGATGACGTTGATTTAGAGACTGTTAACAGGATTAGTTTTGCAGAGCGGGTGTCGTACATGGTGGATGAAATGTGCAATAGCTGATTCAGATAAGGAGGAGACAGACCAAGGAGAGTATTATAAATTAGCAGTAACCAATGAATTTTTCGTCGAGTGAATAAAGAAGTCCAATTTAGCTAAGAGTAAAGGGTACAATGGTGAGTTTTCAAAAGGAGCATTGGTTGCAAATCGAATGGCAGAGTGGTAAAGGGGGTCCAACTTTTTCAACAACTGCTTAGAAGCCATAAATAAATAAATAAATCGCCATAATCAAACACAGGAAGGACAGTCATTTGGATCAATGTTTTTCTTGCAGACTAAGTCAAAGAGGAGCACATTTTATAAAGAAAACCCAATTTTGATTTAACTTTGGTCTGTAAATAGTCAATGTGGTAGAGAAGGACAAAGTAATATCTAGCCAGATTCCAAGATACTTGTACTCTGTGACGTGGTCTAGAAGTGTCCCATCAATAGTAAAAATACTAGGGGTACATGAAGGAACATGTCCCTTCTTTCTAAACCACAGGATTTTTGTCTTGGAAACATTTAGCTTTAGATGCAGTCCGGAAAGAGCAGACTGTAGCTCATTGAAACTATGTTGAAGCAGATTTTTCTGTAAAGTGCCTTGAAATGACTTTGTCGTGAACTGGCGCTTTATAAATAAATAAACTTGAAACTTTAGCTGTTTACCCACTTGTGTTGCAGAGAGGTGCCCGAGTAAATGCCTGAATAAATAAGTCTTTTCCTTGATTTAATTATTCTTTTACTGATATTACTTACTCCATTTGTTGTAGTTTTCAGCCAGTTGTTCTAAAACCCTATGTGCAGCTTGTTGGTGAGATGCTGAAGACAACTGACAAACTGAGGCTTTTCTGGAAGCTGTTTTCACAAAGTTGTGAAAACAAATTTTTGTGTCATTCTCAAAACTTTTGTATATGTGCAGTGTTGGTCTTTTCTACAGTAGGATCTGGCAACAAATCATTTCTACCCTGACCAAAGTTTAAGTTGTAGACATAATAAAAAAATACAATGGTGATAGTAAGCTAACCTAAAAATCCACCCAACACTTGAAATAAAAGATGCAATCTGGGACATGGTGAAATATTTGACAATGTGGTTTCTTTTTCTCATTCACTCAAAGAAAACCCAACTTTGATGTAAATCAAAATCAAATCAGATAGAACATGGATGGATGTAGCACAGTGAGTTTTTTTTGTGGGTCAATAGAAACACAGAGGGCTTCCAGTTACACATGACCTGCATGAGTGTGATAGGCCCACAAAAGATCTATAGTGATTTCCAGACAGTTTATCATCTTGGTAGGAAAATATCTGAGTCCTGGGTGTAGCATTGTATGTGGGGTGTAAAGATGACATGGGACCCAGATAGTCCCTGGAATTGGTTGATTTTTCTGTAAAGTGCCTTGAAATTACTTTGTTATGAACTGGTGCTTTATAAATAAATAAACTTGACTTGAAAGTTGAACGCAATACTAACATCCCCATTACAGTAACATGATAACCTCAGGTAACTTTGTCCTATTGGTGTCTTCGTATGCAACTGACAGCAATATTGGTTTATTAATGGATAAAAATATGAATATAAAAGGACGAGCATGTGCATTCAGTTTTTGGATACAGCCAAGACTTAAAAAACAAACTTTACAACTATGAATTTTGGATTTACGGATTATTAGACTAGTTATTAGATAGAAAATGTTTTATTATTAATTGGTTGATTTTTCTGTGAAGTGCCTTGAAATGACTTTGTCATGAACTGGCGCTTTATAAATAAATAAACTTGAAACTATTATTAAGCTACATTTAAAATTTGCAGCCCAAGATGATTGTGGCAATAACTAATTCACTAGAAGGATTGAATAAAAAAAATACTTTTGCAGAATGTGGCAGTATTAAAAATCCATAAAACAGACAATAAATATTACAGATCAAATAGAACAAAGCATATAAGCTCAAGTTAGGGGCAATAAAATTTATTGTTCCATCATGCACATTTCGTTGCTGAATGAGAAAATTACAATAAAGATTTAAACCAAATACAGATATAAAAGACTATTGCCTTAAATAAAAAATAAATACAAGGAAGTACTCGTGTAAAAAGAAACATTTTTTAACTAATAAAAAACTATATATCATTTAGATTCTCAAATCATACTGCCCAATTAACATTTTTGACTGACTGATGACAAATCATAAACACTTGGACACAAAACTCATCTCAGGCCTGGAAGGTCACAGATCTTGGGAATAATTAAGGGGTTTTGGCCACTCCAGTGGTTTCTTCCTGAAGCGTTGAAGCATAGAAACGTCTGCGCCTACAACAATCAACAAGGTGTCCCAGCAGTTTTGTGATGGGCTTGGTTACGTCTGATTTTTGCACATCTTTCAGTATCATTTCACATGTGTCCTGAAACAAAAATAGTCACGTTTATCAAGTGCACTACCACTGAAATATGTTTCAGCTACAACTACATTTTCCTTTCAAGCACAAAGGGGCAATGTGATCAGTGCTCTGTTTAGGTGATGTTATATTCTCATTTGACAATTAAATAGTAAAAATTTCTTACACTAAAGCTTCTGACAAAATTCTTAAGGTTTCGTATAACAATCTCCTCATGCTCCTTCTGCTTCTTTTGCAATGCACTATTATTGTAATGATTTTCCAAGATGTTTTCCACTTTGCAAAAGAATTGATTCTGAATAAGAAAATAAGAAAAGTTAGACATAAGATATGAGCAACATGTTAACAAAAATACAAAAAACCTTGTTTTCAGAGACATTCTTCTCACCTTGCATCCATCATCAACCAGCTGCTGCACATCTTCCACAAAGAAGCTCTGTTGAACAGGTCAAGACAACTTAGAACTTTTCTCTTAACATTGAGGTTTATAAGGTTATTTCTTATCAGAACAGCAGTATTTCCCACTGGACAAGGTCTTACTTACAAGGTCACTTGCATTGTATTGTACAATCAGCTTATTGATGGGGTTGAGGTGGATACCTCGCCTGTGTGACGGGTTAACAGCAGCTGAGCTGACCAACTGAGCCACGGCAGATACCAGCAGAAGCATTGCAAACTCCATACTTGATGCTTGTTGGATGAGGATGTAGAGAAGCCGCTTCAAGATGCTAGACTGTTCAGCTCTAAACTTATAGTTGCTCTGAATTCCTGACTGTGAGCTTGAGATTTATACTTGCTTTGCCCACGCCCCTCTTCGCAAAAAAACAATGCAGTTTGCAGTCAGTCTCAGATAAGATGGTTGTGGTTAACGTGCACAGTGCACTTCACAGAAGAGAAAAAAAAAGTATTTTTTTTCCCCTGAAATGGAAGACTGGTTCCTGTTGCAGGTCAAAAAGAATGAAAATAAGGCTTTGTGGTAATTAATGACGCCAGCTTCAGTGCTTCAGAAAAGATTTAATTAAAACACTGGATGGTCAAATTTGAACAAAGAAAGTGAAAACAGAAATACCCCAACATTTTAAGCCAATGTGTCTCTAGACTGCCAGAGGTCCTCTTCTCATTTTGTAACTCACATGCAGAACTTCTTCTTGTTTATATCAAAATCAAATTTCAACACAGGTTTGCATCTTTGAATAGAACACATGCACCTTGTAAATAAACTCCATGTCAGTGTCAGGCAAATTAGCCATTTAGTGTTCATTTGTGAGGCTTGTCAGAAGCACATATTTATGTGATTTAGTCACTTTAACTCTTTTTAGCCACTTAACATGCCTTTAAAAAATATCAAAATTATCATAAGTTTTCTAAAAAAACAACAAAAAAGGCCCCACAAAAAACAAACAAACTCCTATCAGAATAGATTTTTCAATTGACGATCCTTTTCATATTTTTTTTATTAGAGGGGATGATTTGAAAGTGGATTTTCCTTGAGAAGTCAGCAAATACTTCAAATCCAACCATGAAGCATCACAGTGCATAGAGCTCTTTGTTTGCCTAGTGCAGATATGATGAGAGAGACGAGATGCTGCACTTTGTGATTTCAGAGTTCTGGTCCTGGTTCTTACGGATACGGTAGAAGTGTTCGATGTAGCTGGACCTGCCCAGGAGCTCCACAAAGTCTTCGTCATGAGTGATGATTAGCAGCTGGAAGTTTCGCTGACGAGAACGACTTTTAATGATTCTAGAAAGTGGAACAAAAAAGTAATTTTAAGTTTTTCAATTCAGTTCAAACTGTAATAAGTCTAACAGAAAATTCCTGAAGAAATTTGTAAGGGTGGCAGCTACTGCCTAAACGCCCAACACACATCAAGTTTCTTCCATAAACACAAAAGTGATTTGGGATTTATTTTAGTATTAATCTGAGATAAAAAAAAAACAGTTTTCTTGTATAAACTGTACATATAAACATACAAAACTGTAAACTGTAGTTTAATAGAGAACCACAATCAAAAGAAATATTAAAGCTGCTGCAGGTGGCTTGTAAGGGTCACCATGGTAACCACACACGTGCTTCTCCCTCTCCAACTGCACTCTTCATGAGACAGGAAGCCGTAAACTCAGAGTTACTTCACCTCAACAGTCGCTGTGAGAAAATTTTAGGTTGTCTAGAAAATATCCCTAAAGTCTGAGTTGCAAAAAGCATCTGATGGTTATTAATGAGCCTTTTTCTTCTGATACAATAGAATGAGTTATTTTGACACACACACTGCACTCTTAGGGGATTAGAGAGAAAATCTGAACTTCTAAGGCAGCAAAAATAGACAATGAGTGACAGAAGACAAAATTCTTGGTTAGATGTATAAACTGCAAAAAAATATGAAAATGTTGAAATAAGAAGTGCTTGTTTGCAAAATATTTTCAAACAAATGGATTAAAAGGGGTGACATCATCACACAAAGCTGAACAGTTCATGTTAAAATCTCCAAAAGTTACAGAATTACAACTCTGTAAAAATAACAGAAAACGTCAAAATGCCAGTTCAGTAACATAAAGCCCAACTTTCTGAGATCTAATTAAACTTTGAATCATGTTTCTACTGTGAAATATGATCTGAGCTGATGTGTTCCAAAAAGCGCTGGGTTTCAAACTCTTGTTTTGTCAACATCTCATTGTTGCTTATGTGGAACACTGAACCCCTCATAAACATAGTCTGACAAGAAATCCAAGTTCTCAATCACAATACCTAAAGATAAAAAGGAGAAAATATATGAAGTACTCCTTAAAAGGTGGGGCTCTGGCAGAAATCAATAAGAACTGGTTATTATTACAAAGAAAATGGGAGAACCTTTTTTTCATGACTATAAATACTGATTTACATTAAAGTTGAATGAGTTGTTAATGTACTAACTCGACAAGAGCATGTGCCAGTGACTCAATGTTCTCTCTGTCCAGGTTGGTAGTGGGTTCATCCAAGGCCAGGATCCCACAGTTCAGACAGAAAGTCTCTGCTAGAGCCAGACGGATGATCAAGGACGCCAGCACCTACAAATCAATGACCACAAAAAAGATTTAACCAACAACAGCTATGTGGAAGGTGTTAAAAATATGGCTTATTTATCATGATTTGACAAAAATGTGGCTTGCACTGGCATGCTAACAGGACATACTGACTGACACCTTTTGACCAGCACTGCAACGTCCTCTCATATCCAAAGCTGTGTCTCCCTTCACCATAACTACTCTGTAGTTGTAAACCCTCCGTCTCACTCCAGCAGATGAGTTTTCATCCACATCAGATCTGATTTCCACGTATTCAATATCTAGGCAGAAGGAATAATGCAACAAGTGAAATAAAACTTTTGTTTTTAAGCAAAACTCAGTTTTATTTTTCAAAGAGATGCACCTTGACCCCTGTATGTGCTGCGCCACAGGTCTCTGATAATCTTATTTATTTCATCCATCTTCATGCTGTGGAACTTCATGATGGTTCTGCATAAAAAAAACAAACAAAAAAACAAACAAAAAGACCAGACAAACTAATCACAAAGAACAGCTCAAATACAAACATATACATATGAATATACTCAATTACAAGATGAAAACACTTCATTGTTAATAAGCTTTATGTAGGTCAAACAAGATTACAGTCGTAAATGGGACTTTATCAATTTCTACTTTCAAATAACTCAGCTACAAAATGAAAACAACAGCAACTTTTTTCTCTCAAAATCTGTTTAATATTGATCCAGGTTCAGATATGTCCCAGCTTAGAAGCTATGTGGACAGCCAGCTGGAAGCTGCTTTCCTGCATACCAAGAAATATTTCGACTATATTCTAGCAAACTGATGAAAAAACGCCAGTGTGGTTTAACTGCATGACTTTGATAAAGCAACCTACAGCATTTCTTCCCTAGACCATATATGGACGATGATGCACCACAAAGATGAAAAGGTAATTTACCAGAGCAACCCTTATCCAACCATCTGACCTAGTGTGTCTTGTGTACGTAACTGCTTACTCAACATATGTAAGGGATGACTGCTGACTTCCTAACTGCAAGAGTATTAGCTTTCTGGAAATGAAGAAAAATATGAAGTGATTAAAAAGAGATTTCATTTGTGCAAGTAAAAAGTGGTTCTTAGTAATATGATATTTCTTTTTAAGGCATATCACTTTGGATGTTTATTTTTGCAGCAAGCAGAGTACATGTGAGAATGAGACACAAGTGGAACATCGAGGCTCCCGGGAGCAGAGATAGGTGGAGGATTTTAAGTACCGTAGTTAGGGTCAACAGTCCATAGCAATGGAGAATGTGGAAAAGAGGTCAAGAAACACAAGCAAGCAGGTTGGAGCAGGTGGAGGAAAATGTCAGGAGTGATGTGTGACAAAAGAGTATCAGCAAGGATGAGAGGAAAGCTGAACAAAATAGTGGTGAGACTGGCAATGTTTTTTGGTTTGAAGCTGGTACCACTGAGGAAGGGACAGGAGACGGAGCTAGAAGTAGCAGAAATGAATAAAAATGTCAAGATTCTCTTTGGTAGTGATGGGGATGGACAGGATCAGGAATGAGTCAAAGGGACAACACATGTTAGATGTTATAGTGGGTTTATTGTGAAAAGGAGGCTGAGGTGGAAACTGCCAGGCAGGAGGCCTAGAGGAAGCCCAAAGATGAGATATGATGTATGGATGTAGTGGAGGAAGACATGACAAGAACTAATTTTCCCAAGAGGGATCAATACAGCATACATTATTATTAGTATTATGAGGTTGGTTGGTGGGAGAGAAGATGATGCAGAAGACAGGGGTACATGGAAATGGATGACTTGATGTGGTGATTCCTGAAGGGAGCAACCAAAAGGAAAAGATTTCTTCAGTGTAGACAAGAAAAATGGAATCCTACAGCTTTTGTTTTGTTGAAAAGTATAAAAAATTGTAGTGGTCACTCCAACCAACAATAATTTGTGTTAAGTACCAAATTCTTCCTCTCTTTGGTTGTGTTCAAGAAATGCAGAGGAAATGTGGCAGTTACTAAATGAAGAATAAAAAATATAAACTACAAACTAACTAATTGAATGAATAGAATTGTACTGGTGCCAAGAATAAACTATAAAACAATGTTTACATACAAAAATAAAAAAAGATAAGATAAACTGAAATTTGTTAAATTTAAAAAAAAGCCACTTCAAGGTGCCAATTAACCTCATGCATATTTTTGGTCTGTGAGAGGAAGCTGGAGTCCCTGGAGAAAACTATGGTGTTTGAATTGTGTCAAAAGTACTGAGAGCAGTTTATTAAACTCTGCACATATTTTATCTACTCGTACGAGCAGATTCTGAGTTTTTCTTCACTCGAGGAGTTTCTTCCCTCGCGTGAGCGTAAATGCAACTCTCAAACAGATTCAACCATTCGTGCGTGCATGAACAGAAATTCTGCTCATGCGGGTATATGACTTTTGACAGTTTGGAGGCGGAGCCCAGCTGCAGCACTGACCCTCATATGATTGGTCCCTTTGTAATAAGTCACGCCCACATGATGAGTGAACCGGAACCAGAATTCACTAGTTTAAACCAAACAGATTCCGATCCGTGAAGTTTTTGTGGAATCTATTCGAGACATATAGTATTAATTGTTACTTTTAATGAGAGATTATAACAATAAAATCTAGTTTATTTACAATTGTTTGGTTTTGTATGTATGTGATCGCAGGGATTGATGGTGGTCATGTGATCTCAGGACGATGACTTATTTTCTGCTCAGGCACCTGCTCATTTGTCGCCATTAGAGTGAGGTGTTTATCGTCTCTCTGATCACTGCGATTATTTCCTGTTCGATTCTATATTATTTCGGACATGTTAGTTATTAAATATTTCTTTAACAAAGTAAAAAAAAAAAAAAGTGTTTTTGGATTGCAATAAATATCTTTTAAATAGCGCATTAAGAGCCCCTCAGCTGTTTGTACCTGCAGGACTCAATTGCCAAAGGGATGTTCTAATGCTCAAGGAATCTGATAATGTAGATACGACTAAGGCAAGACTCTTACTTTTAGTCTAAATCCCAATATTTGGGGAACTGCAGCGCTTGGCGAAGGTCTGTGCTCTCTGAGTGCTTTTCTAGTTTGGAATTTCAACTCTATGTTTACTTTGGACTTTGGTCATCATCACAAACATCACAAGTCGAACGTCAGCATGCACAACAAAAAAGATAGATATTTTTCTAATTAGATCCAGATCATTTTTTTTAAATCACTAGAATTATGTGTTCCGAAAGACTTTCCCATAGTGTTATAGCTTCGCTCAAACCAAATTCTTTACATAAATTACTTCAGCCTGCCAGTAAAAGCTGTTTATCGGTTTAGATAATGATAACGACAAAGAAACAAATGAGTTACACACACTAGCATGACTTTTTGACTCTTTTACAATGCTCAGAATGTATTAGTCATTCTGCTGTCTTTCAGTTTTTACCTGATTATACAACCACCATTTTTTTTTGCAAACTGATATGTTTTAAATTTTTTGCACTCCTAAATCAAAACATCTTACCATGAAAGCCTTTTCCGTGTATTCAGAGGGAAACTGTGACATGGATGTATGGTCTACCAAAAGGCTGCTGAAGATTGCTTTGAATCTTGATAACACTGCAGACGATGATGCTTTATTCAACCCACATATATGGGTAAATGTTGCTTCTGCACAATTAGGAGATGTTATCTAAATCTGTTAGAACATATTTTGTAATAGGCTTAATTTTCTTGGCTAGTAAATCTGTGACAGCTTTATTTTAAGGACTAAAGCAAAGTTTGAAACTTGAAAATAAAAGTACTTTAACCTGTTTTTCACCTTGGATACTCTGACTGATGTTGGATGCAGTTAGAGTAAATTATTGTTTCAACAACAAACATGGATAAAATGCCATCTCAAATCACAAATTATTAGTCACTAGGCAGTTGTTTAGAACAACATTTTTGGGTTGTGTCTGGGTTTATCTTTGTATAAAGAACTTCTGTTCCTAGATGAAGTCAAGCCTGGATGGCATATTTCACTTTGCTAAGCTTGATCAACTAAAATGGTAAATGTAAGCTCCTAGTTTCAACTACAAAACATCTGGTAGAAGTCCATTCAATAAACTCACTGGTTGTTGCTGGTCTAGTCGAGTTTTAGTTATAACTTTGAAAAAAACAAGAAAATGAGGCTTCAATTTTTTTGGCATGTCCCTTTTGTTTGTGGAGATAAAAGCTGCACGGAAGAACATGCAATTGCATGTGATACAGCAATGAGAATTTCAGATGTGGTAAAGTGACATTTTCCTGCCTCCTGTCTTCCTGTTCTGTAATTACAATGCTACACTCTTCCTATGCTGGGGTCAGCCTCCATCATCTAAACCAGGAGTGGGCATTGAGTTAGGGCTGGGCGATATGAACCAAAATTCATATCTCAATATTTTTCATCTGAACCTTGATATACGATATACATCTTTTTTTTTTCATCAAGTAACCAAAGAGACAATTCTAATTTACAGCCTTGAGTGCTAAATCCACTTTTACAAACTAGCAACAGCTCATGTGCATTAAAACAGTTCACTAAAATTGATATAGCTGTATATTAAATAAAACTTTCCTAAAACAAAATGAATAAAAAATACTTTTCCATGACCAAAACGAAAATACAGTAAATACAAAAGATTCAATGAGCAAAAATAAAAACAGGTCAGTACGATCTTCAGAACCTTTGATAAAGTTTGGTCTCTACTAAAGACTCGTCCTCTTGTTTGTAGCTCTGTTCAAACGTTGTTGTGCAAACATGAGAAATGAGCTGATGAAAGAACTGTCCTGTTGATCTACACTCACCGGCCACTTTAGTAGGTACACCATGCTAGTAACAGGTTGGACCCCCTTTTGCCTTCAGAACTGCCTCAATTCTTCGTGGCATAGATTCAACAAGGTGCTGGAAGCATTCCTCAGAGAGTTTGGTCCATATTGACATGATGGCATCACACAGTTGGCGCAGATTTGTCGGCTGCACATCCATGATGTGAATCTCCCGTTCCACCACATCCCAAAGATGCTCTATTGGATTGAGATCTGGTGACTGTGGAGGCCATTTGAGTACAGTGAACTCATTGTCATGTTCAAGAAACCAGTCCGAGATGATTCCAGCTTTATGACATGGCGCATTATCCTGCTGAAAGTAGCCATCAGAAGTTGGGTACATTGTGGTCATAAAGGGATGGACATGGTCAGCAACAATACTCAGGTAGGCTGTGGCGTTGTAACGATGCTCAATTGGTACCAAGGGGCCCAAAGAGTGCCAAGAAAATATTCCCCACACTCTTACACCACCACCAGCCTGAACCGTTGATACAAGGCAGGATGGATCCATGCTTTCATGTTGTTGACGGCAAATTCTGACCCTACCATCTGAATGTCGCAGCAGAAATCGAGACTCATCAGACCAGGCAACGTTTTTCCAATCTTCTATTGTCCAATTTCGATGAGCTTGTGCAAATTGTAGCCTCAGTTTCCTGTTCTTAGCTGAAAGGAGTGGCACCCGGCGTGGTCTTCTGCTGCTGTAGCCCATCTGCCTCAAAGTTCGACGTACTGTGCGTTCAGAGATGCTCTTCTGCCTACCTTGGTTGTAACTAGTGGTTATTTGAGTCACTGTTGCCTTGCTATCAGCTCGAACCAGTCTGGCCATTCTCCTCTGACCTCTGGCATCAACAAGGCATTTCCGCCCACAGAACTGCCGCTCACTGGATATTTTTTCTTTTTCGGACCATTCTCTGTAAACCCTAGAGATGGTTGTGCGTGAAAATCCCAGTAGATCAGCAGTTTGTGAAATACTCAGACCAGCCATTCTGGCACCAACAACCATGCCACGTTCAAAGTCACTCAAATCACCTTTCTTCCCCATACTGATGCTCGGTTTGAACTGCAGGAGATTGTCTTGACCATGTGTACATGCCTAAATGCACTGAGTTGCCGCCATGTGATTGGCTGATTAGAAATTAAGTGTTAACGAGCAGTTGGACAGGTGTACCTAATAAAGTGGCCGGTGAGTGTACATGCCGGTGGTCAGAGCAAAGTGATTTCAACAAATGAGCAGAGAGACTTTCTCTCACATCTGCACACATTTTTGTCAAACTTTTCTTCCAAAATAATTTCTGCTTGGTAGCATGTATATTTAATTAGCTGCTTGAATCTGGACGTCATCATGGAACCGTGTGTTGGTGCACGCCAGCTTTTGTGGTTTTTTGCTCATATAGGACCGAGGGGAGGGGAGGGTGGGTGCTGCGAGGGTGAAACAGACAACCCTGTTGAAATCCTTCAGGTATCCAGGTAGGACAGAATGTGGAGTTGTTGAGACTTTTTGCACCATTTCTAAATTGGGGAAAGTGATTTAAATCATCTGGTATATACACTCACCTGCCACTTTATTAGGTACACCATGCTAGTAACGGGTTGGACCCTTTTTTGCCTTCAGAACTGCCTCAATTCTTCTTGGCATAGATTCAACAAGGTGCTGGAAGCATTCCTCAGAGAGTTTGGTTCATATTGACATGATGGCATTTCGGCCCACAGAACTGCCGCTCACTGGATATTTTTTCTTTTTCGGACCATTCTCTGTAAACCCTAGAGATGATTGTGCGTGAAAATCCCAGTAGATCAGCAGTTTGTGAAATACTCAGACCAGCCATTCTGGCACCAACAACCATGCCACGTTCAAAGTCACTCAAATCACCTTTCTTCCCCATACTGATGCTCGGTTTGAACTGCAGGAGATTGTCTTGACCATGTGTACATGCCTAAATGCACTGAGTTGCCGCCATGTGATTGGCTGATTAGAAATTAAGTGTTAACGAGCAGTTGGACAGGTGTACCTAATAAAGTGGTCGGTGAGTGTATATTATTGGGATGCAGAATATCTTAACTGCGGTCCTTTTTGATACTGAATCTATGAATCTTGATACTGCAGTGAGAGCTGCTTTTAACACACTACGCAGTCTTCGTAAAGGTGGACTGTGAAATGTGTTTCATTGATACAGAACAGTGTATTTGCACTTTTAAGACAAAACTTACTGATCAAGGGCTTTGTAGTAGAGATCCAGGTCTTTAATGACCAACTCTGTTGTCCTCATTATGATCATCTTGTTTTTGTAGTGCTCATCAGCTTTGTCATACTGCTCTTCTCGCAGCTCTTTTCTATAAGGAAACAAGCAAAGAGTGAGGTTCATTTTATAATGAAGTGAGTGGCCGTAGCGGGGAGGGAGATTGCCCCTCGTTCGGAAGACCGGGTGCCGGTAGACTACGTGTCGAAGTATCCTTGGGCAAAATATTGAGAATACTTTTGCAAGCCACTGTACCTGTTCTCACTCAAAACTCTAAACAACCTTACACAATACAGTTATTTTCTAGTAACTAACAGCAAAAGCCAATTTATCCAAAATCTTTTAAACTTGTATTTAGTAAATATGCCATAAATTGTTTAAAGTGAACTATAATGTGGACTGCACACAGCTGGGCACAAAATGTGGTTGTTTCAAAGAGAGGGCTAAAAAGAATAATGACTCATCTTAATTTAAATCCTATTACCTTTTTTTTATGTGACTAACTTTCACAATAATGAACCTTGTGACAGAGGTTGAACTCTGTTTAATCACACATCACCTGTAATGCAGTATCTCCTCCTCAAAGCCTTTCTGACGACCCACTGCAATGCTGCGGTTCTTTTTCGCCTCTTCTAGCTTGCGTTCGGCGTCACGACGCGCCCTGGAAAGTCCCAAAAAAATCTGAAAACACTATTTTCAACCCAAAATTTCCCAACAACATCACATATAAATCAAATCAAAAATACTTTATTAATTCCCAAAGGGAAATTAAGTGTTGTTGTAGCTCAGTTCTTCTTCAGGGAGCCATTGTAGAGGGTTCTAACTGTGGACAGGAAGGATCTCCTGTAGCGGTCTGTGCTGCAATGGATCTGAAGAAGCCTTTGACTGAAGACTGTTGTTGAGTTATTGTGAAGAGGATGATGAGGGCCTTTCATCATGTTCTTCATCCTCCTTTGGATAATCAACTCAAGAGACTCCAGGTCAGTCCCCAGAACACAACCAGTCCTCCTTATCAATCTGTTCAACCTCTTCATGTCACTTGCTCTGATGCTGCTCCCCAACAGGTGACTGCAGATGTGATCAGCTGTCAAACTCCTTTTCTTTTGCCACTCCTTTTAAACTCAGTCTGCCCATATTGTTTGAAAGCCAGACAGAGATACACTGGAGTCCGGGATATGCTTCTTTAGCCATGTCTCAGTAAAACACAATGCTGCATTCCCGATACTCTGGCTGGGTCTTCAACAGAGTTTCAAGTTCATCCATTTTGTTAGCAAGATATCTCACATTTGTCAATATGACTGATGGAAGTGAAGGTTTAAACTTCCTCTTTCTCTCTTTTCACTTTGCTCCTGCCCTGCATCCACGTCATCATCTTTTAAGGTCATCTGGGATCAGGGGTTTCAATTTGAGGATTATTTGAGCTTTAGAAATGTTCACAAGCTGCTCTTTCCTGTAAACAAGTCTCTGGTTGCTACGGTTACACATCAGAACAACTGGCAAAAAAGTAAAAATTAGGCAAAAAAAAAAAACCTCTCAATCAGCACAGCACCCAAATGAGAATAAAAAAATGATCTCAGAAATAATATTCCAGAAGAAAAAACTAGCAAGAAACACTCAAAAAGAACAAAAAATGCTAGCAATGTCACAGAGCTACTCCAACAAGCTGCCACCAGTCGTAGCGCTAATCCTGTAACAATACATTTACTGGACTTTTAGACTAATGATAAACAGTAGGTTCTCTTACTGGCGGAGCTGTAGGACCTGCATGTTGCCCATTTCTTTCATAAGACCGTCCCGTTTAGCCAAAACCTCCTTCAACTCCTCAACACGCTTCCTAAGGGTCAGATTGTCCTGCAACCAGCGCTCTTGGACCTGAAAAAAAGATGATAAACATTGCATACTGTACATTACATTTATTCATGCAGAAGCAGCTTTTGTTATTGCATACATCTTCAAATGATTCACCAGATTTTTTTGTTACAACCAAATGATTGTACAATTGTGGGTGATAAGATTAATTCATTCCAATTTTACAGTATACTTTACATCAATAAAATGTGGATTACTGGCTCTTTTATGCGTGTCATAAGTGATTTGTAATTTCTCTATCTGATTTAAATGATTGACTTGTACTTAAAGGAGAACGCCCGTTTTTTGCAATTGGGGCCTTATTTATTCTGTGAGATGTGTTTTACTCATCATCAGTGGTACTTTTTTGCGATTCTGATTCGTCTCGGAGATTTTTGATTCACATGGCAAACACCTAAACGCCAATAAACGAGAGTCGGTTGGGCCTGCGTTTGCCGACCCTAAATCGGTTTAAAATCAGTTCAAATCCGTTATTTTTTTAATCTGGCCATTTAGATACTCTATTGTTTATTCCGTTCCAGTGCCATCTTGAATCCTGCGCTCATAGAAATGATATTTTTTACAGTGACGGGAGAGTGACGTCATCTCTCCGCGCGCCCATTCTATTGGTGCAGTGGCTTAGCTTCCTAAAAAATATCATTTCTATGAGCGCAGGATTCAAAATGGCACTGGAACGGAAAAAATAATAGAGTATCCTAATGGCCAGATTAAAAAAATAACGGATTTGAACTGATTTTAAACCGATTTAGGGTCGGCGAACGCAGGCCCAACTGACTCTCGTTTATTGGCGTTTAGGTGTTTGCCATGTGAATCAAAAATCTCCGAGACGAATCAGAATCGCAAAAAAGTACCACTGATGATGAGTAAAACACATCTCACAGAATAAATAAGGCCCCAATTGCAAAAAACGGGCGTTCTCCTTTAAAGGCTCACAGGCATACATAGTCTGAAAGTTAGAAGTTTCTAGTTTTCAGTTAGTCTGTCCGATGTTAATAAATACAGACAGAAAGTGGAAGTCTGCTGTGTAATTTAGGGATTTACACAAAATCAAATGGCCTCAAAGGAAAAACAGGTGACCTAACACAAATTGCAATTTTCTAATTAATATAAAACCTCTTGATTTCCTTTTATTAAATGGTTCTTGGAATTTATCAGTAAAAGTGAACTGAACTCAAAGACTTTTAAATTCAAATGATAAAAAAAACATTAAAAAAAAGGTCAGGAAGGAGTCTGTACCTTTTGAGTGTCTATGTCCTGGCGAATGTTAACCATCTCTTTGTTAATCTTATCTTTCTGCTTCTCTGCTTCATGGAGCTGAGTGTTGGTCTCTTGAAGCTCAGATTCTTTTTGCTGTAGCCATTTCAAACAGTGGGTGTTTGAATGATTCCAACAGAAAGAAATCAAAATAATCACAATCAAAATTTTACAGCTGACATTAAACATTGACAGAAAGAGAAAAAAAAAACAGGTTTAAAAAAAATAAAATAAATAAATATATAAATGTATATGCACGCACACACACACACACACACGTGTGTTTTGCTATCCTTATGGGGACCGTCCATTGACTTCCATTGATTTTAGTAACTAGATTTATATCTAACCCAAACCCTTTTCCTAACCTTAACCATTACTGATCTATAACTAACCCTAAGACTAACTAAAACTCTATTCACACCATACCTATAAACCTAACCCCTAACCCTAAAAAGGGGAGTCCCCCTCACGGGGACCAGGCTTTGGTCCCCACAAGAACCCTCGGACCCCAGAAAGATAGTAAAAGTCAGGAAACTGGTCCTCAGGAGGTCAGAAAAACAAGCCCACACACACACACACACACACACACACACACAAAATTGTTAGTACCCTTCAGTCAGTGAAAGAAAAACTCACAATGGTCACAGCAATAACTTTAATCTGACATAATAATAGATAAAATACACAAATAATAATAAATAAAAAATCTATGAATGTTAACCAATTAGTGATAGGAATTCCGTCTCTTTTCACAGAACCTTTCAGCTCCCAAACAGCTCTTCAGGTTGTTTTGATGCTTTAATTAATTTATTATCAACAATAATATAAAATTATGCACAAAATGAATTACTAATGTAATATAAGTTATAGAATACTAATCTGCGGATATATACCAATGTTATACATATTATATAACTATGCCTTTATTTATTAACTCTACATGAAATGTAAAAAAATAACTGATAAAATACAAAAACCAACTATTTACAATTCAACTTCTAAAATTTATCAAAATTAAACACAATTTCGTTGAAGCATGGTCGAAAAGCAATGTCTGACTTTCATTGATTATATTGATGTATCAGTCGCGAAACAAAATTGCTCTTAGAGCCGGCTATTTGAAGTGAACCACAGGAGTCGCAATAAGCCCCCCCCCCAAACAATTTTGTCAATGTCTGTGTGTGTTTATGTGCGTATGTATGTATGATATTCACACACACACACACACACACACACACACACACACACACACACACACA
>SSNP01000196.1:643467-679168 GCA_006937955.1 Pachypanchax playfairii
GACTCTCGTTTATTGGCGTTTAGGTGTTTGCCATGTGAATCAAAAATCTCCGAGACGAATCAGAATCGCAAAAAAGTACCACTGATGATGAGTAAAACACATCTCACAGAATAAATAAGGCCCCAATTGCAAAAAACGGGCGTTCTCCTTTAAAGGCTCACAGGCATACATAGTCTGAAAGTTAGAAGTTTCTAGTTTTCAGTTAGTCTGTCCGATGTTAATAAATACAGACAGAAAGTGGAAGTCTGCTGTGTAATTTAGGGATTTACACAAAATCAAATGGCCTCAAAGGAAAAACAGGTGACCTAACACAAATTGCAATTTTCTAATTAATATAAAACCTCTTGATTTCCTTTTATTAAATGGTTCTTGGAATTTATCAGTAAAAGTGAACTGAACTCAAAGACTTTTAAATTCAAATGATAAAAAAAACATTAAAAAAAAGGTCAGGAAGGAGTCTGTACCTTTTGAGTGTCTATGTCCTGGCGAATGTTAACCATCTCTTTGTTAATCTTATCTTTCTGCTTCTCTGCTTCATGGAGCTGAGTGTTGGTCTCTTGAAGCTCAGATTCTTTTTGCTGTAGCCATTTCAAACAGTGGGTGTTTGAATGATTCCAACAGAAAGAAATCAAAATAATCACAATCAAAATTTTACAGCTGACATTAAACATTGACAGAAAGAGAAAAAAAAAACAGGTTTAAAAAAAATAAAATAAATAAATATATAAATGTATATGCACGCACACACACACACACACACGTGTGTTTTGCTATCCTTATGGGGACCGTCCATTGACTTCCATTGATTTTAGTAACTAGATTTATATCTAACCCAAACCCTTTTCCTAACCTTAACCATTACTGATCTATAACTAACCCTAAGACTAACTAAAACTCTATTCACACCATACCTATAAACCTAACCCCTAACCCTAAAAAGGGGAGTCCCCCTCACGGGGACCAGGCTTTGGTCCCCACAAGAACCCTCGGACCCCAGAAAGATAGTAAAAGTCAGGAAACTGGTCCTCAGGAGGTCAGAAAAACAAGCCCACACACACACACACACACACACACACACACACACACACACACACACACAGACAGAACAAAAATATAAACACAACACTTTTGTTTTTGCTCACATTTTTTTATGAGATGAACTAAAACACTTTCCACGTACATAAGATAACCATATATATCAAATATTGTTCAAAAATTGGTCTAAATCTGTAATAGTGAGCACTTCTCCTTTGCGGAGATAATCCACTCCCCCTCACAGCTGTGCCATATCAAGATGTTGATTAGACAGCACGATTATTGCAGAAGTGTGCTTTAAACTGGCCACAATAAAAGGCCACTCGGAAATGTCACAATGCCACAGATGTCACAAGTGTCGAGGGAGCGTGTAATTGGCATGCTGACAGCAGGAATGTCCACCAGAGCTGTTGATTGTAAAATTGAATGTTCATTTTACTGCCATAAGCTGTCTCCAAAGGCATTTCAGAGAATTTGGCAGTACATTCAACCAGCCTCAGAATCGCACACGTGTAACCATATGGAGCTAGAATTGGGACTTTACGTTTGTACCTGTAACTTAAGTTTTGTACATGTAACTTTTGGTTTTGTACACATAACTTACAGTATGCTTTATACCTGTAACTTAACCAAACTTTAGTTCAGTCATTTAATTTTGGTCAATTTATTTTTTCTAAGTAAACTTGATGTAGTTATTTCTCACATTTTCCCTACATAATTAAAGCATGTTGCATGAACACAAAATATTTGAGCTTCATCACCAGGATACTTTTTTCAACCATAAGGTGGCATTAAAAGGACTTCAACTGTCTCAAAAAAGGAAATGGTGGCCGTAGCCTAGTGGGGAGGGAGATTGTCTTTTGTTTAGAGGGCAGGGCAGGCCTCCAGACTAACATTTTTTCCAAGGGGCACTGTAGCCCCTAACCTGAAATTTCTAGGGGTGCTTTTCAAAATTTAGGGGCACACCCAGAGGCATCCGCGCGGCCCACCCCAACCAAAAAAAATCCACTGTCAGTTAGTGGTGCCCCTAGATACACTAAAATGACCAAATACATACCTGTCACGACACAGTTTGTGCCGTATACTACCGCAGTGTTTTACAAGGGTATTGTGCAGAGGCGGACTGAGACAATAATTCAGGCCGAGAATTTTGATATCAACCCAGGCCACCACCACCCAATTATTGCAAAATGCCAAGAGTCAGTTCGGTTGTATGCCTATTTATGTAAGAGTGTAAAATAATAAAACAAAAGCTACACATGCACCCTCACACAGCTTTTTCTGTTTCTTTCCCCAACGAAATAAATATTTTTGTTCTCCTGTAATAACCTCAAAAGCATAAACTGAAATTCAATCTAGATTTAATAAAATAGGTCCCACCATTATTCAAGTAAAACTGAGACTGATGCTACAATGCGGTTGAAATGAAAAAAAGACACTAAAATTAAATTTAAGCCTATTTTTCTAAAACATGAGCTGCAGTAAGATCAAGGGAAGATGGTTATGTGTACTGTGTCTTGTGTGGACCCATTTTAATTATAAAACATCTTTGGATTGAAAATAACCCTTAATCCAAATCAATGCATGTAGCTGACAGAGCAAACTAATACTCATAATGGCTTTTTTTACAACCGTACACCTTAAAATTTGATTTTATTAAAGTTATTTGTAGACAGTCCCTGAGCCTTCGCGTTCCAGCAGGCTGCATATACTGTAGATTGATGAAGTCCACAGTGACAGCAATACAGGCAAGACATTGTGCCGTTTTGTGAGTCATATTTCAGCCACCTGAACTCCGACATCCACTCATGTCGGAATTTTTTCACTTTGCTGAAACCGGGTATTTCAGATTCTTTCAATTGCGTGTCTGTGATGCTAATATCGACTAGAGGTGAGGTTTGATCACGAGCCGGCCTGAAAAAAACGATCTATTGTCCTCTTCACCATGATAGCGGAGATGTCCCTCTCAGCCAGTGACTGTACATAAAGCTCTCAGCACTAAAATTGCCGCGCTGTTTTGTATATGTGGAAAGTGTTTTAGATCTTTGAGTTTATCTAAAAAAAGTGGGAGCCAAAATAAAAGTGTTGTGTTTATATTTTTGTTCAGCGTATATATACAGTGGGGCAAAAAAGTATTTAGTCAGCCACCAATTGTGTAAGTTCTCCCACTTAAAAAGATCAGAGAGGCCTGTAATTTTCATCATAGGTATACCTCAACTATGAGAGACAAAATGAGGAAAAAAAATCCAGAAAATCACATTGTCTGATTTTTAAAGAATTTATTTGCAAATTATGGTGGAAAATAAGTATTTGGTCACCTACAAACAAGTACGATTTCTGGCTTTCACAGACCTGTAACTTCTTTAAGAGGCTCCTCGATCCTCCAATCGTTACCTGTATTAATGGCACCTGTGTGAACTCGTTATCAGTATAAAAGACACCTGTCCACAACCTCAAACAGTCACGCTCCAAACTCCACTATGGCCAAGACCAAAGAGCTGTCAAAGGACACCAGAAACAAAATTGTAGACCTTCACCAGGCTGGGAAGACTGAATCTGCAATAGGTAAGCAGCTTGGTGTGAAGAAATCAACTGTGGGAACAATTATTAGAAAATGGAAGACATACAAGACCACTGATAATCTCCCTCGATCTGGGGCTCCACGCAAGAGCTCACCCCGTGGGGTCAAAATGATCACAAGAACGGTGAGCAAAAATCCCAGAACCACACGGAGGGACCTAGTGAATGACCTGCAGAGAGCTGGGACCAAAGTAACAAAGGCTACCATCAGTAACACACTACGCTGCCAGGGACTCAAATCCTGCAGTGCCAGACGTGTCCCCCTGCTGAAGCCAGGACACGTCCAGGCCCGTCTGCGGTTTGCTAGAGAGCATTTGGATGATCCAGAAGAGGATTGGGAGAACATCATATGGTCAGATGAAACCAAAATAGAACTTTTTGGTAGAAACTCAACTTGTCGTGTTTGGAGGGGAAAGAATGCTGAGTTGGATCCAAAGAACACCATACCTACTGTAAAGCATGGGGGTGGAAACATCATGCTTTGGGGCTGTTTTTCTGCAAGGGGACCAGGACGACTGATCCGTGTAAAGGAAAGAATGAATGGGGCCATGTATCGTAAGATTTTGAGTGAAAACCTCCTTCCATCAGCAAGGGCATTGAAAATGAGACGTGGCTGGGTCTTTCAGCATGACAATGATCCCAAACACACCGCCCGGGCAACGAAGGAGTGGCTTTGTAAGAAGCATTTCAAGGTCCTGGAGTGGCCTAGCCAGTCTCCAGATCTCAACCCCATAGAAAATCTCTGGAGGGAGTTGAAAGTCCGTGTTGCCCAGCGTCAGCCCCAAAACATCACTGCTCTAGAGGAGATCTGCATGGAGGAATGGGCCAAAATACCAGCAACAGTGTGTGAAAACCTTGTGAAGACTTACAGAAAACGTTTGACCTCTGTCATTGCCAACAAAGGCTATATAACAAAGTATTGAGATTAACTTTTGTTATTGACCAAATACTTATTTTCCACCATAATTTGCAAATAAATTCTTTAAAAATCAGACAATGTGATTTTCTGGATTTTTTTTCCTCATTTTGTCTCTCATAGTTGAGGTATACCTATGATGAAAATTACAGGCCTCTCTGATCTTTTTAAGTGGGAGAACTTACACAATTGGTGGCTGACTAAATACTTTTTTGCCCCACTGTACATACACTTTAAACATCTTTTTTTATTTGAATACAAAGTCACAAAATGATCCACAAAGAAATTATAAATCTGATAAAAGATGACCAATAGCGAACAAATTACCTCTTTATATTCATCTTTTCCTCCTTCTGTGTAGTCAGTGATTTCTCTTTCTAAAGCAGTAATCGTCTTCACTCTCTCTTTGATGGCACTGATCTGTCAGAAAGAGATATAACCATGATAGCATAGAAATTGCCAAAGGTATAAAATGATTGACAGGGGATAAACTGGAGGCATTCGTGTGTTTTTAGAACAATGGATACTTGTGCCTTCACTCTACGCTTCATTTAAAAATATCACTTGATAAAAACTGTGTTAATAACCTTTTTTTTTAAAGATAAGCTGCATTTCATGAAGGTGCTGAAAAAAGGTGTTTCTACTAATTGGAATAGTGCCCTGCATTTGAGCCCGAAGGCCCGCTCTTCCCGCCCCACTCCCTCTCTCGCCAGCCACCTGCTCTCTCACACCCCAAACGCTAGCGACTATCTCTGGAGTTACCACTACAGGCACGTTTGGCCCGCTCGGTGCTGAATGTCCCAGCCAGCAGCAGCAGCAAGGAGCGCACGTTTAGTGCAGCTGGAGGAGAGGAGGACTGGACTTGTCAAAATAACTGTTACTGCGTTGCCGTACATGTCAACTCTCCTGAATCTCGATTTTCCCGGGAGACTCCCGGATTTCAGTGCCCCTCCCGAAAATCTCCCAGAGCCAACTCTCTCCAGATTTCTGAAAATTTCCACCGTCCGTTGTTACCGACTGGCTATTTATAGCGATAACACCTGAAGGATCCCATCTTACAACCACAGATTAAAATTAAATGCTGAAAACGGTCCCATGTCGCCGCAAACGCGACTATCAAACCCCCGCTGCGACACAACTCACAACTATCGCGCCCCCCCCCCACCCCCTTACACAGCCAGCGCCTGCTACCCCTCACCTCAACCCCCCCACCCCCCGCTCAGACGCACCTCAACCACAGTTTCCCTAATTCTCCATAAATATCTCCCTAATTCTGAGTTCTCAAGGTTGACATATGTATGGGGGGGTCCAAGTTCAGGCTTGCTAAAACCCTTTCGGGCCAGGATGGGCTTGGGCCCAGAATATAGGCCCGAGCAGGGCTCTAATGTGGACAAGAGATTATAATCTGCTTTGTTGCTCGTGTAATTTTTAGTACTGAGAAAAGGTTGAGACAGAGAAGAGAGTGAATGCACAAACCTTCTCCAGTCCTTCTTCTTGTTTTTGTCTTCTGTGTACCGCCAGATCAAGTTTCTCTTGTTGCAGCTTCTCCAAAGCAGCAGACAGAGGCAACAGCTGTTCTTTTGACTCCTTATTGTTCACGAAAGACAAGGAACAAAATGAATACAAAACAATGATAAAAGGTTAAAAGTTCCGTTAAAAGTTTAACTGAACCCATGATATGTAAACCAGAAAAAATTTAAGATGTACCCTGATGTCCCTGGTCAGGGCCTGTATCTCAGCTGTGAACTCGACACACTGCTCCTCCAGCTGTTGCTGTTTCTGCATGTTGCTGCTGAGATGGAGCTTCTCAGCTTTTGTCTCATTTACTTCACTTTTTAGCTTTTGAATCTGATCCTGCTGGTCCTGGATCAGCTTATGTTTAAGCTCCATTTTGCTGGAAGCTGGAAGGACCAAAAGAAGTAAAAACTATGAAAAAGATTTTCTTTTTATTAATGAAGAGATGCTTAATCACAATTCTTAGCAGAATTGGTAGTGATTAGTTACACTGAGGGCTGGGCCATATCAGCCCTTTCTGAGTAATACTGGTACAATGTTAGGGAATGATAAGAAAATTAAATATTGCAGTAAAAGATGGGTAAAACGCACATGCGCAGTGCCTTAGTTTTCATCCAATCATATGCACATGGGGAAGGAAGCATGGTGGCGACAGAGAAGGAGGAGGGCAAAAGCGGTTTGTTGATGAACCAGAATTGGTTTGCAAAAAGGTGCAACGTCCGTGGTGTGGAACTGGTTTGGTTTTGCGTGCCACATACACAGCAAAGCACTTTTTTTACAGAAACTGCAAGTGGACCATCAAATTTGAAGGATGGATTTAGTGGATCCTGTCACATCTATATTATTTTAACGCCGTTTGTCGTCGGTGTGCGCCTCAACACTAAAGGGACCTTTTTTTATTTTTAAATCTCACTTCGCAGAATTTATGACATCATTGCCCATTCCTGTTGTCCCTCTCTTTCAATCCCACCTCCCCATAGCTTTATGAACTAAAAAAGGAAGTTTATATTCACCATTTCATTATAAAATGAATGAATAAAACTACATCTAAAAAAATCTGTGGTTTGAATCACAATGTTATGCTGAGACAGCAAACTGACTGCAGTTATAATATCAAAACTATAAAATGTGGTGATATCACATTAAATTTGAACAAAAGTTTGTAAAAAAACTGAGTACCCAGAGACGCGTCTAAACTTACTGGAATGTTACCTGCAATAATACATTGGCGCAGAACTAGGGGTTAGATTGTGACTGGATTTTTTTTGTCTCGTCAGTCACAATCATCAAGAACATAAAATTACAGCGTGACCTCTGCTCAGAACAATTCTCAATGAACCAGACTTTTTGGAAACCTAATTCGGTTTAAACTTGCTTCTCTGATGTTGGATAAATATCCTGCTACACACCAGTGTGGCATTGCTTCAAAAATGAAGATTGAAATTGAAATAAAGTTTGACCAACAAATAATGTAAAAGCTTCTCTCTGATGGCTGGCTAATTAATCATGTCAGTTCTACCTCCATCTCCAGAGTCAGAAATTATTCAGTTTTCACTTTATTTTGGTTATATCGTATATGACGATTTAAATGAATTACATATGAAAAACTGTGTCATGAGCACTTTATTTTTTTTAATGTTAGCCTAGAATGTCATTAAATTCAAAGCAAATCTTCTAGAAAGGCTATCTCCACAGACCATCTTCCTGCATTGTAATTGGATTTTAATTTATTCATATTATTCTAGTAAAATAAGAGTGAAATGAAAATACACCGGCGGTGTCTCTGACTGTAATACCACCTCCTGACGGTTCGTCTGATGTGGCCAGATGCAGTTCGAGTTAGCCTTAACAAACATTTATGCTCATAAAAAGGAGGCCCTGAAAAACCTGATAATATCTGGACATTTCTTTTTCAGGATGAGAGAACTGAGGGTGGAGTTTGGCTGCCAACCATCCACCAGTGCTGCTGAGAGTAAAGCAGAAGTGCCAAAACAAGAAAGTGTTGTCCGAAAGAGGCACATGGCAAAGCAGAGGAAATGGGCCATGGAAAGGCTGGTCCAAGCCAAAAGTTGCAGTCTGTCTCAAGACAAGGTTTTAGTTTTCTTTATATGCTAGACCATTTGGCACTTTTTGGAACTTTTTTGTACTGCACATTTGTTCTTACCATTAAAGTGGCCATTCCATTAAAAACAGTTTTTCTGAGGTTTCTTTTGAATATTTTAGCTCCACAGGTGTTCTTACCTTCATAGTGGGTGTGAAAACTTTCAGTTTTTATCTCTCAAACTACGCAGGTGGCAATAACACCCGAGTTTGAATGGCCTGTATTTGTTTCGTCACAGTTCCTTTGGTCATTAGTATTCATCAGCTCCAGCAGTTGAAACCACGCCTAGCAGGCTGCTGGCTAAAAACTGTGAGCATAAAAACGTATCAAACCGGAAGAGACTACGTGCGCTGTTGCCATGGGCAGCAGGGCAGGAAACAGTATGCCTTGCTCTCATAGGCTAGTTTGTTAGACAATAAAGTAAGTAGGAGTAGGAGTAAAGGTACATCTGTTGTATTAATTTAATATATATTCCATATAATGTACTATATTTTTTTGGATATAGGACTATGCAAGATAACTGTCCGCCTGTCTATTCATTTTTGTATATTGTACCTGGACATGCGATTTGATCGTTCGGTGGTGGTGGGTATTGGACCCCAATTTTATAAGCTTAGAGCTTCAACGGGAGTCCACTTTCACAATAGTATGGATCAGTATGTGATTTATGCAAACACTGAAATTGTGAAACAAACAAACAAACAAACAATCTGAGTCCAGCAAATTAGCGTAATGAATATTAGTGAGTTGCAGCCGAAGCTGGACGAAGCCAGTTGAATCTTCACGCAGATAGATTGAATAGTCTGTTAATCAGTGTTTAACGTTTTTTAGATATAAAATGTTTCATATTACAGGTTAATACTTCAGAAATAACCACAAAGTCATGAAATTTGTGTGAAATTGCCTCTTTAATAAATGTGCTTTTTCATTTCAAGTAAGTGTTGCCATTTTTTCCCTTTCATTTTCCCCTCAGACCACATCACAATGCTAATCTACCTGTTAAAATCACAAAATTTTTCTGGGGGGGATGCCCCCAGACCCCCTTACAAGTTTTGGTTGTCACCTTTTTTGCTCCCTCTGAGTTTGCAGGTATGCTTTCAAGCTTTGGAGCAAAGACCTCTGTCACTGTGAGGTGGAGGTACAAGATTAAATCTATTTATAAATCCTATTCTCAGACAACCAGCAGCGAGGAAGAGGATCAAGAGCTCTTAGACCTCGTCAAGTTTCTGATTTTGTTGTTATGTTATAAAGAATGAATTCTTCTGAAGTCTATCACACACACACACACACACACGCTCACAGGGACAATGCAGATTTGAACCTGGAACCTCCTTGCTGCAAGGCAACAGTGCTATCAACTGTGCCACAGTGCAGCCCGCAGAGTAATGCAACATCAAGATCGTAACAGAAATTGAATGTTCTTGTAAATGAGTATTTACAACATCTTACTTGTGTCAAGCTTGAGCTGAGTTTCTTGTTTCTCTTGACTAACTTGCTGGATGGTTCTGGTCAAATCGACACCTTGGAGTTTAGCCGCCTGCTGAGCTATTTTCCTCTCCAACTCTTTCAGGTCCATCTACAAAATAAATAAATAAACAAAAAAATAAGTTGTAAAAATACATTTGCCAGGTTATTATTTTAATGTCACTATAAGCGTTGTTTTTTGATGAAGTTTTAATATAAAGGAAGGTAAACAAAGCCAGAACTAAAGGAAATTGTAATAATACCAAGAAATGGAACAAGCACACTGATCAGCAATAACATTATAACCACTGACAGGTTAGGCGAGTCAAAGTTCATTCACATAGGATGGCATTTCATAAAGCAGCAGATCAGAGCTTTTTCTCGCCACTGAGGCTTAAGCCCTGTCCCAATACCCGCACTTGCACCCTTCAAATGCATGTTCCCGATGAGGGGCGCGAGTGCGTAGGATGTCCCGATTCTCCAGAGTGGCAAGTCGTGCCCTTGGCTCCGCTCCTTTTGCACCCTTGATCCACACTTCGCTGAAGCCTGCATTGGTGCAGACTTCAGTGAAGGGTATCAATCAATCAATCAAATCAAAAATACTTTATTAATCCCCGAAGGGAAATTAAGTAAAATATTTATATAATATAAAGTATTACCCACAATGCAGTGCTGCGTGTGAATTTTGACAGAAAAAGAAGAAGGTGAAGAAATATCTGGACCATCCGGACCAAAAAATTTTTTCTCAAGTGTAGAATCCAAATAATAAATATTTTATTCTATTGTCTTGATGTGTAAGTACAATTGAATGATTCTCTGTTGCAAAGATAGATCACATATCTGATGAAAAATATAATTAATTAATAACGGTACTGGCGTGTATTTTTGGACATGTCTTATACACCTCCTTTGGTTCCTGTGCTCTATTTTCCCTCAAAATAAATGCTTGGTGGAGTTTTAAAATCATCTAGTATCATTCTAGTATCAAAATAGTGCAAACAGCAACATGCACTACCATTTTGGTTGTCATGGAGAAAAAACACTGTGGCACGTAATGCTCACTGTCCCAATACATCAATATATGCGCACTTGTTCACTACGCACTTCAAACCCTTATGTGCACTTCTGCTAAGTGCACTTTGTGGAAGACCATAGGGGGCAGTGCCGGTATTGGGACAGGGCCTAAAGAAAACCTTTAAGTCCTGCCCCTCTCTTTCTGTGATACCATAGCACCGCAAGCAAGTGTCGACTGTCATATGTGCACATGCGCCACCTTTGTTATGATAGACACTTCATGGGTAAATTACATTTATACAACGTATATCTTTATTTATTTAATTGTTTTGGTGATTAGACTTTTAAACAGCTCGTAAATGGGGCGGCTGTGGCTCAGTATGTAGAGCTGTCGCCTTCTATTCATAAGGTTGGTAGATTTATCCCGACTTCCACTGCCACATGTTGTATTGACCTTGGGCAAAACACTGAACCCCATGGAGCCACCTGATTTACATATCCGGTTGTGTGAATCCAAAACTTGTAGTGTAAAAGCGCTTTGAGTGTTCTGAAAGACTAGAAAAGCGCTATGCAAATACAGGACATTTACTATTTAACTATGTAGAATGCTATTGGCTAATGCTGGGTGGCACTCAGTGAAAATTAAACGTGGACAGGATGGAAGGGTGCCTTTGAAAAAAAAAAAGATGTTTTCCATACCTTTTTTGACAGAACTGCGTCAGACTGTCATTTTTATGGAATTTAAAAGAAATCATACATAGGTGAGACTTAAATATGTATGAATCGGCTTGTTGTCACAAGGGTTACAGTGGCTGATAGTGATGACTGGTTCTATGTATCTTCACCAGGCACAGCAGGTCAAAGAGAGACACCAGTGGTAACAAGATGCAGATGGGAGAGTAGTACCAGGTATCTGTCCATAAGAGAGATGTCCTGCAGGCAGGCCTTGGCTGTTTCCTCCTCAGACATCAACACCCCAAGCAAACTTTCCTGCTCCTCCACATTAGCCTTGAGCCTCTCTATTTCTCTGTTCACAACCTGAAGACGATTCCTCAGCTCAGGCAGTTCCTTCTCCTGAAACTGTACAATGGACTGCCTAAAAGAAATTAAAAGTTAGTTACAATTAATTAAAAGTGGTGTGAGTGTGTGTGAGTGGTTGTCTGTATGTTAAAAATAAAATCTTAGATTTTCTTTCTTTTTTTTTTTAATTCAATTTACGATTTTTGGCAATTTTCCTCTACTTATTAAGGAAAGCAAGAAGCACAAACGGCAGACAACTTAAAGTGTAACTGAACCCCCAAAGAAAATTTTTTTGCTTATAAACTGGGTTTTTACCAATGCTATCTTTCAGTTCCTGGGCATTTTTTGTAAATTTGTGTAATTAAACACTTTTTGGTCTAAAAAGGTCTTAGTGCTGCCTCTTAGGGTTAAACAGTGGCTACTGCATTTGAAATTTGTGATTGGGTGAAGCACAACATGACACTTTTCCCATGCCTACGTCATTGGCATCATCTCACAGACACACCCCGTCGTGGGTTTGGGTATAAAACCATCTCTCAGACAGACACTCGCCCTGTGACAAGTTTGGAGTTTGAACTGCTTATTGTTCACCTTGTTAGCATAGCAGTTTAATATACTTAGATAATTAGCTAGTTTTCATATGTTTTAGCATTACCATTGTTAGTTAGTTACATAACTTGTTTTGAACGTTAGCATTACCACTCAGAGACTGAATCAATCCTATCTCCCTCTGCCTCAGCAGCAGCCTGGCAGCGCCGGCTTCAGCCAGCGCCGGCTTCAGCCAGCGCCGGCTTCAGCCAGCGCCGGCTTCAGCCAGCGCTGACTCAGCCAGCGCTGACTCAGCACACTGACCCTGTGGCTCGAACATATATATTTAGAAAAAAGGGATGTCTCATCGTGGAGTTTCTGAGATAAACACCAGAGGGCCGCAGCCATCTTACGAGAGTGAAGCTGTCTGGCAGACTGTGTTGTAGTGAATGGAGGGTAAGTGATCTGCACAAACATTAACACCATTAAGTACACTGAGTTTTAGAAACCCAAATATTAATTTCTGAAGAAGCCTTTGATTGAAGACACTCTGTTGTTAAGTTACTGTGTTGTGAAGGGGATGATGAGGGTTCTTCATGATGATTTTCATTTTCCAAACCATCCTCCTTTGGACAATCAACTCAAGAGACTCCAGATCAGTCCCCAGAACAGAACCAGCCCTCCTTATCAATCTGTTCATCCTCTTCATCTCCCTTTCTCTGATGCTGCTCCCCTGACAGGTTACTGCGGATGTGAGCAGCTGACAAACTCTTCTTTTGCTGCTGCTCTTCAAATTTCTGTTTGTTTGAAAGGCAGGCAGAGACACAATGGAGTCCAGGATATGCTCCTTAAGCCATGTCTCAGTAAAACATGATGTTGCATTCCCGATACTCTGGCTGGATCTTCAATAGAGTTTCAAGTTCATCCATTTTGTTAGCAAGAGATATCACATTTGTCAATATGACTGATTGAGGGTTTAAACTTCCTCTTTCTCTCTCTTCGCTTTGCTCCTGCCCTACACCCACATCGTTTTATTTTTAGCTCAGGGATCCGGGGTTATAATCTGAGGATTTTTTGAGCCTTAGAAATGTCCATAAGCTGCTCTTTCCTATAAACAAGACTCTCGTTGCTACGGTTACACATCATAAGAAATCAAGCAAAAAACCCCTCAATAAGCACAGCACCCAAATCAGAATAAAAATTATTTTAAAAATAATATCTCCAGAAGAAAAAACTACAAGAAACATTCAAAAAGAACACAAAATGCTAGCAAAGTCACAGAGCTACTCCAACAAGCTGCCACCATGTGTAGCGCTATTCTGGAATATTAATACTATTTAATTATTCATAATGTAGTGTCAAAACTACATCTCTGATGCTTATAAAAACCCTGTCTGAAAATTGGTGTGAATTTCAGCAAGTTATAGTTATTTAAAAAGTTCATGCAGCATAAACACTGTGAGTGAGGGAGCTGCCCATCGTAAAACGGCTGCCGTTTGCACATGTTCGACTCCACTGACCAGCAGCAGCGTCAAGTCATCTAGTGTTTTGTCTCCCTGGTGAGGTTTTCTTGGTAAGGTCCACCAGAAGGTGAGTCCTGGAGGACTCGCTGACCAGTTCCTCCAGTAATGCTTCCTTTTACAGTACCCTAATTACTAAGAAATTACATGTTTCCATGTACAGGTGACAGATGATCCCAAGGGTTCTTGTTTTGAAACAACAGTGATGTGAACATCTACAGGCTGCACTAAAGTCTGACATGTTCACTGATCAATAAAGCCTAAAATGTTTTGCATCATAAGGCTGGATGTTTTTAAAGGGGGGTATTATGCAAAATTGACTTTTTCAAGCTTTACATCATGTTATCATGTCATTCCCTCATTAAAATCATGCCTGAAATGTTTCTTTAGCTCATTTATGTATGCTTGAGTAATTTTTAGACACTCTCATGGCAGCCATTTTGAAAGCCGTTTGCCTGATTCCTCCCAGAAATGCCCATTTCTCTTTGAAACGCCCCCGATATTTCGTTACCTGCCAAGCTCATGCCCACTGCTCCCCTCACAGGAGAGCACCCCTCTCCCGCGTGTAACGCAGGCAAAGCAGCGGTAGCAGCAATTAGCAAACACCTGGTGGAACTGCGAGAATGCACCTTTCCTGAGCTTATCTACTGACAACTTTTCTGGGTGCTTTTCATAACTCCAAAATGCCATCATGGAAGAAATGTATCTTTGGATGTCAAGACGGCTGCCCTCTCTTTAGTCTTCCAAAGAATGAGACTGTTCGTCAGAAATGGTTGGACTTCATTTATGGAAGCGACCCTCCTCTGAAAAAGATCTGTTTCATTTGTGCCAGGCACTTTAATGAGGATTGTTTTCTAAACAAAAGTTTATTTGACAATGGATTAGTAACTAAGCTGTAACCTAAAGACAATGCAGTTCCCACTCTCAGGAGAACGTCTTTGCAGCCAGCACTGGTAAGTTCAACTGCTGTCACATTGTTTTGTTGTTAGCATTTCTTAGCTTAACCTGTCCTGCAATTGGTGTACTGTAGCTGGCTTTTGTGTTGTTATGTTCGGCGTGAAGGTGATGTTCCGCGCTGTCACGTTGTTTTGTTGTTAGCATTTCTTAGCTTAACCTGTCCTACAATCGGTGTACTGTAGCTGGCCTTTGGGTTGTTATGTTCGGTGTGAAGGTGATGTTCCGCGCTGTCACGTTGTTTTGTTGTTAGCATTTCTTCAGCGTGCTGAAGGGGGAGTGTCGGAAGGTCTTAAAGAGACAGAGGCCAATATCGACGTGTTTGGAGCGGCCATGATGCGAGGGCAAATTTCTTAAAAGTTGTTTTTTTATTTACAGCTTTTACAGATCAACTTAAGGTAACATAGTCATTGGAGTATGCTATAGAGTGGCACTGTGTGTCTGAAAAAAGCATAATACTCCCCCTTTAACAAACCAAACTGATTGTAAATCATATTCCACAAACATACTACACGATAAATTTGTTTTTCAAAAAGAAAAGCTGCAATTACAAGATATAAAATTATTCAGAATTATGGTCCCATTAAAAATGTTTGTAAAACATCAACCCATTTCAAAATACGTCAAGATTTCAGTGAGATAAGAGTGTTTATGTCTATGCAGATCACGTACCTTCATTCACTACAACAACCTGCAGAGAGCACTGTCGTAAGATAGCCCCCACCCGCCAGTCTTCCTCTATGACACTCCTCGATGACATTTAGTATTTATATATAAATATGTTCAAGCCACAGGCTCAGTGTGCTGAGTCAGCGCTGCCCGAAGCCGGCGCTGTCAGGCTTTTGTTGAGGCAGAGGGAGACAGGACGGGTCCAGTCTCTGAGAGTAGTAATGCTACCACAGGCTAACGTTCAAAACTGTATCAGTATGTAACTAACAATGCTAACACTAAAAACTATGAAAACTAGCTAATTATTTAAGTATATTAAACAGCTATGCTAACTACTTGAATAACAAGCAATTCAAACTCGTCACAGGGCGAGTGTGTCTGTCTGAGAGATGGTTTTATATGCAAACCCAAGACGGGTGTGTCTGTGAGGCGGTGCCAGTGATGTAGGCATGGGAAAAAGTCTACATCATGTTCTGTTTCAACCAATCACAAAATTCAAATGCAGTAGCCACTGTTCAACTCTAAGAGGACAGCACTAAGATGTTTTTAGACCATAAAGTGTTGAATTACACAAATTTAACAGAAAATAAAAAAAAAATGCCCAGGAACTGAAATATCGCATTGGTAAAAACCAATTTATACAGTTTATAAGCAAAAAAAAGTTGTTTTGGGGTTCAGTTACACTTTAAAGCTTGATCAACTTGTTCCCGTGATGAAGCAATCTGATGTGAAAATCATTTAAAATTTTTTACTTAAACTGAGCTTTGTTGCTTTTCATTTTGTAGGTGTATAAAGTCATATACCCATTTTTTGCAGCATAAATCCAGCAAAGAGGTAGAGATCTGATTGTTTATTTGTTGTTAAACAGCCATAAAATAAGTTATAGAAAACTTTTAAGATAAACTAAAATTTAATTGCAAAAATAAAGATTACCGTAAATACTGTATATATGAAACCAAAATACATAGGTAGATTTTTAAAAAATTCACAAACACCTTCCAAATGATGTTTCTTCCTGAAGTGCTATATTTTAACCTCTCTAACCATTTTTGACTATTTTCCAAGAGAAAAGACTGGAACATGGTACCTGACAGGTCTGAGAGCCAATATCTCATCTTTCTTCTTCTCTTTTCTCTTCAGGTCATGTTCAGTGTTCTTCAGTTTGTCTGGTACCAGGCGCAGTTTTGACTGCATGTCACTTATAACTTCCTGCAGATCAGATTCCGAGGGAAACGTTCGCTGGCACACTGGGCAGCATGGCTCCCTCTCTTCTGTCAGCTGGCTGATGAACTGTGTGTATACTGCTGTGGCTCCTGCTAGCATGGCTTTAAAATGACAAAAGGATGAAAAAAATGAAACCAGAACCAGTCTTCATAACTTCAAGGGGTGTAAAGTTTAAATGGATCATTCAAAACTGCTCAGGTAATAGGTATCTGAAATTACTTAGATATAACTTCAGTTTTTTCATAACTCCAAACAGAATCTTACCTCTCTTTAGCACATTCAGCATTGTAGTACATGTGTGAAAAACCCACAGTTTCAGCAAAGCTCATTCTAAAACTTACAATTAATCAACATTTTTCTATGTCTGACAATCTACCTCTTTGCTTGGATATCTTCTCCAGATCCTCCTGCAGTTTGTAGAGGTCCTGTTCCAGATCTTGGCTGCCACATACACTAAAGAACTTCTCTTCATCACTCATTAATTGCTGCTCCTTCTTACGCAGCTCAGCAGCAATATGACTTTTGTTCTGCTCACTTGATGCAAAATCCTTACTAAGGTGAATGAAAACATGATTAGAACAATATCAAAGATGTACGTGTTTTCAAATATGGTAACTGTTTGATTTTATGTAAATACATATTTCTAACTTAAGTTTTGCAAGTTGGTCCCTGGTGCTATTGATTTCCTTTGACTTGGAATAGATCCAATCCTCCAGCTCTCTCTTGTTGGGAAAGTGGCCCAGAAGAGACACAAGATCATCACTATGACGAGATTTGATTTTCCGAAGTTGCTCCTCTTTCTCTGTCTGGAAGAATGAACAAGGAAAATAACCAAGGTCAGATTACTATCATTTATCGTTAGGGTGGAAGATGGTATAAGGAAACAAGTAGAGTGAATAAAAAAAGTCATACTTTATCCTTTTTTAACATGTCCATCTGTGTGCGTGCAGTTGTGTGCGTGTTTAGAATCTGCATCTCTTGGTCAAGCTGTCTCTGAGCACGATCAAGTTCAGTCTTCTCTCTTTGCAATTCGTTAATCTCAGTTTTTAGCTCTTCCACATTAGAGCTCTGAACAGCTCGCTGCAAATCCCGCTCCTATATAAAAAACAGGTTAGTGTAGCCAGAAAAAAATTTAAAAAAAACATGTGCTGTTCAATTAAACAAGTCCAGTGGTATTCTGTAAAATAAATGCTTTATGTAGAAAAAAAGGGATTCCAAATTTTGTAGCATTAAATTAAACTGAAATAGGTCGTCAGTCATGTTTAGATGGTTACAGTCATACAAGGTTTTTTTAAATTCTACTACTGTCCAAACAAAACACACATACACACGCAAAAACCTCTTTAAAACTGAATTAAATGGGACATATGGGCCATTAACAGAATATTTCTTGCTCGTTATTTGTTAATACTTTGTGAGACATGCATTAAAATCAGGTGTATATGATATACTGTTCTTACAGCTTTGGCTAATTCATTTTCCAGTTCTTGCAAACGACTAGATGACCCCTCCAGCATCTGCAGATCTGCTCTGACATTCCTCAGTTCTTGCTGCTTTTTCCCCTGCAGGCCTTTCTTCAGGTCAACTGTTCTCTCCAGGCCTGTTTTCTTATCTCTCATTTCATCAATAGACTGCTGATTCTGTTGCTCTTTTTCCTGCAGATCTGCCTACAGAAAGAAAACAATAACAAAGTATTGAATATAAATAGCATATCAATAGTTTCATCAGACTGATATGGCTCTGAAGTTGTTGATTGAATGTTTTGAATCATGAATGTCCTTGTTTAAGTCATTTTTAATGTATTTGATGCTACCCTTCGGTTTTCACACTCACTACTGTTATTGTTGGTCATATTTAGGATTGGATGGAATTGGAAAAAAAAAAAAATGGAATCCCAGAAAAAAAAACAGAAATATGTAGAGTTTGCTGATAAAGGTGTGTGGGTGAAGCAAAAAAACCCAAAACATTTCTTATGTATTTTGGCTGCTGCAGTATTCTGTACCTGTTACCAGTTTAAGAAGAACTTGGTGCTTACCTCTACATTGAATTAGAGAAGCACCAATCCCTTCGGCATCTGATAGCACCCCTATCGACCAATTGCAATCGGTTTTGATCGGAATTCTCAAAATAAGTCAAAGCAGGCCGATCAGTTGACGTTTACAACAAACCACTGCCACTTCCCAACAAAGAAGGAAAAAAAAAAGACCAGGGCCTCCTAATGGATGTGGCAGTCTCTACCATAGATATAAACACGAGATGCCCCATTAGCGACTCTGAGGCAGGAAATGCGGCTGCCATCTTGGACTGGTGTTTCCTCAGCAGACTTGTAACACAACACTGTGATTACTTACAAGATGCCTGAGTACTGTGCTGCATATTCATGTTCTAATCGGCGAACTGTGGAGAGTAGGGCTCAGGGGATAACTTTCCACAAGTAATATTGAACATTTTTATTGTTTTTATTTTGTAAACATAATATCATATTGCTCAGTAATTACAATATTTCTGTATTTATGTCCACCAGCAAAATCTTAGCTAGCTAACGTTAGGTACGTAAAGGAGGCTAATGTTATATAAATATCCTTAATTGAGAAAAATCTCTGGATACTCTACATGTAGTAACTTCATTAACTAATAAATAAACACATTTTAACTAAAAATACACCAAACATAGACAAGACACCTGCAGTTTATCGTGATAACCTGGTTCTACATAAGCTTTGGTGTTCTGATGTCTGTTCATTGAGCTTGATGCGTTTAGAGTTCAAGTGAATATAGACAAACTAATTTTCACTAGAAGCACTTTTTACCTTGGTCTAAAAAATATATACAGTATTTACTGTATGTATTGGGATTGTTATGAAAAATTTGACATAGAATAGTGTTTTTTATTGCTTGAAATTTATTTTGTAATTTTGTCATTTATGTGTATCCTGTTTTTTTCCCCCCATTTTAGTCCTCAAAATACGAGAATGTATCAATAAATATATTTTGTCTCTTTTAATGACATTGTTTTAAAATTCTCAAACAAGATGTTATTTAGTACTTTTTACCAAATACTTTATTATTTTCACTTGAGTAATTATTTAGATAGATAGATAGATAGATAGATAGATAGATAGATAGATAGATAGATAGATAGATAGATAGATAGATAGATAGATAGATAGATAGATAGATAGATAGATAGATAGATAGATAGATAGATAGATAGATAGAGATAGATAGATAGATAGATAGATAGATAGATAGATAGATAGATAGATAGATAGATAGATAGATAGATAGATAGATAGATAGATAGATAGATAGATAGATAGATAGATAGATAGATAGATAGATAGATAGAATAAAGGTTTTCTTTAACTAATAATGTTGCAGCAGTCTGATAAGAAGCCACAGTGAGTCAGTTCAGAGACTGTAAGCCATCCACTCCTCATCCCTAAACACCTTAGCTCACAGCTGAGCCTCGGCTAACATGGACACCTGCAGCAGTCCAGGCTGAATGATGCCATATAGCTGTGACATATCATAGTTTAAATGGCCTCATCATTTCAGCAAATCCAGCCAGTTTCTCTCTTTCTTTTTGTCAAGTGACAGGACAGCTGATGGCAGAGAAGCTCCGTTACCTTTCAAGTTTCAACCAGGCGCCGTCACATGCAACTGCATAAGCAAGAAGAAAAAAGTCTGTCAGCAGTGATGTCAAAAGCTTCAATTTTTACAGAGCAATTAGAGGTTTCATCACAGCGGAGCGATGTCAGGATTCATTATGGCTCAGCAACAGCTAATTGCTTCAAGGTTAGAATGTAGAATGTATCAATAAATATATTTTGTCTCTTTTAATGACATTGTTTTAAAATTCTCAAACAAGATGTTATTTAGTACTTTTTACCAAATACTTTATTATTTTCACTTGAGTAATTATTTAGATAGATAGATAGATAGATAGATAGATAGATAGATAGATAGATAGATAGATAGATAGATAGATAGATAGATAGATAGATAGATAGATAGATAGATAGATAGATAGATAGATAGATAGATATTTAAAATGTGAGTGTCTGTTTATATCTATGAATTATATATTATTCTTATTATCTATGTAATATATTTATTGACATATTTAACATATATAATTGTTTATTAACAATATTGTATATTTGTATTTTTCAGACGTTATGTTGATTATGAAAATGGTTGAGTTCTTTCTGTGTTATAACTCAGTATTGTGTGTTTTGCATATATTTTATGAATCAGAACAATCATTTACTGTCTACTATGAATATATAAATAAGCCACCCTGAATCATTGTTTAATTTGTAGCGTGTGCAGACAAAAAAGGCATGAAAATCAGTTAATGAATCAGCGAGATGTGATTACACAGTGGAGCGGGGGATACCGGTCCAAGATGGCGGCCGCACCGCTCGCCAGTGCTCATAGACAGCAGCACTTGACGAGGCATCTCGTGTTTATATCTATGGTCTCTACAAAGAATTAACAGTGAAGATGGCATCGTAAGTATGGGGGTTTTACAATGTGTTCGAGAAGGACAACAAATTTGCAGTTTGCAAGGTGTGTGCAAAGGAGATACCACTGGGAGGAATGCTACAAAAGAATTTAAACACAACAAGCCTGAAAGACATTCGAAAGTTTCTCACATCAAGGAGCATATGGAGTTTACAAATTTAGCTGCTGATAAGGCAGAGAATGAAAAGGAGCGTGCAGCAACAAGACCATGAACTCAGCCGACTGTAACAGAGACATATAAATGAGAGCAACCCGACAGCGAGCAAGAAAAAGAAAGAGCTAAATCGTATGGTAATGAAATTCATATGCCTTGACCATCAACTGCTTTCTGTTGTAGAAGACATCTGGTTTAAACCCCTCATTAATTGCTTGGACCCACGATACATGCTGCTGTAAATATTTCACAAATGAATGCCTGCCGGAGCTATATCGAACTACAGTATATACAGTTGTGTCAATTAGCTTCACGAGTGACATTTGTGCCCCTTCACCGACAAATCGGCACGGCGCGCTTGAGAGCGGTACAGTACAGCGCGGATCAACTCGCTTGAGGCGGTGGAAACATAAAGCGGACGTAAGTGGGGATATGGGTGTGCCCATCTGGCTATGAAAAGTGGCACGCAAAAGTTTTTGTCCGCAACGTCACAGCGCGTGAAACAACAACAACAATGGCGGATATACGTGTGTTTTTGTACTTTGCACTCTGTCTGTGGTTCATTTTGGTTGGTTTGATTTTTGGTTCTTGTGGAGGAAGTCGCCATTGTCCAAAGTCAATTGTATTTTAAAATAAAATATTTGTATGGTTGCTGGGAATTTTTTTTTAAGCTTTTTGCGGGAGCGCTTCTGAATCACACCACGTGAACACCACACACAGCCGGGCCAATCAGGGGCTACTACAACGTAGGTAGTTGTGTCACTGGTAGCAGTTTACTGGACCAATCAGTAGACAGGTGGGCATGTGGGCCCGCTTTGGGCCGCTTCGGAACACCGAGGAGGTGGTCTGAAAAAAGAGGCCGGGTTGGCACGTAATGACGCGGTTAAGACCCGAGAAAGGCGGTGGAAAAGGGTCCGCAGGGGGCTAAAGTGAACCGAGCCGCACCGTGTTCTGTCGGTGGAAAAGCGGCATAGGAGTTCTAGTGTGAGTACCTTGTTGATGCTGAATCTAACTGCACAGTTTCTTGATGAAAAGTTCGACCTGAAGAGAGTTGTGCTTCACTCACAAGATTTTCCTGGGTCACACAAGGTGGATGCAATCGCTAAAGCTTTGACAGACATGTTCCATACCTGGGGGATCCTAAAGCAAAAAGTACACGTTATCCTACGTAATGATGCGAGCAACAAGGTGAAAGACTTCATTCGCAGTCATAGGACAAAATGTTCTGTGGGCCTTCAAAAATCAGTAAAAACAATGTCACTGGCATTGAGGGGGGATAGAAATCTTAACGTTGGCACCAGTTCACAAAGTCCTGAGCGCACTGTCTGTACTCTGAGTCGTCCTCACCTGTGATGAGTCTGACTATGGCAGAGTCATCAGAGAACTTCTGGAGGTGGCAGCGTTCGGAGTTGATGGAGAAGTCTGCAGTATAGAGGGTGAAGAGGAACGGTGCCAGCACAGTTCCCTGTGGGCCCCCCATACTGCAGACTAACGTATCAGAGACACATCCCTTTGTCCTCACATACTGTGGGCATCCTGTGAGATAGTCCAGTATCCACTGGGACATGTGGTTGTTCACTCCTGATAGCTCCAGCCCCTCAGAAGGTGTGGTTGGATGGTGTTGAAAGAACTGGAGAAATCAAGGAACATGATCCTCACAGTGCTTTCAGGCTTCTCCAAGTGAGTCAGAGCTCGGTGTAGCATGTAGATGATGGCGTCCTTCACCCCGATGTCAGGTTGGTAGGCAAACTGCAGCGGATCCAATGAAGACCTCACCAGGGGGTGCAGATGGTTTAAGACCAGCCTCTCGAGGGTCTTCATCAAATGTGATGTCAGGGCTACGTGCCTGTAGCTACTGGGGTCCTTGGGGTGGGAGATCTTTGGTACTGGTACCATACAGGAGGTTTTCCACAGCTGTGGTACTTTTCCCAGCAACAGGCTCAGGTTGAACAAATAATGCCAAAATGCCACACAGTTCATCTGCACAACACCTCAGGAGCCTGGAGCTGATGCCATCAGGACCTGCAGCCTTCTGCACATTGATCTTACGCAGCTCATTCCTCACTTGAGTTGCTGAAAGGGATAATATTGTGGTTGGTGTAGGGTGATGTATGTTGGAGCTGGGAGCTGAGAGGTGTGAAGACCGGAGATGAAAAACAGGCAGTTCCTGAAGATGGGGGAGATTGCAGCAGGTGGGACGATGCTGGAGGAGGGGTGGGTGGCTGGTCAAACATATTAAAATATTTATTTAGGTCATTCACCCACCTCAGGTCTCCTGCAGCCTGGGGGTTGTTTTTTGTCCTGAAATTGTCTTCAGGCTGTTCCAAACCCCTCTGATGTTATCCCACTGGAGCATTACATTAGTATGCCTAAGTTAACACTACACTTTTGTATTTTATTTGTATTTAAATGGTTATTATGGTGCACATGTTGTGTATGTGCTCATAATCATTTTTTATTTTAAGATTTAGCTTTTTTGTCCACAGGAAAACTAAGGTTTATAGTTTATAAGTTCTATCAACTCTAAAAGAGTGAAATGTTGTGTTGTACACATAATTACTGCCACAAGACAGTTTAAGCTAAGCTACACTGACTTACTATATATGAAAGCTGAGTCCAAGTTGTCTCTAGGAGAGTCTCTAGAGTTTGAAATATTGCACATTGCCTCAGCCTGCAATAAAACAGTGGTCAATTCACGATACTTTCTCATTTCCTACATTTTATACTAATAATACAATGACAATGTTTGTACATGAGACAACAATATTGAAGAATTTATGGATTTGGCGCTGTGATCGGTAATATCGGGGTGGCAGATACTGCTTTTGGTGATCAGCCCCCAATATCCTGGTCGGTGCATCTTTAACATGGATGATGATCTTGCTACACTCCTCTACCCAACCTACACAATTTTGGAAAACCATTTTCAGTAGGAACCCAGTCATAAGGCTGCTATGCTCTTAGTACTAACTTAAATCATTAGCTACCACTGACAACTTCAGTCCTCATTTTAAATACAACCGCTCACTGCCAATGATGACTTTAGTTAGGGAACAACCTTACGCACCTTGTGAGTAAACATCACACCTCTAAAAGAAAGTACAAGTTATATGAAGTGTCTCTTTTCACAAAAAGCCTGTTCAGAAACAGGCATTTTAGGCATTTACAGCAGATTGTGAAAGAACAGAAAAAGCTAAAAACAAGCTGTTCCTGATGGAAGTAGAGAGTCTACTCTTTCTTTTAGTAGTTTTGGTGTTTACATAGAGTGCAATATTCTGTGACTCTTCAAAAAACAGAAAAAATGCTCAAAAGTGCTGGCGGTCAAGGGCTTTCTGTTCAGATAATGGCTGTTAGCCAATGAGTTAAGGGCATACTATGCAGAAAATAATGGTTTGTGTTTCCAACACCATGTGACAGTAATGAGCCAAATCACAACCCCATCACTTCCACTAACCACCACATGGTGGCAGAAATTAGTATTATTCCTTGTTCCGTCACACAGAGCCGCAGCATTAAAGAGACTGTGTACAAATACAGTGGCTGGATCCTTTAAAGGCCGGATTTGTCACATTTAAAGGCCGGAATTGTCACAGCGTCGCGACTAGGCCTGTCTAAATGTTGAATCTGGCCTTCTTATCCCTGATTTGAAGTATGGGTTCAGTGTATCCTTCACTGGTCTACATATCCAAGGATGCATTGTGGGTTAAACAGGAGATTTTCTATGAGCAATGGCAGGCAGTGAAGCAGGAGCTGGACCCGGAGACGATTGTACTTATAAATCTAAGTATAAGCTTAAAACTATTAGATTTAAGGCTTTGGTCATTTAAACTAAATATTTGAAAGTTATTTTAATCTGAATTGTTGCAGTAAAAGTGCTTGTGTTGCAGTCTTGGCTCGTGTGGCAGGTCCCGTAGCTATTATGCCGCTTCGTTAATTTTTTAAATATTGCAATGTCCAAAAGAAAAGACAGCGGCTTTTATAAAGCTCAGGGCTGAGTGATTACCTCTATACTGGTGCAAAGTATTTGGCTACTGTGGCATGGAGGTTCAAGAAGATATCTTTTAAGCTTCTCAGTGGAGTTTAGTTCTTTTTGTGTTTTGCTGTGAAAAATATTTTTGCAAGAAGAGATTAACCCCATTTGCTCTGTTTTCCCCTCTTATTGTTTTTACATGTATGTTAGGACAATTCTGGAGAAAATGGGCCTAGGGGAAAAGGTTACCCCCATTCAGGCCAAAAAGAAGAAGCTGTAAAAATAAATGTATAAAATCAAAAAGTAATTGTCACAAATTCATGTAACACTTCTATCTGATCGTTGAACAAGTATTCAAAGAAAACGTAAACATGAAATAGACATCCAGTCCACCCAGTTGACGAAGGACACGGCCCACGTTGAACGGACAGACCTGATCCAGCCCCTGAATTTGGAGACAGCCAATGTCCTTCAATGAGCCTTGAACATCAGATCAGGAGCTCACTCTAGTGGTGTAAAAAAGTATTACAAGTTTGCTGGATTGTCAAAAGATTAAAAGATCAATAACTTTTTACAATAAAAAAATCACATATGTAATTATGGCAAACAACTAGATGTTTAGCTCACTAATTATGGTATCTCTTTATTTTTAAATAGTATAATAAAGAAAATTCTACATATTATGCCTTGAAATAGATTTTCTTAATATTATCTATGTCTATGAGACTCTTGCCTGCGACCTTACCACTTTCTAAGTGTCAACAACAAGCTCCCACAAAGATCCTATAACACATCGCATCACACTGTGACAACTGTCTTGTCATCTATTTAAAATGTGAAAACACTATATTTCACAGAAAAATGTTATTTTTCACGTGAAATTTTGTTTTTGTCATTTTTTTAGTATTTTTTTAGTGCTGTCATGAAATTAAAAATTGGATGAGATTAATTTTGAGCATTAATTAATTAATCTTATTTTTAATCTCATTTAATAATGGCTAAGAAAAACACTATTTTTATCCATGGTTCCGTCAGGACGTTTTTGAAAAGCAAATTTTCCATTCCTGGGACCAACAACTCTCATATGCTCCTCCATTGTCACTTCTCCGCTCTGCAACTAACCGCTTTTGCTCACCTTGCCGTCACTGGTCGTCAATTAGCAGCCAATAAATGTCTACCTAAGAGTGATTAATCCAGGGCTTAATTGGAGCCGGAACAAGATCCGAGAACTGTCTTATTTTGAAAGGCTGTGTTCCGGTAACTGTTTGCTAGGATTCGTTAACAGCGCCAGTTGGGTTAAATAACAGCGGCATCAAAATACCAAAAAGGCAGTATAACTTACTTCTTCTGGGTTTATCATCACTTTCTCTAGCCCTGCTTGACAATTTACACCCACTGTGCGCTGGCGCACAGCGATTGGTCTGGTCCGACGGTTGTGTATGTGTGTGCGTTCAGACATGTCTATGTGTGTGTTCCGGTATCAGTCAGTGAATTCTGGTCTCATAGCGCTATTTGCATTCTGGTAACTTTTGATTTACAAATTATGCACTGGATTAATCCCTTTGTACAACTCCAGCACAAGAAGCCGAAATACTAAAAAATGATTTTATTTAAAAGCAACTTAAAAGCAGAAACTGTAAATATAGATTAAAAATTAGATTAATGCGATTAAGGAATATAACACACCAAAAATGGCTGTAATTAATTAATCGCAACTAACGCGATAATTTGACACCCCTAATTTTTTTATTCTTTTATTGAGTTCACCATCATTTGTTGTTACAAGCAGAGAAGAAAATACAACCTGTCTTCCAATTGATTGCACTTTTTGTGTGGTAGAAGTATTGGCATTGGTTCTCGGTATCAGCAGGTACTCAGATCAAACTAATCGGTATTTTATCGATTTGAAAAAAGTGGTATAGTTGCATCCCTGATCTTAAGTTCACAGTCCAGTTGGTGTATGATGTTCTCCCGAGCCCGGCGAATCTTTTCACCGGGGACCTCGTGGACTTTCTGCACGGTCTGTCGGGTCTATGTGCTCAGTGGTTGGGATTTAACTGCAGTTACTCTATACCAGGGGTCTGCAACCTTTAACAACCAAAGAACCATTTGGAACCACTTTCGATGGAAAAGGAATTGCTGGGAGCCGCAAATATTTTTTGACATCTAAAATAAAGATAACACTGTATATATTGTTTTTTTCACCTTTTACACTTTGTATAAACAAAGACACCCATGCTACAGAGAAAATTTAACTTTATGTAATGAACACATTTTGTTGAGTCAAAAATCCCCTTCAAAAAAATTAAAAAGCTAAATCAAATCAAATCAAATCAAATCAAAAATACTTTATTAATCCCCAAAGTGAAATTAAGCGTTGTTGTAGCTCAGTTCTTCTTTAGGGAGCCATTGTAGAGGGTTCTAGCTGTGGACTGGAATGATCTCCTGTAGAGGGTTCTAGGTGTGGACAGGAGGGGTCTCCTGTAGAGGGTTCTAGTTCTAGCTGTGGACAGGAAGGATCTCCTGTAGCGGTCTGTGCTGCAGCGGATTATGAAGAATCTTCTGACTGAGATACTCTGTTGTTGAGTTACTGTGTTCTGAAGAGGATGATGAGGATTTTCCATCATGTTCTTTATCCTCTTTTGGACAATCAACTCAAGAGACTCCAGATCAGTCTCCAGGACAGAATCAGTCCTCCTTATCCATCTGTTCAGCCCCTTTATGTCACTTGCTCTGATGCTGCTCCCCAACAGGTGACTGCAGATGTGATCAGCTGACAAACTCCTTTTCTTTTGCCGCTCCTCTTCAAATCTCTGTCTGCCCGTATTGTTTGAAAGCCAGGCAGAGACACGCTGGAATCCGGGATATGTTCCTTTAGCCATATCTCAGTAAAAACACATGATGCTGCAATCTCGATACTCTGGCTGGATCAGAGTTTCAAGTTCATCCATTTTGTTAACAAAGAGATCTCACATTTGTCAATATGACTGATGGAAGTGAAGGTTTAAACTTCCTCTTTCTCTCTCTTCACTTTGCTCCTACTCTGCATCCACGTCTTCTTCTGAGCTCATCAGGGATCCAGAGTTTCAATTTGAGAATTATTTCAGCCTTAGAAATGTCACTTAGCTACTCTTTCTTGTAAACAAGTCTCTTGTTGCCATGGTTACGCATCATAAGTGGCAAAACAGTGACAAATCAAGCAAAAAATTCAATCTGCACAGCACCCAAATCAGAAAAAAAGTATTTAGAAAATATTTCCAGAAAAAAAAAAAAAAAACCTAGCAAGAAATACTCAAAAAGAACAAAAAAAAAAAGCTAGCAAATGCTAGCAAAGTCACAGAGCTACTCCAACAAGCTGCCACCAGTTGTAGCGCTAGTCCGGAAAACTTAAATTAAACTTAAATTATCCACAAAAAAAATGGAAAAAAAACTGTCATGAACCACCATAATTTTGCATAGCAACCACTTTGGCTGCATTTGTCTAAAGCGGAGGTCGGCAACATGCGGCTCCAGAGCCATGTGCATCTCTTTCATTGGTCTACTGCGGCTCCGAGTGGCTTGAGAAAATAAATTTTAATTATTTTATTGAACTGTAATTAAAGCAGTACCAATTTCATTTGTGTTAGTTCGTTTTTGTTATAGATCTAAATTGGAAGATCACCGTGATCTTGAAATATTAAAACAAAAGTACATTTCATTATTTTTCGACACTTTAGCAACACGCATCACTCGCAACCCTATATAGGCAACGTGGATTCAAGCAACGATCAAAATGTATGGCATGTTCAAGAATGTAGGACATTTAAAACTTTTAGTAAAAACACTGAAAATAATACCATAAACAGGGGTGCACATAAGTGGTCCGCAGGTCCGCACACACTGTCAAAATATAAAATGCGCACCAGATGAAAAGTTGCAACACGCGTTTGCGTACTTAACATTGGTTTGGCTGAGCTGCGTGAATTTTTAGGTTAATCAGAGGCGGGGTTCATTGTCAAATAAATGAAGAATTCCGTTGACTTCTTTTGTTTGACTGATATGTTTCTCAGCCAGAGCGCCGAAGTTCCAGTTGATCAGCTGATGCTGCGTCTCTCTCTGTCTCTGTGTATCAGTTTGCCAGTGTGATGGATTTTCAGTCAGTCAGATCAGTGCAGCTGACTGCAGGATTCTGCATCGTGTCAAAACTGAAAAAATTCACTGAATAAGACAAATAGACCATCGTGGCACAGACGTGTATAACTACCTTTTTGTGATATAAAATACAGAAAACCACCTGTTTTAATCAACAGTATCAGCGTATTTGTCTGTGATCCACGCCATTTTGAATGCGCGCAAAGCACTATGGAATATGCAGTCAATGCCCCATAACTGTCGAGTGTATCTTTTTATCTGACTGCATCACATTACAAACATCCTCATCATTTCAAAACAAAAAACAGTTACAGTAAATGACAGAAGCCCCAACAGCTGACTAATAAATTTCAACACCAAACTGTTAAATGTAGATTAAAGTGAACGATCAAACCTGTAAACAATCCAACCTGAACTCTGAAGGTTTTTTTTTTACCAGTATTTTTATATTTTACTGGTTTCTCTTGATTTTTTCAACAATTAAAGGATTTTTATTGAAACAAATATAGAGCCAGGTAAAGTAAACAGACTGAATTTGAAGCTTGATGAAACCAAAAACAAAGCAGAGGAGCTCGGAAGAGACACAGCAAGACACATTTAAAAATGTGAGGACCAAGCAACAACCCTAGGTTCTCTTCTGAGAACCAGGCCAAAAATATTATGTCACTGACCATAAACCAAAAATTTCTGTTTAATGGGGTTTCTCAAGCAATGTTTGATGCATATTAAATATATGCACTACTTATTTTAAAAAGTACTAAAAAACAAACAAAAACTAAATTTTCTCTATTAATTTCATCTTTTCGAGATATCTCAGGAATTTTTTTTTCAGAGGTAGTAAATTTGTTCAGACAATAATTGACAATAATTTCTTTCAGTATTTCGGTTTTCAGTCTTGGTTTCCTCATTTTCAAATTTTCATTTAGGTGCATACTCAAGTATAACATCACCTTTGTTCGAGCAGGTGAGGAGCCTCAACCCCCTTCCAAGAAGAATCTAGGGGGCCTCCTTGCAACAGCAAAGGGCTGGCAGTTACAGTGGGGCAAAGAAGCATCACTGCTCTAGAGGAGATCTGCATGGAGGAATGGGCCAAAATACCAGCAACAGTGTGTGAAAACCTTGTGAAGACTTACAGAAAACGTTTGACCTCTGTCATTGCCAACAAAGGCTATATAACAAAGTATTGAGATTAACTTTTGTTATTGACCAAATACTTATTTTCCACCATAATTTGCAAATAAATTCTTTAAAAATCAGACAATGTGATTTTCTGGATTTTTTTTCCTCATTTTGTCTCTCATAGTTGAGGTATACCTATGATGAAAATTACAGGCCTCTCTGATCTTTTTAAGTGGGAGAACTTACACAATTGGTGGCTGACTAAATACTTTTTTGCCCCACTGTATAATAATAATAATAAACTTTATTTATATAACACCTTTCACAGATAAAAATCACAAAGTGCTAAACAAAGATTCAATATACAGCATAAACAGTAAAAGATAAAAAAGAATAATAATCACACCAAAAGTCCAGTCAACCAAAAGCTCACCCAAATAAAAGTGTCTTCAGCTGCCTTTAAAAAGAATCAACAGTGTCAGCCTCATGAAGGGGCAAAGGTAGGGCATTCCACAAATTTGGAGCCACGGCCTGAAAGGATCGATCTCCTCTGGTTTTAAAGCGAGTTTTTGGAACCATGAGGGGGTTCTGGTCTGAAGATCGGAGCGAGCGACCAGATATGTACGAGTGAAGGAGATCACAAATATATTTTGGAGCTTGCCCATGCAAGGCTCTGAAGGTCAAAACGAGAATTTTAAAATCAATTTGAAATTTAATGGGAAGCCAGTGCAGAGAAGACAACACTGATATGTGACCATCTGCTGGACCCGGTTAAAAATCTTGCAGCAGCATTTTGGACTTACTGAAGATGATCATTGTTAAAACATGTAAAAAGAGAATTACAATAATCTAAACGAGAAGAAATAAAAGCATGAATCACCAACTCCAAGTCAGTGTTTGATGAAACTGTCTTCAATTTCACAATATTTCTTGAATGATAAAAACAATTTTTGACCAAAAGTCTTGAATATTTGTCCAGAGACAGAGACTGGTCAAACCAAACACCAAGATTTCTGATGCTCGACTGGACAGAGGAGCCCAAAGAACCAAAGTGACTCACAATGAAAGGGATTTTCTGCTCCGGAGCAATTATCAAAGTCTCCGTCTTATCAGAGTTTAACTGAAGACAGTTTTCTGTGAGCCAGGTTTTCACACTTGACAGACAGTCCGTTAACTCTGACAGTTTATGCAACTCTGACTCTTTAAAAGAGAGATACAATTGAATGTCATCGGCGTAGAGGTGATAGGACACATGTTTAAAATGGCTGATGATTTTGCAGAGAGGGCTGATGTACAATAAAAACAAAATCGGACCCAAAACTGACCCTTGCGGAACACCATACAGCAATGGGGTGGCTTCAGACATAATGTTATTCGCACACACAGGGAAAGTACGATTTGTCAAAGAAGAAGAAAACCACTCTAAGACCATTCCGGAAATACCAAAGTCTGCATTCAATCTCTGTAACAAAAGTTTATGATCCACAGTATCAAAGGCTGCAGATAAATCCAATAGGACCAAAACTGAATACTGACCAGAGTCAGCGGCCATCCGAATGTCACTAGACACTCTTAACAGCGCAATCTCAGTAGAGTGCATCTGACGAAAGCCAGACTGGAATATGCCCAACATTTCATTTTGGTCCAAAAATGCAGTGAGCTGCTGCGCGACGACTTTCTCTAGGACTTTGGAGAGAAAGGGCAATTTTTATATGGGCCGATAATTACCAGGCTCCGCTGGGTCCAAGTTGGGTTTCTTTAAAATTGGACTTATGGCCGCTTGTTTAAAAAAGCTCGAAACCAACCCAGTAGAAAGGGAAACATTGATGATGCTGACAACATATGGAACAACAACATCAATGACTTTGTAAAACAAAGTTGTATCTATTACATCAAAAGGACAAGACGAGGGTTTCATTTAACACCATAACATCCTCCAAAGTCACGAGAGAAAACACAGAGCAGGAGCAAGTAAAAGAAGAGAAACAGGACACGCTCGCATTAAACGGATTCACATTTGGTCTGATCTCTTCCACTTTTGCCATAAAATATGCTAGAAACTTATTACAGTCATCAATGGTGAAAATAGGCACAGGAGGAGCCGGAGGTGACACAATTCTCTGGATTGTATCAAAAACTACGTTGGGGTTTCGCTTATTCATATTTACAAGGTTAGCAAAGTAGGTAGACCTGACATGCTTGATCATTTCATTTTAGGATGCAGTCATCTCCTTTAACTGCAACCTATAGACCTCCAATTTTGTGGATTTAAATAGGCGCTCCACTTTTCGACAAGATCTCCTGAATGAGGCAACCTCTTCCTTTAGCCACGGCTGGGACTTTTTAGATAAAATAATTTTTCGCTTTACTGGTGCCACCATGTCCAGCACTGACTCACACTGGTCAATAAAGCGATTCATATATGTTTCTATATCATGAACATCATCAAGACAAGGCTGAAATTTTTCAGAAAACTGAGTAACAGCAGGTTGGTTCATAAAACGCTTCTGACAGACCCTATCTTCAGTGTAAATGTCCACTTTAAAAGACACATTAAAATACACAGAACAATGGTCAGACACATGTACATCCACCACATTTAGACAATCAATGTCCAGGCCAAAGGAGAAAACTAAATCTAAAGTGTGGCCTTTTTTATGTGTTGGACGAGTCACATGCTGCTTAAAAAGAAACGAGTCAGTGAGTGCTAAAAATTCAGATGCAGGACAAGAGGACTCATCTATGTGAAGATTAAAGTCCCCAAGAATCAGAACTCTGTCCAATTTAATTATTGAGGATAAAAAGTCAGAAAACTCACTAAGAAACTCACGTGTAGGACCAGGGGGTCTGTAGATAAGAACACAATAAAAAGATTGAGTATTTCCCACCTTAGTCAACTGAAGCTCGAAAGACTTATAGGGCTCCGGCTTCATTTGTCTGCACGTAAAATTGTCCTTGTAAATGAGGGCCAGACCACCTCCACGCCGGGCAATCCGCGGTGTCCCGACCGCAGAGCAGTTTGGAGGACAGACCTCATTCAGATGAATAAACTCCTGTTCTTTTTGCCAAGTCTCAGTCAGGGCCATAAAATCCAGGCACTCGCTTGAGAATAAGTCACTCAGAAAATGCGCCTTGTTCGCGATGGAATGCGCGTTGAGAAGAGCAAAACGTATCGGTTGTGCGCGCTCAGCTGGAGATGAACGCTGACTCGCATGGCATCTCAAAGCAACCGGGGGGTATCCTCCACCACGACGGCCCGCAGGACGCGCTCCCGCGGGCGGAGACGCCGGGCCAGTCGAGCCGAAAAGCAACGATCCATCTGCAACAGCAGGGGCGGGGAGCCCAGTACTAGCGGCGTGAGGGCTGCATCCACACCGAGGTCGTGCACAGGAACCCGCAGCAAACAACGCGGACCACCAGATGATCCGGGCCCGGTGTCCCAGGGCGTACACCCCCCAGCTTCATCTGCCTGGCAGTTGAGATTCCCAGACAGCACTGAAGTAACAACACTTCAACCAGACATGGTCCTGATGTCTGGGAGAAGCAGGCAGCTGATTTTTCCTGGCGCAAACTGTCCCCTGGAAAGATCAGATAGAGGAAGCTAAGAAATGAAAGAAAGCTAACTAAGCAGACCTGGTAGCGGAGTGTCGGAAGAATGGATGGAAGGCCCGCTGCAAGCACACTGCAGGGGCTTTGCTGGCCAGTCTTTACATCAGGTTTTAGGACTACAAGGGATCTGTGGACTGCACAGGCAAAGAGCCTTGAAGAACATCATGGAAGCAGCTGAAAAGGCCCTAACCCTAACCCTGGACACAAGTCAGGGCCTGATCACCCACAGCTGGGCCACCCAGATGAGGGTGTATGATGTAAGACCTGAAATGTGTCCAGGTTGCACTGCAAGGTTTATCTTTGAACTAAACAAATAAGTCAATTACATTACATTGTGCCCAAATTTTTAGATCAGATGCTTCAATCTAATTTAACATATTCACCCTGAAAATTTAATTCCTACTGAGGTGCCAACACTTGAACCCCCAAGTAGCTTTGCAAGAGAAGGGGGGGATCCCCAACTGTAAAGCTTTGGACCAACTGGTTCACCATAATTAACTTGTGGCATGATATAAATTAAATACAATATATTTACTTCACACATCAGTGGTAATATGCTGACTGTACTACAACACTGAGTTTATGGAAAAATATGCTTTTGTACAATTTTGACAAATTAAGAAATAAAAATGTTAAATAATAGTCAATATGATGATAATTATGTCAAAAGATCACTGCAGTGCAGTTTGCTGTTGATGCCATGGCTGATTGTTGGTCTGAAAATGTTCTTGTACCGCAATCTAAGAGAAAATATCCTGTGCTCGTTTATCTGTTATGGGCACCTGAGAAGAGCTGACTGATTTGTGCCAATATCCGATATCTGGACAGGTTTCAACACAAGCTGACTGTCCTAGAAGTGTTTCAGAGAGAAAAACATGATTTTAAAACAATTATATAATGGCAAGTTTGATCAGTTCACACTGATTTGCCCTTGTGAAGCGTCTAGTCAGATCAGATCAGCTGGGAAACTTCCGCCTGGCTGACAGCAAAAATGTACTTCAAACAAACATATCAGCAATATAGTTTCACCAGCAAGAAACCCCAAGCAATGACTTTCCAGCAGTAAACAGATGAAAAAAGGTGATCTGCCTGATGTCAAAATCTGTGGCAATATGCACCAAAAGTAAAAAAAAAGTTGAAGTATAAACCTGGTCAAATCAATGTGCAGCTTAAAGGGGTTATGACATCAAAATGCACTTTTTTGAGGTTTTTGGGGTATATCATGATGTGTTGTGCACTGATGAGGCCGTGTGAACGTCCAAAGCGAGTATCAAAGTTCCCGTTTGTGGGCGGTCCGCTTTGTTTCTTATTTAAAAAACGGTTCAATCGGAAAGCACCATTTTTTCCTACGTGGCATTTCATCTACGTATTTCATAGCGTCCAATAAAAGTGCACAGTGAAGTAAACAGTCCAACCCCCCACCCCACCCGCCCACCCCCAGCCCATACACCGGTAGCTGCGTTGCGCTAGCTTGTGCTGCTGCTCTTGAGAAGAGATGGCTACGCAAACGGGGACCTGTTGTGTCCAAGGATGCTCAACCCATGCTGGAAGTTTACACTCACTCCCGAAGGATGAAAAAACTAGAGAAGAGTGGCTGAAGTTCATTTATGGAGAAGTGCCACGCAGTTATAACCTCAATTAGAAAATA
>SSNP01000196.1:682288-706557 GCA_006937955.1 Pachypanchax playfairii
AATATTTAAGTCTGTACAGCACTCAATTGTTTGAACGATGGGAAACTCACAGTCAACTGCTGCTTTGACTGGTGATGTGAAATACATGTATTTGAAGGACCCAGATAACGTGAAGTTCTTGTTGAAATAGCAGAAGAAATATGATGTTGACAGGAAGTGGAGCGACCAGTAACAAAAACAGTAAAGTAAGAAGAAATAATAAGAGGAACAAATGTGTTGAAACAGCTTTTGAGGACGTCCGATGATAGAATTGTTGTTTGCGTTATAACGTTCGTAGACCTTGTTGTGATTCTAATTCTGATTGGTGTTGAGATCGGCACATCTCAAAAGAGTAAATTAATTAACTGCGCAGTACTCTATTCACTCTATTTGGTTCCGTGTAAGCGATTTTGAACTTCTGTGTGTAAGGGAAAGCCTGGTACCATGTATGTGTGTGTCTGTCCTGTTTATCTGTAAATGTGTGTGCGCTGTCTATCTGTGAATATGTGTGTGTGTGTGTGCTCATGTCTGTATCAACAGAGACAGGCTGCTAGAGCTGTTAAACAGACTGAAGAATGCTGTGTGGAGATTCTCATCTTTTATACATTTATGTAATGAATGTGTGAGAGATCGGGTGTCTATCCCAGACGATTAGTTGATCAGTGAAATTCATACAGACTAGTTTGCCTGATTCTGAGGAGGAAAATAATACAATAATAAATATATAGATATATATATAAAAAGGCCTGAATATATAATAATAATAATAATAATAATAATAATAACAAGCTTGTATTAAAATAGAATCCATCATTGGGGAGTTGATGCAAAGAACTACATGGAACTGATGGAAAGTTTAGCCCATATGTGTGTTATTAGTAGCAAGATAACTAAAAATAAACCTGAACAAGAGATGCCGTCTTTTAAGAGATGACAACATTTTATTCTAATTTAATAACAACCTATAACACACTCACTAAACCTTTAAATGCTTCAATGTATGAAAAAAAGATTTTTCTTTCATCTGTCTGAGAGACATTATATAATGACAAAGATTTGGCTGATTTGGAAATAATAATAATTACTGATATTTCACCCATAGACCTTCAAAGGCTCAAGAGGTGGAACTGTTTAGGTATTTAGTAAACGACCTTTACCATTATGGTTCCAGAAAGTACTCTAAATCTACAATACAATTTTTTGTGCTTGTTTATCTTGTCCTGTCAGTACAAGACAAAATACTCACTAAATTGACTCTCAATACTGCTCATTTACAGGATCTGATTGGAAATATTAAATCTTTGTGTAGACTTGTAGGTTTTTTAAAATGAATGCATTTTCGTTTTAGTTTCTCTTAATGCGGTCAGCAAATAAGCTTTATTCTGTGTCTGTGTCCTACTCTCATGGGAAAGTTTTTGCTCAGCTGTAGCTGATAAGTGTCTGCTTTATGACCTTGGAGTCAGTACATGAAACAAAAACACTGCACAAGTTATGTGAGAGTGAGTGATTCAGAACAATAATCCTTTTGTGACAATTATACGTTCCAACTCATTCCCGAGAGAACGAGTGTAAATTATACCTCTAAAGAAACTTTTTAAAAGTTTAATATTTGAGACAAATTAAGCATTCATTTTAGAAACCTAGGATTACAGGAATCATGTAATTACCACCAAAATATATTTACAAAAAATAATATATATTTTGGGTAAAATAATGTTTCACAAAAATACACATTGCCTGAATGGTAAATCAAAATTAGGGGGAAAAGTTTAAAAAGCAATTGCGTTTTAGTAAATTATCAAACTTAAATAAATGTAAGATTACAATTTAATATAAGGTGCTGCTCACTTCTGAAGCTGTGAACAGAGTCACAGACAGTCCTTAGGATTTCACACTGTGACCTCTGACCTAGAATTCTTCATTTGGATGGATAAAACTAACTCAGAATAATTGACCTACTGAGAACTCAAATAATGTTTTGTTTACTTATTACTTTGATCAGACGTTCATGAATAAAGTCTGTCTTTAAATTGTTATTTGAGCTAAAAGCAACCTAAAAGGGGTTTACTTTGGGGTTTTGTTAAATGTCAACTAGTATTAATATATCCTTAACTAGATAAATTGGGTTGTGATTAATCCATTGACGTGGGTTCTGACTATAACTTTAAACAGCATTATGATTATTTCTTTCCAACTAGAATAAAAAAAAGTGAAACCTTGAGAACACAAATCAACTGGAACTCTCTTGTAGTGACAGTGAAGTTTGTTATCACAGCTGGTTTAACAAACATATTTGTTCCTTTCAAACTGAAATTAATCACTCTAACTAGAAAACCTTAATTTGAAAATGAGTGGAAGTATTTTAAACCCAAATATTTTAAAAGTCTGCTCGATCTCCAAATTTCAATAATTTCAGGTAAATAAACAAAGAATCTTGTTCTTTGCTCTTTGGGGAATAAGACCAACAAATTAAAGGTGATTTCAACCAAAGAATAATATCATGAAGCCAAGATCTGAAAAACAAATGTGGGAAGCAAAAGGGGCGTTCCTTGACTCAGATGGACTGTATAAAGTTGCCTTAAAACCAATACTACCAAACTCCCTCTTTAAAGCGGCTGCTGTTGTGACGCATGGGCCCTGCCATGTGTCCACAGGGGGGGTGGTGGCGCTAATACAGCAACAATTTACAACTTATGGAATAAGTTCCTACTTAAAAAACTCTGTAAACACAATCCACGAGGAAACATGAGACCTAAAAGAGGCCAGTTTCCCCTACCACAATATCCATTTCAAATCATGCACATGGATTTCATTGAACTAACACAGAGTGGTCCTCATAAGTACTGTTTAGTCATGACTGATGCCTGCCATGAGAAGTGTGCTGAGGCAGAAAGAAGTTTTTGGAACATTTGATCTGCCCTCTTTTCCTTCTGTTTTACAGGAAGACCAGAAGATGAAACCAGGAGACTGGGTCTTTATCAAAGTCATCAAAAGGAAAGATCGCGGAAAGACCCAGCTGGATACATCTCAGTCACTGTAAGCTGCAGAGAGTGCTGGACCTCTAATTTGGGCAGTGGTGAAGTCCTGCTACAAAGGGGAGTGGCCTTTTAGTGGTCACTCATCTCAACCCAGGTGAAGAAACCAACAACACCCTGTTCATCTAGCTTCTAGGTGCTCTGGTGGCTCTGTAGCCTAGCAACAATGGGATCTCCACATGCCAGGTGGATTCTCTGTTGTGTTGTGGCTGTAGTATGTCTGACTACATGGTGGTGTCTGTCTCCTCCACATGGGACGGGAAGCTCCACCCCTCGGAAAAGACGAGAATACCAGGAAAAGATTGACAACTGGCTTGTATCACATCCAAACCCTCATGGTGACCCGAACCTCTGGTATCAGTATCAGAAGATGCTCGCAGATGACAAGAATGTGAGTGGTTGTTATGTTTGCTCTGTGATGCCCAAATCGTCTCAACAACCCATCCTCTACAGACGTAACATGTCTTCCAAGGACTCAACGTGCTTTTGGGGATTGACGTCAAGTGACCACACTCTTATCATCAGTGCCAGACAAGTGTACGAAGCCCATTATCTCAGAGAAAGAAGATCCGTCGTGTTCTCACCACACGATCCCATCTGGGGGCGTGATGTTCCTCCTGAACACAAGCTCTGGACAGATGGACAAAAAGTGAGAGAAAGGAAGATCGACGCTGAAGGTGATTCTGCAACACCGGTTTGTGCTGGACACCCTCACAGCTGAACGAGGTGGCGTTTGCGTAATGACAGGCACAACCTGTTGCACCTACATTCCTGGAGAAAATGACACCCGCATCCAAGACAACATGGATTTACTCAGGAACCTTCAGAAGGCTGTTCTACAAGACTCACATCCCAAACCTTGGAACCTGTGGGCCTGGCTCACAATTAGACTTTGGTGGCACATGTTGTTGAAGTTTTTTATGCCATTTATTGCCATACTAATGCTCTTCTGCATATTTTTCAGTTGTATTCGGCCATGCATTACGTCTATGATAATTAAAGCTACAAACAGGTGCCTTGGTATCTTATCAACTGCTTTCTTTACAGGATGATGACGCTAAAGAAGATGGTAATGAATGGTCATGTTTTATCTGTCGCACTTACTGACACTGTTGTCGAAAATGTGAAAGCAAGGGGCAACACGTAGATATTTTGTGAACAGTTGTTTATATCACTTGGTTGTTACACCGCACTCACGTGTATAATTCAGGGGGGAATTGATAGAAAATGGAAAACATTATTATACACGTTCATGCCTGACACCAACTTTGAAGAAATCTCCTGCATGACCTGTGTGCAGCAGTCACACAGGTCCTGTTATCTGACCTGCTACTGTTCTCAGACTTACACATTCTCCCTCAGAACACCAAACAACAAATCAAGCTCTCGCAAATCCATTCGGGAGAAACACGCACACATCGTTACCACTAAGAAAAGCAAAACACATCTTTACCATCAAAAAATGGACAAAGATCTTACCTTTGCTCATTTTTCAATGAAGAAATCGACTCTAGTTCTCCTAAAACAGATTCGCAGCCATGTTTGTTTTGCTTTGCCTGCCTGGCACTTGCTGCCAATCATAACTGAACACTCGCCCCAAAGCACAATGGTTGGTTCAAACATTTTTATGACTGATATAAACGGTTTTCAATGGAGTGGTACAAGACGGATGTTTGTGGGTTTGGAAAACTCCAAATCTCGCGAGAATCCATCTAAGCCACTGCACTGTGGAATGCGATAATACGATTGGTGTATTTGAATCGCAAAAGAGTGGGAACAAAGGAGTAGGGATGGGCGGTATGGCTTCAAATTAATATTGCAAGAAATTTAACAGCTCATCTTGATAACAATAAATGAATGATAACTAGCGCCAGCGCTGCCACACAACCCCACACCCCCTGCGCACACACCCCGTTCCTTTCTATATCAAATGGCCTAACTTACATAATGTGTTTGTAAATGTAATGGGTTCTTGTTATTTTATGGCTTGAACCAGCCTCTTAATTCAGAGTTCTATTCCCACTCTTTTCTGTATTTCTTTATTAAAAACGTTTTTTCTGAGGTTTCTGTTAAATATTTTAGCTCCACAGGTGTTCTTACCTTCATAGTGGGTTTGAAAACCGATCAATAACTTCTCTTTCAGGTTTTATCTCTCAAACTACACAGGTGGCGATAACACCCAAGTTCTCCCAAGTTCGAACGGTCTGTATTTGTTTCATCACAACTCCTTTGCTCATTAATATTCATCAGCTCCCGCAGTTGAAACCACACCTAGCAGGTTAGGTTTTTGAAAAAGAGTCCTGGAGAGGAGTCTAAACACAGTAAATATACCAACACAGTCACTGCTACGTTAGCAGTGCTGCTCCTACTGACTGGGGTGAAGTCACATGACTGTATGGTGGATGTGTTTTGATGTGTTTCCACTCTTTGTAACCATTGTTTTTCTGCAAACTTTGCATGTTATGGTAGTTTGCTCCTCATCTGGTTTTCTGTAACCAAACCAGCTCCAAACTGTGACCTTAGCTCCTTGCTTTACAACAAGCTCCTCCTCAGCCTCACGTCTGCCTTCTGCCACTCAGCACGTGAATCAGATGCGCACAAAACTACATAATTGACATGACTTATCATTGTTATTGCGAGAAGACAAATATTTATCGTGGAGAGAATTTTCAACAGTATATTGTAAACAATAAGCTATCGCCCATCCCTACAAAGGAGGTCCGTGAAAATCTTTGTTGACCCTATGGAGCGCAGGAAGGGATTTCACAAAAATTTTCTAAGGCTTCAGGACAGGTAAAATAAATCCATGTGACTGCACACACCTTGGTGTTTGCGTATTTCAAAGGGACTGTTATTACTGTTGGACACCATGAAGAAAAGTACTAAATAAAATAAAAGGAGATAATCAGAAAAAATAACCGGGGGTTTAGTGTTTATTAGAAATAAAAGTTGAGAATAACTGACATATGTATATCAAAGTACTCAATTAATAATTGAGTAATTGATAATAATTAACTGCAGCCCTGACAATCAGGGCTATAGGCACTGTAACAGTATAAGTAAAAAAAAAACACATTAAAAAGAAGAGCTGAAAGGCCTGGTTTTTTAGGCCTGAGCACCGAAGGTGCTGCGAAAGGCCTATTGTGAAGGCCTACTGTATTTGTAATGTTTATTATTAATCTTCCATAAAGTGATTTGCCTTTTTGGAGGCTTGAACATGCCAGAAAAGTCAGGAAATTTTGGCTACCCCCCCCTAAAAAATTCGAAACATTTACAAAATTTTTGGTTTCGCGAAGGGTCGGAGCCTCCTACATACACAGCGCCACCTTTTAGTGGGGCTCTTCCAACTGCTTTTCTGTACAGTGATGAAATTTGGTGGGTTGATAGATGATGGGATAAATGGAGAGGGAACCAACTGCAGTTACATGGGCGCCACCATACATCAAATCCACGCCGGAAATCCCAAGCGGAAACCGCCGTAAAATAAGAAGTCCCAAGCGAAAGTTTCTTCTTCGTGTATTTGCGTACTCGGCTCCCGTACTGGTCAATGTTAAAGACAGTACGAGAGAACGGTAAGAAAAAGTCTTTTAACTATCACCCCACGAGTGTAGTATTATCTGTAGGACATAATTCGTGCTATTTACAAGTGTGATGCGTCAAAGAATTAAGAGTACATGTCTCGTGAAGGTTGTTTTACTTGTTCAGGCTAGCTTTCTGCTTTAAAGAATGCTAATGAATTTTGGTATGCTAATACATTTGGTGAAGTCATACGGACTTCGCCAACAAACAGGCGCATGCACGGACAGACACACATGCATATTTTTTCTCTTGCATCATGTATGTGTGTACACACTTATTCATTCATTCATTCATTCCTTGCAGATGCACCCGTCTATACTCCGAGAAGGCGACACCCTGGTGCACACCTTGTCACCATATGGTTTTGGTTGTCCTCTCTGCCCCATCTTCAAAACACGAAATGAGTGTGTCATCCGTAGGCACACAACTAATCATTTTTTAAGCTCCACCACCACCAGATGCTACTCGGCCCCCAATAAAACATGATGGCCAGTGGGAGCCTGGCGACACCTGTTTGTTTGTTTGTTTGTTTTAAACCGCTGGTTTTCATTTTAAATAAAGATGTTTTCAAAAAAGAAATCCAAATCAAGTTATTGCCTGTATGATAGTGAAATATTGTGTTTTATTGGTTTCCAAAAAGAAGATAGGGCCAACAGAGGCCGAAAATGTGAAATTGTAATTTTTGCATTCATTTAATAGCTAAACCTGATAATAAAAAAAATTTGACCCAGGAAATCGCCTGTTCCGTTGCAGGAACACATCTGAGGCCATTGTGTTGTTCCTGATGCCCCCACCAGTTCCTGAAGATCCCTGGTGCATGAAAATATGACCAGCAGGACTGAAGTCATTTTGCTAAACTGCTCCTCTCCGCCTTAAGACAGTGGGAGCTGTGTCTGCAGTGTTTGAATGATATTTAGTTCAAAGGCAGATAAATTCACCAGGAATCTACAACAATTGTCCTTACCCCCAGCAGACCACAGCAACATACCACCACAGACTGATAAAACATCGGCAGCATATTACTACAGATGTCAAGAAATCTGACTGAGCTTCCTTAAAACAGCACAATTCCTTAAACTGACAAACTGGCATTCCTTTATCTACTGGATCACAGATTACCTGACAGGAAGGGTCATATGATCAATGCATAATGTCTCAACAACACCACCAATGATTTACAGTGCCTTCTATTTGTTTTAATCAAAAGGAATATTAAAGGATGACATTTGTTGTGACTGTGTGTACGTGTTGCAACTGATGCCTAATTTGAGGTTAATTTGGTTGTGTAAATTCTCATTTGATTAATCCTAAATTTATTTAACGTGAAATAATAATAATAAATAAATTCACTCTTTTCAACCGTAATTATCATTAAGTCCTATTGAATGTGTGTGTGAGTGCATGTGCATAAGTGCCCCCCCCCGTCAGAGCGACAGTACGTGTTTTAATTAGTTTACCAGCTTGGAGCGGAGCCCCCGCCCCCCAACACACGCACCCAAACATAATATTTACACTTGTGTTTATAACGTTGATATTAAAGTTATAGCCATAAAAAGTTGTCATTTGTGATTATTGTAGACTCTAACTTCTGAGTTTTACAGTAGCTGACAAGGTACAAGCTTTCATTTATTTTTAGCTCGGACTTCCTAAACAAAACTATATACTCATATTTCTCATAACTTTAGCACCACCCACACAGAACCAGAAGTGCCCATTTTTACTCTTTTGGATCATACTCAGGCCTTCTTTAAAATATATGCTTGAAACAGGTCCAAATTAGAGCTATTCACACGTTCTAACACTGTAGAAAAAATGAAGTCTGTAGGTGTTAAGATATGGCCACAGCGAAAAGGTAAATTTTGATGTTTCTTCACAATATATTTGGAAGAATCACCAGTATCAGTAGATCTGAACAAGCCTCTGGCTGATCACACTCTGTTGATGAGGTACTGTGTTGTGAGGAGGATTCCCAGGATTTTCCATGACTGTTTTTATTTGTTTTTTTAAACATTTTTGGACAATCATCTCTCAAGACTCCAGATCAGTCCCCAGAACATAATCAGTCTTCTTTATAAGTTTCTTTAACCTGTTTACATCATTTTCTCTCATGCTGCACTGCCGATCACCTTGTCGTTCACACAATACTTCAGCTTCATAGACTTTGGTCTGTTTGTTGATTTTCTACAAGTTGTAAAACAGGTTGAATTGTGTTAAAACAGCTTGAATTGCATTACATAATATATATGAAACTCTAAAAAATAGCCATTTCAGGATAATGTCATCTTTTAGTCCACTGGAGCTGAGTTTTGCTAATTTTTCAGGGAGCATGACGGAAAATGCTCTGGTGAGGCGGTGGCCACGGCCGGAGCGGTGTCAAGGTGCAAGGGCCGCTCATTGCCGATTGCGGCTTAAATTTTTTTTTTTGCTTTTTTAAGGAATAAATTGAACATGTCTTACCATGATCTGACTGAATGTTTCATTTTCCTGCTCAAGTCTCTGAGTGACTTGTCGATGAAAGCTCTCGAGCTGCAGAGAGGTGAAGGGCGGACGGTCGTAACCCTCCATCTCCAGATAGGTTGACAGAGAGCGAACCTGTGTGACAGGGGGTATAAGAAGTGTATTTTCTCCATAAAGATATACGTATATCTTTTGTTTAGGTATGATACTTAGATTAAAAAATGAAAAGAAGAACCAGTTTCTAAACATTTTTCCACATACCTGAGTGTCACGGCTTTTGATGCTCTGAGTGTGGCGATCAGCTTGCAGCTGAAGACGACCTGAGGGAAACACAGTGATATTACTTCTATCACTTACAAGGAACAAAATTATGCATGTCTTTCAAAATCAGACCAGCCAGCGAAATAAAGTAGCAACAAATATCAAACATGTTAGGTCGTCCTTAACTACTTTATTTACTTCTATTTATAAAATTTTCACCAACTTACTGTGTGTATATTTAAATGCTTTTAATTGAAGAACAGTAAGGAGACAATTCATGCTCGTTTATCTGAAGTGCAAAAATATCCAAATCAATTTCAGTACTCTGCAAAGTCAAATATTTCTTAAATCAATCATCATTATATATTTTGTACTGCTCCTTCATACTCCCATACATGACCTATTGTGTTGAAGTGTGGGGGAACACATACAAGACAACAATAAACATTTTCAAAAAAAGAGCCATAAGAATAATTACAAGACACTGAGCCAACAAATTATTTGTGTATCAAACTGAAATTATATAAATTTGGAGACCCAGTGGATTTTAAAATACTTCTAACCATGTTCAAAATAAAAAATCAACAAATACCACATGGTATCCAAAAGTTTTTTTTTGTCTTGAGGAATGAGCTTTACTTTCCACTGAATTGCTGTACTGGCACTGCATGTAATTCTAAGTTACAATGGACTAAAGTAAGTGTTCACCTTCCTCCAAAGCCCTTTTCAAACTTTGAAAGCATTTACTATGTGAGCAGGTCCGATGAACATTAATTCCTAACAAGATGACAAGAGACATCTACTAACTACTAAGATGTCAGGTGGAGCTCGGTGCTGAGGAACGTCCTGAGAGGGGGCGTGGTCCACCTGCGGATGAGCGTGAACCAGCTCGGGATTTCCGACTGGTGGGGGCGACGCAGGGCCTAAGCTTTAGAGGTGCTGAGCTGATCTTGAGAAAGAAAGGAAATCAAGGCTAGTTCGATTTGGAGGATGTCGCGAAGGTTTTGCTCCGGAAAAGGTCACTGACACGCATGGAAATACCTCTTCCAGTCACGATAATCTGTCGCGCTGGTCGTTTTTGGTCAGACGTAGCAACAGTAACTAACTGGGGCAAGACTCGGCGAAAGGTCAATTAACAGTAGAGATGCACCAATCAGGATTTTGGGGGCCGATCACCGATCACCAAAAGCAGTATCTGCCGATACCGATATTACCGATACCAATCAGTGTAAAAATCCATAAATCCTTCAATATTGTTGTCTCATATATAAACATTGTGTCATTAGTATAAAAACAGGAGATGAGAAATATCATGAAATGACCACTGTTTAATTGCAAGCTGAGGCAACGTGCAATATTTAACACTCTAGAGACTCTCCCACAGGCAAATTGGACACAGCCAGGAACGGACTGGAACAAAACACCAAGAGGGTGTTCACCTAAACCTGACACTAATGCTACAATGAAGGTTATTACATGACGAAAAAGACCCTCAAAATAATTTTAAGCATATTTTCCTAAAATATGAGCTATAGTAAGATCAAGGGGAGATGTTATGCATACTGTGTCTTGTGTGGCACTGTAACATAGTTTGGACCCGTTTTAATATTAAAACATCATTAGATTGAGAATTTGAGCAATTTCTGGCTGATAGAACTAACTAATATTCATAATGAGTTTTTTTATTTTACAACCATACACCTTAAAAATTGATTTTATTAAAGATTGAGTTACAATGGCTTGCAAAAGTATTAGGCCCCCTTAAACTTTTCCACATTTTGTCACGTTGCGGCCACAAACATGAATCAATTTTATTGGAATTCCATGTGAAAGACCAATACAAAGTGGTGTACACGTGAGAAGTGGAACAAAAATCATACATAATTCCAAACATCTTTTACAAATAAATAACTGAAAAGCGGTGTGTGCGTAATTATTCAGCCCCTTTGGTCTGAGTGCAGTCCATAGACATTGCCTGATGAGTGCTAATGACTAAATAAAGTGCACCTGTGCGTAATCTAATGTCAGTACAAATACAGCTGCCCTGTGACGGCCTCAGAGGTTGTCTAAGAGAATGTTGGGAGCAACAACACCATGAAGTCCAAAGAACACACCAGACAGGTCAGGGATAAAGTTATTGAGAAATTTAAATCGGGCTTAGGCTACAAAAAGATTTCCCAAGCCTTGAACATCCCATGGAACACTGTTCAAGCAATCATTCAGAAATGGAAGGAGTATGGCACAACTGTAAATCTACCAAGACAAGGCCGTCCACCTAAACTCACAGGCCGAACAAGGAGAGCGCTGATCAGAAATACAGTCAAGAGGCCCATGGTGACTCTGGATGAGCTGCAGAGATCTACATCTCAGGTGGGGGAATCTGTCCATCAGACAACTATTAGTTGTGCACTGCACAAAGTTGGCCTTTATGGAAGAGTGGCAAGAAGAAAGCCATTGTTAAAAGAAAACCATAAGAAGTCCCGTTTACAGTTTGCCACAAGCCATGTGGGGGACACAGCAAACATGTGGAAGAAGGTGCTTTAGTCAGATGAGACCAAAACTGAACTTTTTGGCCAAAATGCAAAACGCTATGTGTGGCGGAAAACTAACGCTGCACATCACTCTGAACACACCATCCCTTCTGTCAAATATGGTGGTGGCAGCATCATGCTCTGGGGGTGCTTCTCTTCAGCAGGGACAGGGAAGCTAGTCAGAGTTGATGGGAAGATGGATGGAATGGATGCAATCTTGGAAGAAAACCTCTTGGAGTCTGCAAAAGACTTGAGACTGGGGCGGAGGTTCAACTTCCAGCAGGACAACGACCCTAAACATAAAGCCAGGGCAACAATGGAATGGTTTGAAACAAAACATATCCATGTGTTAGAATGACCCAGTCAAAGTCCAGATCAGTGGCAAGATCTGAAAACTGCTGTTCACAAATGCTGTCCATCTAATGTGACTGAGCTGGAGCTGTTTTGCAAAGAAGAAGAATGGACAAGAATTTCAGTCTCTAGATGTGCAAAGCTGGTAGAGACATACCCTAAAAGACTGGCAGCTGTAATTGCAGCAAAAGGTGGTTCTACAAAGTATTGACTCAGGGGGCTGAATAATTACGCACACCCCACTTTTCAGTTATGTATTTGTAAAAAATGTTTGGAATCATGTATGATTTTCATTCCACTTCTCACATGTACACCACTTTGTATTGGTCTGTCACGTGGAATTCCAATAAAATTGATTCATGTTGGTGGCCGTAATGTGACAAAATGTGGAAAAGTTCAAGGGGGCCGAATACTTTTGCAAGCCACTGTATTGAAGGCTGTTAAAAAAAGAAAAACATACACTCACCGGCCACTTTGTTAGGTACACCTGTCCAACTGCTCGTTAACACTTAATTTCTAATCAGCCAATCACATGGCGGCAACTCAGTGCATTTAGGCATGTACACATGGTCAAGACAATCTCCTGCAGTTCAAACCGAGTATCAGTATGGGGAAGAAAGGTGATTTGAGTGACTTTGAACGTGGCATGGTTGTTGGTGCCAGAATGGCTGGTCTGAGTATTTCAGAAACTGCTGATCTACTGGGATTTTCACGCACAACCATCTCTAGGGTTTACAGAGAATGGTCCGAAAAAGAAAAAATATCCAGTGAGCGCCTTGTTGATGCCAGAGGTCAGAGGAGAATGGCCAGACTGGTTCGAGCTGATAGCAAGGCAACAGTGACTCAAATAACGTTACAACCAAGGTAGGCAGAAGAGCATCTCTGAACGCACAGTACGTCGAACTTTGAGGCAGATGGGCTACAGCAGCAGAAGACCACGCCGGGTGCCACTCCTTTCAGCTAAGAACAGGAAACTGAGGCTACAATTTGCACAAGCTCATCGAAACTGGACAATAGAAGATTGGAAAAACGTTGCCTGGTCTGACGAGTCTCGATTTCTGCTGCGACATTCGAATGGTAGGGTCAGAATTTGGCGTCAACAACATGAAAGCATGGATCCATCCTGCCTTGTATCAACGGTTCAGGCTGGTGGTGGTGGTGTAATGGTGTGGGGAATATTTTCTTGGCACTCTTTGGGCCCCTTGGTACCAATTGAGCATCGTTACAACGCCACAGCCTACCTGAGTATTGTTGCTGACCATGTCCATCCCTTTATGACCACAATGTACCCAACTTCTGATGGCTACTTTCAGCAGGATAATGCGCCATGTCATAAAGCTGGAATCATCTCGAACTGGTTTCTTGAACATGACAATGAGTTCACTGTACTCAAATGGCCTCCACAGTCACCAGATCTCAATCCAATAGAGCATCTTTGGGATGTGGTGGAACGGGAGATTCGCATCATGGATGTGCAGCCGACAAATCTGCGCCAACTGTGTGATGCCATCATGTCAATATGGACCAAACTCTCTGAGGAATGCTTCCAGCACCTTGTTGAATCTATGCCACGAAGAATTGAGGCAGTTCTGAAGGCAAAAGGGGGTCCAACCCGTTACTAGCATGGTGTACCTAATAAAGTGGCCAGTGAGTGTACATTTCTAATCCAAGAAATCTAGTATGAAAAACGTTAATAATTTTATGAACACTACACAGGTCCTAGATGAAGCAACTGTATATTTCTCTGTTTTTAACATTTTGGCATATGTTGCAATTTGTAGACGGTCCCTGCACCTTCTTAAAGGGGTTATGACATCAAAATGCACTTTTTTGAGGTTTTTGGGGTATATCATGATGTGTTGTGCACTGATGAGGCCGTGTGAACGTCCAAAGCGAGTATCAAAGTTCCCGTTTGTGGGCGGTCCGCTTTGTTTCATATTTAAAAAACGGTTGAATCGGATAGCACCATTTCTTCCTACGTGGCATTTCATCCTACGTATTTCATAGCGTCCAATAACAGTGCACAGTAAAGTAAACAGTTCCCCCCCAGCCCATACACCGTTAGCTGCGTTGCGCTAGCTTGTGCTGCTGCAACTTGAGAAGAGATGGCTACGCAAACGGGGACCTGTTGTGTCCAAGGATGCTCAACCCATGCTGGAAGTTTCCACTCACTCCCGAAGGACGAAAAAACTAGAGAAGAGTGGCTGAAGTTCATTTATGTAGAAGTGCCACGCAGTTATAACCTCAATTTGAGAATATGTTCAGCTCACTTCACGGAGGACTGCTTGAATTAAGTTGGGATTGTCAAAGAAACTGATTTTAATTAAAAATTCTTTACCAACCCTGAAGGAGGCGACCACATCGTCAATACCCATAAGTTTATTTATTTAATAAAATGCTGCCTTGCCTGATAAACGTTTGTTCGTGGTCTGAAGAGTCCATGATGCTAGCATGTGATAGCCGCTCTAGCAACAATGTCCGTGAGCAACAGGTTTATCATACCATATTGTGAATCTATTTTCATTGATACCATCTGACAGCACTGTTTATTCGCTCATGTGGTTTTGAGTAAGTGGTTTAAGAATGTGCGATTAGTTGAGTTTTATGTGTTCACCCCTCCGTCTTCCTCAGAAGACGTTTCAGGCTTGAACATATACGGTTGTAAACGTCCACTCGCCATGTTACTGAACTGTTGACGGAGCCGAGAAGAGAGGCTTGCTGCGGGCAAGGGCGTATGAGGGCGTGTTTACCTACCTTCCCAAATATGGTTGTAGCCAATCAGAGCGAAGACAGCCAGGGAGACCCATATATCATTAACGAAAGGAACCGTGTTGCTGAGAAGAGGATCTGACCTGCCCGTACACCCCCGCCCTGTTAGTTTTTTAATCAAATTCTTTTGAGAGTTGACATATGCAGGCATACAGTGGGGCAAAAAAGTATTTAGTGAGCCACCAATTGTGTAAGTTCTCCCACTTAAAAAGATCAGAGAGGCCTGTAATTTTCATCATAGGTATACCTCAACTATGAGAGACAAAATGAGGAAAAAAAAATCCAGAAAATCACATTGTCTGATTTTTAAAGAATTTATTTGCAAGTTATGGTGGAAAATAAGTATTTGGTCAATAACAAAAGTTAATCTCAATACTTTGTTATATAGCCTTTGTTGGCAATGACAGAGGTCAAACGTTTTCTGTAAGTCTTCACAAGGTTTTCACACACTGTTGCTGGTATTTTGGCCCATTCCTCCATGCAGATCTCCTCTAGAGCAGTGATGTTTTGGGGCTGACGCTGGGCAACACGGACTTTCAACTCCCTCCAGAGATTTTCCATGGGGTTGAGATCTGGAGACTGGCTAGGCCACTCCAGGACCTTGAAATGCTTCTTACGAAGCCACTCCTTCGTTGCCTGGGCGGTGTGTTTGGGATCATTGTCATGCTGAAAGACCCAGCCACGTCTCACGCCTTTGTTACTTTGGTCCCAGCTCTCTGCAGGTCATTCACTAGGTCCCTCCGTGTGGTTCTGGGATTTTTGCTCACCGTTCTTGTGATCATTTTGACCCCACGGGGTGAGATCTTGCGTGGAGCCCCAGATCGAGGGAGATTATCAGTGGTCTTGTATGTCTTCCATTTTCTAATAATTGCTCCCACAGTTGATTTCTTCACACCAAGCTGCTTACCTATTGCAGATTCAGTCTTCCCAGCCTGGTGAAGGTCTACAATTTTGTTTCTGGTGTCCTTTGACAGCTCTTTGGTCTTGGCCATAGTGGAGTTTGGAGCGTGACTGTTTGAGGTTGTGGACAGGTGTCTTTTATACTGATAACGAGTTCACACAGGTGCCATTAATACAGGTAACGAGTGGAGGACCGAGGAGCCTCTTAAAGAAGTTACAGGTCTGTGAAAGCCAGAAATCGTACTTGTTTGTAGGTGACCAAATACTTATTTTCCACCATAATTTGCAAATAAATTCTTTAAAAATCAGACAATGTGATTTTCTGGATTTTTTTTCCTCATTTTGTCTCTCATAGTTGAGGTATACCTATGATGAAAATTACAGGCCTCTCTGATCTTTTTAAGTGGGAGAACTTACACAATTGGTGGCTGACTAAATACTTTTTTGCCCCACTGTATCTACTACACGAAATAGCTTTACACCAGTTTAAACAGTGATGTCATCTCACCTTTAAAGATCAATTAAGTCTCCCAGTGTGCAGGATGGCTTGTTTTGAAGAAAATGCGATTATAGCACGCAGTCTACATCGCTGTCGTCGCACTAAGGTTTTGGTTTTGTAAAAGAAACGCTCCGATGATAAGTTATTGGTCCGGAAAAGTGGAAACTGTGAATATTTTTCTAACTTTACTGAAGCTTGATCCTCTCCTTCTCTGCTCTTCTTCATCTTCCCCTAGCAACGCCGCATCATTTTAGAGCGAAAGGTGCGGAGGGAGGGGAGTGATTGTGCTCTCACGCTCTTTACCTGCTGCATGAGCGAGTGTCACCAGGGCAGATGGTCTAATTAGCCGCGCGGCGGATTGTTTATTTAAGAATCAAACTCCACCTGACTGTCGGCCCGTCGCGAGTGTGCAGTTTGGACGCCAGGCCACCAGGAAAACTCCCGACGGCCTTCCCTTGGCTGGACTCAGCTTGAATAGAGTAAGTTGTAAACGTCATCTGATTGGCCCACTTTGATTTATTGTGTGAATTCCGATTAAAACTGATATCGCTCTTGTCGGCCGATTGCAATCGGCTGCCAATCAATTTATTTATCTCTAATTAACAGATGATAGGGCAACACCTATAAAAGTAACATCCACTCAATAAACAACAATACAGAAAAAGGCAATTAGAAAAATTAACACAGTTGGATATAAAGAGCACAGACTTTTTATAAAATTGGGGCCATGAAAATCACTGACTTGTTTAAAACTGCACAAATAGTACTTAAAATAATGTATCCTAAAAAAAATTATGAATTTGTTTGTAGAAAGGGATGGCAAAATTTGCAGAGTTAGAACCACATTGAGAGCCATGTGTACTTCTATAGAAGGGGTTCAATTATGGAACGGTCTACAAGAAGAAATAAAACAGTAAAAGCATAAACTAGTTCAAAAAAAGTATAAAGCACTAATTCTAAATACATATGAGAGAGAGCAGCAGATTTAACTGCCATGGAAATGAATTTATTTATTAATATAAGAATTTTTGTCCTTATTTTAATCTTTTAAATGTGAGCACTTTTCCTCTTTAAAAGTACTTTTACAGTGCCTTGAAGTGAGAGCAGGGATGTCCAGCAATTTTCTTTATTTTAATAATAACAAGACGGAGATTATAGTTTTTAGTCCCAGCGCTGCTAGTCGGTCCTGCCCCTTTAATCTTGGCCCTCTATCCCAGTATCAAAAGACCACGGTGACTAATCTGGACAGTGATTTTGTCTTTGACAGACAGATCAGTGCAGTGGTGAAATCTAGTTTATATTAGCTGAGACAACTTGCTATGGTCAAACATGATTTGTTCAATCAGGACTTTGAAATCTTGATTCATGCATTCATCACAACATGCCTTGATTATTGTAATTCTCTACATTTTGGTGTTGCACAGTCTGGCCTTTCTTGTCTGCAACTAGTACAAAATGCAGCTGCACGTCTTTTGACTGGTGTAAGATAGAGGGAGCACATAACTCCTGTTTTGGTATCCCTGCACTGGCTGCCGGTCCATTTTAGAATTCAATTTAAACTGATTTTATTTGTGTTCAAATGGTTGAACGGCCTGGCACCTCCTTACCTGTCAGAGATTTTGCATGTACACTCCTCCACATGGTCCCTCAGGTCAGCAGACCAGCTGCTCCTGGATGTTCTGCGGTCAACCGCAAACTTAGGGGGGACAGAGCTTTTTCTGTTGCTGCTCCCAAATTGTGGAATTTGCTGCCATTGCACATTATAAAGGCTTCTTCATTGCTCATTTTTAAATCTCTTTTTAAAACACACTTTAACCCAATTTAACTTGGCTTTTAACGTTGCATGAGAGGTTTTATGATTTTACTGTTTTATTGTTTTAACAGTTTTTGTTTGATTTTTAATCAGATTAGTATAGTTTTATTGGTGTTTTACTGCTAATCTGTGTATTTTATATTGCTGTTTTTAATGTGCAGCCCGTTGGTCAGTCTTGGCTGTTTTTAAGTGCTTTATAAATAAAATTGGCTTGGCTATTTTATTTAGGCGTGGTTAATTTATTTATTTAGTTTTATTTAAACAAAAAATATGTGCTATTGGTGGTTTGGGTATGTATTTCCTCCTCTGTAGATGAGCGCTTTTATGTTTTAATTGTTTCTCTTTCGTTTTGATTGCTCTTATGAGTAAAGATTAATCTGTAAGGTGAAAGGAAAGAGGTAGGGCTTAATAAGTTTATACATCAACCTACCTCCCTTTCAATCAATATTAATGTAAATTTGCATTGGGTATATTACTGAATGTGAATATGTTTGAAATAAATAAAAATTCATTCAATCATAATTTTTAACAGTACCCTGTTCAACCAAGAGCTCAGCCTTGACTCTGTTAAGTCTCTGACACTCTCGACCAGCCCTTTCCAGCTCTCTCTGACAGTCAGTCAGCCTCCGCTCCTTGTCTTTCACCGTCCTCTGGTGGTTCTGGTACGTTTCCTGCAGCTCTTCGTCTGAACCCTGGAACACCTGCCCCACACAGTTTAGTAGTTTAGAGGGATTTTCAGAGCCAATACTGTTCAGCAAATAGCAGAACCAGTAGTCTGATTACAACACGATGATCAAAACTCAAGTGTCACCATACATGTTTAAGAACATTAAATGTCTGTGAGGATGGAAGCATGTTTTACAATGAACAAAAGGATTAATGTAAAAGTTTCAAAAGTTCTTAGAAATTAGTGCGAGTGGTTATACACACACACACACACACAGAGTATCTGAATCATAAATCTGTCAATTTTTTTCTTATATTTTTTTCAAATGTTGAAATTGTCTATAAATGACTATTTTCATACCTAAAATAAACTATCAAAAGTACCATTTTACTATTGGTTTTTTTTACTATCATAGAAATAAAATATAGTTCAGATGTTGCATGAACAATTGAAACATGATATATTTACATCAAAGTCACTGATCTGCTTGAAAAACCTCATTACACAAAAAGCTCTTTATCTACACTGTTTGTCCTGAAACAGGTGTATTGTCATGAAAGTCGCTCTTTTGTACTGCAGATTACTAAATAACAGAAAAATGTAGAAACAATTATTTTTTTGCTGCTGAAGGAAGAAAGACTAATCTTTGTGATGGTGGTTTCAGAATTCACATAGTCATAGGACAAAATATTCTGCGAGCCTTCAAAAAAATCAGTAAAAATGCTAAATATCTCCGGCACTGAGGGGGATATGAAATCTGAAAGTGGCTGGCAATAAATGAGTTAAGCTAACTAAACTTAATAAAATACACATTTACATATTTAATAGTTGTACACTGATGCATTACCTGTTCCATCGTTTCCTCCAACTCCTTGTTATCTTCCTCCATTTGTCTCTTCCTGCTGTCTAAAGCCTTTATGTCATTGTCCAGCTTCATCACTTTTCCCAGTTTAGTGTCAATATCCTGAAGTCGATTCTGACAGGAAATTTGAGCAATAAGAAAAGAAGGTTACTGAATTGCGTTATCTTCATTATGGTTAAACCCTTTATGTGCCTGAGTTTACTTACAAAAATTATATTTTTTACCAACATATTTTCACAAGTCTGTACCTTTAAAATGATGGACAATAAAGGGATATTACATCTTATGTGACTTTTAAATGTTTTTGCAATAGTATCTACAGGTTATTTTTCCCCTCGATTCCAAGTGCGAGTCATTTGATCTTAAGTATCTATCGATACCGAGTCCCGATCCAATACTTCTATAATACTTTAAAAAATTATAAACAAGAGCAAATAAACGGATCCAGGGTGTTCCTCATTTATATTTATTTTACCCTACTTTGACATTTAACAACACTGTAATCGAACAGAGCACTTCTGTGAGGTTGCTTGAACAATTAATTAAAGGTCCTGTATCATGCAAAATCAACTTTTTGAGCTTTTAACCATGTTGTGACGCTATTTCCTTATTTTTAAAAAAACTGTGTTTTTTGGCTTAATACGCGCATTTCTAATCCACCTGCATACTGTGCTCTGAGCAGCTGCTCCACTTTCTCCAGGAAAAACAACTGAAACGTAATGTAACGTTACACCAGGACCTGCCTGGCGTGTCCGTGCTGCCCCTGCAGATTAAACACGCTCACACAGCTGCAAGAGTCTGAAGCAAGACACTGAGCACCACTGTTTTGTAGTATTTTACTTTCTAAAAATTTCTTGGTGAAAATGTGCATTTGGCTGTGAGAGTTAAAGGGATTTATTCACCATTCAGCAGCTTGAGGAACAGCACTCATGAGGGCCTGGAGGATAGATGGGATTTTAGGTAAACAGAGTGTTTTACTTCCTTGTCTGAGAATAACTTCAGAATATGAGTTATATTTCAGGACAAATGGATACTATATAAAGGTAAGATTAGGGATGGGCTATATGGCCTGAAATTCACATTGTGATATACATTGCAGTCTCTTGTGATAACGATATACAGTGGGGCAAAAAAGTATTTAGTCAGCCACCAATTGTGTAAGTTCTCCCACTTAAAAAGATCAGAGAGGCCTGTAATTTTCATCATAGGTATACCTCAACTATGAGAGACAAAATGAGGAAAAAAAATCCAGAAAATCACATTGTCTGATTTTTAAAGAATTTATTTGCAAATTATGGTGGAAAATAAGTATTTGGTCACCTACAAACAAGTACGATTTCTGGCTTTCACAGACCTGTAACTTCTTTAAGAGGCTCCTCGGTCCTCCACTCGTTACCTGTATTAATGGCACCTGTGTGAACTCGTTATCAGTATAAAAGACACCTGTCCACAACCTCAAACAGTCACGCTCCAAACTCCACTATGGCCAAGACCAAAGAGCTGTCAAAGGACACCAGAAACAAAATTGTAGACCTTCACCAGGCTGGGAAGACTGAATCTGCAATAGGTAAGCAGCTTGGTGTGAAGAAATCAACTGTGGGAGCAATTATTAGAAAATGGAAGACATACAAGACCACTGATAATCTCCCTCGATCTGGGGCTCCACGCAAGATCTCACCCCGTGGGGTCAAAATGATCACAAGAACGGTGAGCAAAAATCCCAGAACCACACGGAGGGACCTAGTGAATGACCTGCAGAGAGCTGGGACCAAAGTAACAAAGGCTACCATCAGTAACACACTACGCCGCCAGGGACTCAAATCCTGCAGTGCCAGACGTGTCCCCCTGCTGAAGCCAGGACACGTCCAGGCCCGTCTGCGGTTTGCTAGAGAGCATTTGGATGATCCAGAAGAGGATTGGGAGAACATCATATGGTCAGATGAAACCAAAATAGAACTTTTTGGTAGAAACTCAACTTGTCGTGTTTGGAGGGGAAAGAATGCTGAGTTGGATCCAAAGAACACCATACCTACTGTAAAGCATGGGGGTGGAAACATCATGCTTTGGGGCTGTTTTTCTGCAAGGGGACCAGGACGACTGATCCGTGTAAAGGAAAGAATGAATGGGGCCATGTATCGTAAGATTTTGAGTGAAAACCTCCTTCCATCAGCAAGGGCATTGAAAATGAGACGTGGCTGGGTCTTTCAGCATGACAATGATCCCAAACACACCGCCCGGGCAACGAAGGAGTGGCTTCGTAAGAAGCATTTCAAGGTCCTGGAGTGGCCTAGCCAGTCTCCAGATCTCAACCCCATAGAAAATCTCTGGAGGGAGTTGAAAGTCCGTGTTGCCCAGCGTCAGCCCCAAAACATCACTGCTCTAGAGGAGATCTGCATGGAGGAATGGGCCAAAATACCAGCAACAGTGTGTGAAAACCTTGTGAAGACTTACAGAAAACGTTTGACCTCTGTCATTGCCAACAAAGGCTATATAACAAAGTATTGAGATTAACTTTTGTTATTGACCAAATACTTATTTTCCACCATAATTTGCAAATAAATTCTTTAAAAATCAGACAATGTGATTTTCTGGATTTTTTTTCCTCATTTTGTCTCTCATAGTTGAGGTATACCTATGATGAAAATTACAGGCCTCTCTGATCTTTTTAAGTGGGAGAACTTACACAATTGGTGGCTGACTAAATACTTTTTTGCCCCACTGTATATTGCGATATACGGGGCAGCCGTGGTTCAGGTGGTAGAGCGGGTCGTCTGGTAACCAGAAGGTCACCGGAATCCCCGCTCTGCCCAGAGTAAAGATCGCCTGGCCGTTGTGTCCTTGGGAAAGACACTTAAAGTGCAACTAACCCCCAAATCAACTTTTTTTTGCTGATAAACTGTCTAAACGGGTGTCTATTAATCTTAACTACATGTCCCAGTCATTATTTTGATATTTTAGTGCATATTTGTTAAAATCTTAACTTTAAGCCAAAAAACGTCTGTGTGGCTCCCTCCTAAGGTTAAACAGTGTACTGCATTCGAATTTCGCGTCCAATTTGCTGATTGGCTCTGAGGTTCTGAAGATTGTGTGACGTGGCAGCTCTGCCGCTGCCGAGTATAAAAACGGCTCAGCGCCTCGTATCGAGCTGGAGTTTGAATAGAGAGCACTGCCAACGTCTTCGATTTTCCGGTTAGCGATTTGATAGCACAGCATTTAGTTAGCGTTATTAACTTAGATTTTAGTTCCAATATTTAGTGTAGAAAATTATATGCCGGAGTTTGCAGACAACATTTTACCCGCGATTCTTCACCAACTTGCTGGAGCATGAACGTGGCTTTGTGAAGAAGCTGATTTTGAAGAGGGAGGCCGTCCCCGTTGCTCTTCCACGGCTGAGCCAAAAGAACACCGACACTGCTGCCCCGCCAACAAGAGGATTTAGGGCTCCAGTCTGAGGTGAGTGAGCAAAATAAGGAGCTAAAAACTAGGGGACCGGGACAATTCCTGGTGGTCCGGTGATCGCTCCCTCCCTCCCTTTTTCTTTTCTTTTTTGCGGGCCGGTGTTTAGTCATGCTTCTGTGTTGATCACGTAACCTACGCTGCTACCTGGTCCTGGGCCGTCTCCACTGTCGCTCTGTTTTTTTGTTTTTTTCTTTCAGTCGCACCTGACGTAACACGTCAGTGAGCTCGACCAGCTGTGTTTACAGACGTAGAGTAGAAAGGTGGTGTGGAGAAGGCTGGATTTATAGAGAAAAGTTCTGGAAACGCAGCTAAATGTGCAAAAAATTGGCAGCTTTTCCATTAAAACAAGCTGCTGTTACAAACAGCAGGCTTGAGTCAGAAGCAAGATCCACCAAGCACCAGCCATAAACCCACAATTGGGCAGATAGTATTACCCACTGACTGAATATTAATATAATAAAGTCTGGAGGCCTGCTAAGTATCCTCAGATGCTGGACAATTCAGCACTACATTTGTGAAACTGAATTGATCAGAATTGTTTGTAAAAAGGGAGCTTGTACTGAGTTATGACCTAAAAATATGATTGAGTGCCAGAAGCAGAGCCAGGAAGTGATGAGGAGATGCTCCTGTCAGTAGGCTGGTAGGAGCAGGTGAGCTGTTGTAACAGAGTATGTGAACTAGCAAGCATTGGATAACCACTTTCTATGAGTCTGTTGATAGTTTCAATCACACTCAGTCACAGAATATAAATTTTTTTCTTATCCTCATCAAATATTGCTAAATCAATTACAGTGAATTAAGGCTTTATGTAACAGTGCACCATTGTAGATTTAACATGTAAGGTTAAGATTTTATGGTTTTAATAATAATAGGTTGTGATCTAAAATGGGCCGGTCTGAGACGTGGAACTCCAGGGCTGAAGATGAGTCCCACTCCGGCCCTGGCTGGTTCTGTGTTGTACTGTGTGCATGGTAACATCATATTACACATGATTTATATTGCCGAACCCATAAAACTAATTAGACATGTATGGTTGTGCTGGTTGTTCAACCTTGTGCTAATATAAATGTGTGTTTTTTTTATTTTTTATATATATATATATATATA
>SSNP01000196.1:715063-744360 GCA_006937955.1 Pachypanchax playfairii
TTTATACCTAACCCAAACCCTTTTCCTAACCTTAACCATTACTGATCTATAACTAACCCTAAGACTAACTAAAACTCTATTCACACCATACCTATAAACCTAACCCCTAACCCTAAAAAGGGGAGTCCCCCTCATGAAATGAAAATGAATGAAATGAAAATGAAAATGAATGAAATGAAAAATACTTTATTTATCCCAGAAGGGAAATTCAACTGGAGATACAGAGAACAGCTTGGCCTTCACTCTCCAGGCAGCCAAGGGTCACAGTGTGCCCGGCGCACGTCGATCAGACCAGCCAAGATCACACAGGAGAATACATACAAATACATACATACATATACATAAGCACGCATCAACCTGTGTGTTAGGAAAAGAATAAACCAGAAAAGAACACATGAGGGGAGATAGGTAAAAAAAATTCCTCTCACGCAGCACCCACTGGGTGGCGCTGTTTGAGATTGAAAAAAAGCCTTAGCGGGGGACAATAAACGAGACACGTCGAGAACTTTTGTAGGGATGTGAAGTGCGATCAGTGTGTGTATGCATGCAGAGAAGAGTCAAGGACACCATCTCTGGGCCAGAACCGATTGTTATGTCTGTCCTCAGTCTGTTGGCGTCCAGTGGACAGGGGAAGGGAGGGGCTGTGGTCCTCCGTACTCGCTGCTCCAGGAGACTTCAGTGCATTGGCCTTGAGGCCAGCCGAAACAAAGATAAGAGTAATTAGATCGAAGCCGAAGAATTTTAGCAGCTCCTGTTGTCCATATGGTACACTTTTGTGGAGAATCCCAAACAGCCAAATAAAACCAAATTACATGAAATAGCCAATCAATCACTCCTCCACATAGAACCGAACCTGCAGCTTCTCCAAGATGACACCCATTCTTCCAGTGAGATCCAACACATCAGTCTGTGATCCAGACCCCCGAGCTTTCTAGTCCGAGTGCTGCCAGATCAGGTTACATACTTTCCTTATTTTCCAAATTTGTCAATACGTCAGGTGACTGCCAGCTCCAATCAGCAGGTTCCCACGTCAGTAATCCAAATAAATACGTCCTCCACCGACACAGCGTGGGTCGAGTCCGAGCATGGTGGCTCCCCCTTCTCAAGCCTCAATTGTAGTAAAAAAAAGTTTTCCAATGTGTAAGTGACCACGATACCAGATCCATATAAATTTCCAGTTCGTAGCAGCCAGTACAGAAGGCACAGAGACATGCAGACACGAGACAGAAGCAGGAAAGGGGGGGAGGGTTGAAGAAGATAAGGGAGAAGCTGCGAAATGCGACTGTCCTCGACAAGAGCAAGACAAGAATGATGAGACATGATGACTCATGTCTAACAGTGTACCAGTTGAGAAGAGCCTCATTCCATGCCACCAATCCGCTGCAGGGCGAACTATCAGCTCGAAATGATACGAATCAGAGCAGCTTGTCTCATCTAAATATTCCTCCATTTCAGCTGTCCCTCTCTGGCACGTATGTCAGTCAAAGTGACATGTCAATCCCAGCACAGAATGCCACACCCCCTTAGTCTGCCAGTCACTCCCATTTATCATGTTATTTTTTAAATCTCAGACTGTATCCGGGAGGGGGGTAAGTTTTCCTTTAATATAGCCTAAATAAAATTCAACGTCCTTTCAACAGTAACAAAAATGCTTGTGGCATTTTTTTGAAGGCGGGGGGTTGGGGGTGCGTCAACACGGCCAGGACATAAAAGGGGGTGTGTGGCAAAATAAGCTTGGGAGCAGCTGCTGTATAGTATGTTAATGTTTTATTTAGGTTTAAATTGGATTTAGACAAATGTCAACTAATTTGATAGTTTGGGATTGAAAACAACAAGTAGACTTACTTGGTTGCAGCAAAGATGGAGTCAAACTTTTCTTTGAGTGCTTTGCCTTCACTGAGTGGCCAGTTGGACTCTTCTTGATGACAAAAGATGACATGATTCAGCACAGGTTTGGATACTCCCAAAGCAGAAATCATCTCCCGGTCCAGCTCACCACACTTAGAAGGTAAGCTCACTCTCTCACCATCTCTGAATAAATCACCATAAGAGTCATACACTGGCAACGACATCATGTAATATAAAGATTTATTTTCCAAGATTAAACATTAAAAAATATGCAGGAAAACAAAGGAGTGGCTCACTTCCATCTTGTGATGACCTGCTCTAAGCTTTTGAAGGAGTAGTTCTTTGCCTTCTGAGTACAGGACATAGAGCGATGGATGGTGACTTTTTCATTGTTGACGTCTGTGAACAGGAGTCGAATTTGAGCTCGTACATCTGTCTCATGGGCGTCCTGCAAAAGTAGAAGATAAACTTTTAGATAAATAAAAAAGGATATCTAACTTTAGTCTGATAGGAAAGTTGTTATCTATACAAACCAACCTTTGGATCATGGACAAAAGCACCTCCCTTAGAGCCAGGGGGAAGTTCTCCCGATGTTGCATACTTTAGGCATTCAATAATCGTCTGATAAAAATTTACACAGACACACACACACAAAACAGGGGTTAAGTAGTAAAAGAATAAGTTTACAAGCATTGTCCTTATACGATTTTAGTGTTCTATTCAATGTCTATTTAGGTTTAAACTGAAGAATTGGAAAACACTAAAGTACTTTAAAGACATTCTGTCAACTTTCTTGTTCGGGATCATGTTCCACAACAAATGTTTACATACCGTTTTCCCAGCTCCATTGGGTCCAACCAGAACAGTTAAAGGAGTAAAGAAAGTGATGACTTGTTTGTCTTTGTCCTCAATCCCAAAGCTCCTCACCCCCAAGATGCTCATTTTATCTATTTTGGACATTGTTGCTTTCTGAAAAAAGCAGAGGAATAAATAATTTTTTTGAAGCAAATATTATAAAAACAAGTTAAAAAGTCAAGTGATTCAACACATTATCTTTCATAGGCTAACATAAAAACAATGAAGATTGATCATTCTGATTAGCCACTTTAAAAAAATGCCACAAGTTAATAAGTTTGATCTAAACCAATAACAACCGCCAATCTTTTGAATGTTATACTAGTTTGTTTACACTGCACAGCTAGAATATACACACAAGAGGCTGTACTTCCTGTGGCAGTGCAAGAAGTTTAACCTGCCACAAGAGCTGCTGGTGAATTTCTACAGAGCAGTCATTGAGTCCATCCTCTGCCAGTCCACCACGGTCTGGTTTGGTTCTGCAACCAAACAAGACAGAAACAGACTGCTAAGAGCTGTAAGGTCTGCAGAGAGGATCACTGGTGCTGATCAGCCCTCTAGCCAGGACCTGTACCTCCAGTTAGGAAAAGGGCAGCTAGGGATCCTTCTCACCCAGGATCTCACCTCTTCTCTCCTCTCCCCTCAGGACGCCGCAACAGATCACCACCATCAACACCAGACACCAACACCATAAGACACATAAACAGTTTCCTCCCCAGGCTGTTACCTTGTTAAGCAAACATGTTTAACACTCCTGATGAAGAAATAACCTATTGTCATAAAATAATATTTCAACCGTATTGTACTAGCTGACTTCAACCACCAATAAGTCACTTATGTTGGATAATGCTGCTAATGTATCTCATAATTTGAATGTTTCATCTATATAAAACACTGATGCACATGAAATCAACCTGAACTGTGAAGACATATGAGTAATTGAAATAAAGTCTGTTAAGTAGCATTCCCCACCCCCAAAAAATATAAGCCTACACGTCAAATTGTGGACAGCTGCTTTTGACACAAACATATTCTGTACAAACAGATGTGACCCACTTCGCTACATTTTCTAGTTGCTTATCATACGATTCAGCATTTTAATTATATGCTTCAGTACGAAGTTAGACGCTGTCAAAGTGCTTCACTTTTGGAACAAGGTTAAGTCCCCAAAACTACAATTTTGGTCAAGTTAAAAAAACAAACTTTAATATTTTGATATGACGACATTCTTATATTAATTGCGGTTTTTAATCTTTTAACATGTATAAAAAGTTCAAAGCATTTTTTTTGTTTTACGGGTTAGCTAACGACGAAGTTTGGCAATCAAGCTACGTCGCGGTGTTTGACGGTTGATCCACACAGCTTAATAGAATGAAACACCGTAGATAAATACATCTGATTAAAAACGGTCGTCGACAGCCACAAAAATGTGCTATTCGCTGAACTCACCGACCACAATATTTACTCTTCTGCGCAAACGGGAAAATACAGTTTTCGCGCTGTAAGGGGAAAGTGACGCAAAATTGACTTACTTCCGGTAAAACGGAGTAACCATATGGGAGTAACCAATGAGTTTATATTAGTAGAGGGGACATGCCAGGCTTTTTATGTTGGCCAATATGGTTGAAGTTGGCCGCCATTTTGAAAAAGGCAAGAAACAATGACAAATGACTTGGGAGGGTCAGTAAAATCACCATAACGTGCTTAATTTCTTACATATATACACACACATCTATATTTTATACATATATATGTAGACACACATACTTATATATGAAAATGTAAAAAATATATGTACATATTTTATATACATATACATATATACATATGTATATGTATAAATAAATGTGTGTGTGTATGTCTCCCTCTAGCACCTATTAAATAAATAAATAACAAAGAAAATAAATAATTACAATAAAGTAGCTTTATAAATATAATAAATACAGGTACACACGTCTGTCTGTCTGTCTGTCTGTCTGTCTGTCTGTCTGTCTTTCTTTCTTTCTTTCTTTCTTTCTTTCTTTCTATTATATTATATATTTTGTGTGTGTGTCTATATGTATGTGTCATCTCTTGGAAATCTGTACAGTACATACACACAGACATTATTGTTTTGTCTCATGACATGTCATAATATCACATCAATAATATTGGTGGCATCAATAGTTTTGCTACGCAGTCCACAGATTGTTTGACATAATTATACAACTTACAGTCAAATAGATAGACTAAACTGGTGACTTTAAAAAAAAACATTTTGATAGATTACTCTGCCAGAAAATCTAAAAAATGGGGAAAATTCTAATGATAACATTGACTTTGAATAAGTTAGGTTTGTAGTAGTTGTAATAAATTGTTGTAACATTGCTACAAGATTAGTCTAAATTTCCAATATACTGACAATAAATTTACTCAAAACCTCTTAAAATATATGCTACAAGTTATCTTTTAGCATGTAACAATAATAACTTACTCGTGTAATGTCACATTTCTAGTTTATTTATATTGATTGGTGCAATTATACACAGCTGTGAGCTGGCATTTCGCCTTTTTCAAAATGGCGGCCTACTTCGGCTACTTTCTGCAATGGGATGTCCCCTCTACTAATATAAACTCATTGGTCTGCATACTACTAATGCCGCTTTTCCACCGACAGAACACGGTGCGGCTCGGTTCACTTTAGCCCCCTGCGGACTCTTTTCCACCGCCTTTCTCGGGTCTAAACCGCGTCATTCCGCGCCAACCCGGACTCTTTTTTCAGACCACCTCCTCGATGGTCCGAAGCGGCCCAAAGCGGGCCCACACGCCCACCTGTCTACTGATTGGTCCAGTAAACTGCTACCAGTGACACGACTACTACGTAGTGGTAGCCCCTGATTGGTCCGGCTGTGATATAAGCGCTCCCGCAAAAGGCTTTATAAAAAAAACTCCCAGCAACCATACAAATATTTTATTTTAAAATAAAATTGACTTTGGACAATGGCGACTTCCTCCACAAGAACCAAAAATCAAACGAACCAAAATGAACCATAGACAGAGCGCAAAGTACAAAAACACACGTATATCCGCCACTGTTGTTGTTTCACGCGCTGTGATGTCGCGGACAAAGACTTTTGCGCGCCACTTTTCATAGCCAGATGGGCACGCCCCTATCCCCACTTACGTCCGCTTTATGTTTCCACTGCCTCAAGCGAGTTGATCCGCGCTATACTGTACCGCTCTCAAGCGCGCCGTGCCGATTTGTCGGTGGAAAAGGGGCATAAGAGTCGATTTAACGAGCACGGTTCCTTCAAGAACGCAAAAAACGGAAGTTGGTGTCTTGTGAATTTCATACAAAATCATACATAAACATGTATGATTTATAAAATGTTTTATAGAGTTTTACCAACACTCCACCAGCACATTCACTTCAACACACGGGGGGAGCGGCTGCTCGACCACTGTTACGCCGGGCTCACACTGCCTATGGAACTGCTTCGGTCCGGATTTGGGGCGGTTTTTACTCAAGCTACCACTCACATCTGCTCCAGATAGGGAGTGCGGCCAGCTCCAGTGCTGGGTGCGGAAACGGCACCCGCGAGAACAGAAGTTCACGTGGGTCATCGTTTTGTCGGGACTTCACACGAGAACACGTCCATTATTCAGCAAATGTGTGAAAATGTGTTGTGCTGCAGGCTTTCGGGACCCTGTGTCACCCGGTGTAATGTAAAGTTTACATTTCCTATTAGCGCGTGTGCTGTCTAAAAAGAAGAGTCAAGTTACAATTGTTTGTACACTCGTTTATTTTGAAAAAACACCGGATATTCAAGCCACACTTCCTGTATAGCTCGTCAGATTTCATCAAACTAGACGCGGATCCTCTCAGGCGTCTGGAAAAAAATAGAACTTTGCGGATTCTTTCCGTTGTGCCGTACGGCCCCCGTAACCGGACCCGCACCGCGCAGAGCTAATGTGAGCCTTCAAAAGGGATTTTAATCTAACGGAATACCTGCGGGGGCCACACCGGACCGGATCTGGATGCAGTGTGAGCCCGGGGTTACACTTCCTTCCGGGATCCGTACAAAGCCTTCCCCCGTGCCCCATTCGGCCAATCAAATCATCGCTCCATTCTGCTCCTGCTGGCCTACAGGCAGAAGCTGAAACAAGAAGCTCCAACCTTGAGGACGGTGCACTGTTGATCGGACCAATCATGCCGCTTTTCCACCGACAGAACATGGTGTGGCTCGGTTCACTTTAGCCCCCTGCGGACCCTTTTCCACCGCCTTTCTCGGGTCTTAACCGCGTCATTCCGCACCAACCCGGCCTCTTTTTTCAGACCACCTCCTCTGTGGTCCGAAGCGGCCCAAAGCGGGCCCACACGCCCACCTGTCTACTGATTGGTCCAGTAAACAGTAAACTGCTACAAGTGACACAACTACCTACGTAGTGGTAGCCCCTGATTGGCCCGACTGTGTGTGGTGTTCACGTGGTGTGATTCAGAAGCGCTCCCGCAAAAGGCTTTTAAAAAAACTCCCAGCAACCATACAAATATTTTATTTCAAAATACAATTGACTTTGGACAATGGCGACTTCCTCCACAAGAACCAAAAATCAAACCAACCAAAATGAACCACAGACAGAGTGCAAAGTACAAAAACACACGTATATCCGCCATTGTTGTTGTTGTTTCACGCGCTGTGACGTTGCGGACAAAAACTTTTGCGTGCCACTTTTCATAGCCAGATGGGCACACCCATATCCCCACTTACATCCGCTTTATGTTTCCACCGCCTCAAGCGAGTTGATCCGCGCTGTACTGTACCGCTCTCAAGCGCGCCGTGCCGATTTGTCGGTGAAGGGGCACAAATGTCACTCGTGAAGCTAATTGACACAACTGTATATACTGTAGTTCGGTATAGCTCCGGCAGGCATTCATTTGTGAAATATTTACAGCAGCATGTATCGTGGGTCCAAACAATTAATGAGGGGTTTAAACCAGATGTCTTCTACAACAGAAAGCAGTTGATGGTCAAGGCATATGAATTTCATTACCATACGATTTAGCTCTTTCTTTTTCTTGCTCGCTGTCGGGTTGCTCTCATTTAGGGGCACCAGAGTCCATGTTACAGGATTGTTTTGATCATGCGGACTGGGAAATGTTTTGCATGGCTGCTGACGGCATCAATGAGTACACAGACTCAGTCTGCAGATTTATCAGGAAATGCGTTGATGATGTTGTCCTGTCCAAAACAGTTAAAATCTACCCGAATCAGAAACCATGGGTTAACAATGATGTTCGCACGGCTCTGGCGGAACACAACTCTGTCTCCGTAAACACATTGGACAATAAACATGCAAGTTACTAACTCCGGAAAACAATCAAATCAGCAAAACGGGAGTACAGGGACAGAGTGGAACAACAGTTTGACAATCCTCTGAGAATGTGGCAGGGACTAAACATAATCACAGACTTCAGAGGGAAAACCAGCACACCACAGACCACGGCCTCTCTGTGGGATTCGACACAGTGAACACCACGAAACCGGACAGCATTTGCATCACAGATTACGTCAGTGCGCACACTGTGTCTGAGGAGGATGTGTGGAAGTGCTTTAGACAGGTGAACGCACGCAAAGCTGCTGGTCCTGACGGAATCCCCGGCCATGTCCTTAAATCATGTGCAGCTCAGCTGGCTGAAGTGTTTACGAACATCTTCAACCTTTCCCTCTCTCTGTCTGTAGTCCCAACCTGCTTCAAAATGGCCACCATTGTCCCTATACCCAAATCCTCCACTGTCTCATCCCTGAAAGACTGACGACCGGTGGCCCTGACCCCCATCGTGGGTAAATGCTTTGAAAGGCTGGTCAGTGACTTCATCTGCTCTGCAATACCTGACTCACTGGACCCTCTACAATTTGCATACTGCCACAACAGGTCCACTGATGATGCCATAGCCCTATCATTACACACTGCCCTCTCGCACCTGGAGAAGAGTGACACGTATGTGACAAGAAACTGCAGGACCTAGGATTGAGCAGCTCTCTCTGCAGCTGAATCCTTAACTTCCTGTCTGACAGGTGACAGGTGGTCAGAACTGGCAGCATCACCTCATCCTCCATCATAATGAACACTGGTGCTCCACAGGGGTGTGTACTAAGTCCTCTCCTGTACTCACTCTACACCTACGACTGCACGGCCACTAGCAGCTCCAACATCATTGTGAAGTTTGCGGACGACACAACAGTGGTGGGTCTTATCACCAATGGTGATGAGATGGCATACAGGAAGGAGGTCATGTCCCTGACACATTGGTGTCAGGAGAACAATCTATCCCTCAGTATCACAAAAACCAAAGGGATGATAGTGGACTTCCAGAGATGTAGAAGAGCACATACCCCCATCACCATCAACGGTGCTGCCGTGGAGAGAGTGAGCAGCTTCAGTTTCCTAGGTGTTCATTTAGCGGAGGTGAAAGGATACAGGCTGTGTCCAAATTCAGGGTCTGCATACTTTAAAAAACATATTTTAAGGATGTTACGTCACACCAAATTCCAAGGATTCTTCAAATACTTCCTCGAAATGCGTATTATTTTTCCCCGAATTTTAAGGATGGGTCTGGTGTATCCTTTCAAGTTCTACATATCCCACAATTCTTTTCGGCAATTCGGCAGAGAGCTTAAACCAATGACGGATGAAGTGAGAAGTTGTGCAGAGGGAGACGAGTTTGGATTCAGATGTAAAATAAAAAAAAAACTAGCAGTAAAAAAAGTTAATTCTTACAGCGGTGGTCTAATTAGACCTCTGGTTTTAATCAGGTTTTTATTGCATGTTTACATCTCTAAAACCGTTCCCGTTAATTCGTACCTCCTGTGTAAGTATTTACACACAGTTTCTTGTAGGTGATTTAAGCTTTTTCAAATATGTTTTACGGAGTAAAGAGCAGAAAAACACCCTTATCAAGCACCGGAGCAACCTGTGGGGTGGGGGTACTAGAATAAATCTATTTATAAATCATATTATCAACAAGCCAGCAATGAGGAAGAGGAGGACACGGAAAAAGAGCTCTCAGCCAGTTTTTGGTTTTGTTATAAACTTCTTCAGAATAAACTAGTTGAAAGAAATACTTATCATAATTCATTGTGTTTACTTTTTATTTCCCTTTTTCATAGTAAATGGATCGTTTATTAACAAGAAAATGAACTTTATGTAATTAAAGTTGTTTAATGACGTGTAGAAAATATTTACGATATAAAACTCAACAATATCGGTACAGAAATAAAACTATTTACAGAACACAAGACAACATTTTAATAAGTAGAATAAACGTGAGAAGAAGGACACCTCGTTCACGCTCCATTCTCCAAGAGTACCCATCTGCAGCTGAAATGGCGGATGGAGTTCCATCCATACCGGAAGCGGAAGTTGTTCGAACCCGAATTGGAATTTGTTTACTGTCAGAATAAAAGTTTCTACTTGGTCGGGCTTCATTGTTTGCATTTAGAATAAAAGTTTGTACTTAGTTGTGCTTCGTAGGTTTTATAGCAACAGCCTCTCATGTGTAAAGGTTTTATCGTATATATTTTGTTTTCTTTGTATTCTTGTTCCTTAACGCTTTTTATTTTAGAAATTGAGTATTTTATTTGGATTTACAATATTACAAGGTACCGATTACAATTAAATACTTATTTAAACACTTTAAAAGTATTGTGCCTGAATTTACACTGAGGTAAAAACTGTAAAAAAATTCAGTTAAGAGGTTAATGGTTGCTATGATTAAACTGGATCAAATATGAGTAGATTTTCATGTGACTATCTCACTGTCACAAACATTTGTTTATATATACACACATACTTTAAACATAAAGAAACTTGAAAAGAGTACAAATTTTTCTAAAAACTTTTAATTTTGATGCACAAATCAACAACATACAAAAACCAAGTGAAACATCCACCAAATGTGAAAGAGGGAAACAAAACATTAACAGACTAAACAAAGAATAAATAAACAAACTGAAGGGGAGCACTTAAAAAAAACTGCCCCAGGTCATTCTTATTTCTGCCTGCAGTCTGGTCATGCTCATGCCCTGGTTTTGGAGGATGCTCAGTAGGATCTGAAAAACAGAAACAATGCAGCCATACCTTGTGATACTCTAAAGAATGCACTGCTTTGTTTTCAACTTTTCAAAGGAATGAAATTTTGACCAATCACCAAATAAATTCCAACATTATCACAAACCAGACAGATAGAAAATCTTACCTCTGGGAGCATGACATCGAAAACAAAATCAATGAGGTGAATCTCCCCTTTCCTTATCAGAGCTCCAATCCCTGTTGCCTCTTCAATGGCCCTCAGTAGCTGAAAGATCTGATGAAGGAAACAAAAACAGAAAGACTGATGTGTAAACACACACACACACGACTGGTAATCTTTTCATGTACCTGCTGGTCACTTTAATTCAGTGCCCTCATCTTTGAAGGCTGCTTTAGAGCTAAGGACGATCCAGGCTTCTGCCACAGGTACATCCTGTTTGAACGCATGTTTCTGGCTCTGAGGTCATCATACCGTGCCTGAAAGAATAAAAAGTTAACATGTAACCTCTGACTAATTGTAATTTCTCATATATTTTGTTTAGTTACCTTTATCTGATCCCTATAAAACAAAGATAGAATCCCTCCTTTCTCCACAACATTCATAATCCTGTAGATAAAAGACAAATTTCATTCTAAGCTTTATGTGGAAGAAATTGACTGTACACCACCAATACAGGATTGTCTCAAAGCACAAATCTGGGGAGGGTTACAAAAAAAAGTAGCAGCTTTGAAGGTTATAATGAGGACAGTGGGCTGAGTGGACAGAGGACTCCTCCTATAGCTGGACAGCTTTCTAACCAGGGGAGGAATTTTGTAATAATGCAATAACATTACATGTGGAAATAATGATGCCCTGTAACTTTTATGTTTTGGGATTAATGTCTTTATACTTGGGATGGTCAATATTGCCTTTTTTTTACCTATATCTGATATACCAATATTGTATTTATGTGTATATTATTGTATATTTTAGGCCCAAAATCACATGCAACTTTTTGACTTTTTTGGTGAATCTAAATTAACTTTGCAGCTGTAATTGTTAAATTTTACCATTGTGGGACACTAAAGGATGTTTTGTTATCTTTTACTGTAATTAAACATAGGGAACTCAGCAGGATGCGACAATGAAAATAAAACATATTTAGAAGAGAAGCAATGACATGGTTTTAACAATGCTAACGTAGCACGGCCTTCAACATCATTCATACACAAGAACCTAGCGCAAAAACAAGAAAACATAATTATGCCTCTACGGTAATCATTACATATACTATCTTTACTACAAGACTACAAGAAAATACAAAGAGAATTATTGTAAGAACTCTTACGGTCTTTTGCTCCACCATCTCTTGTTGTGTTCTCCTTCGCGTCTCGCTAAAAACTCACGAAGAAGATCAACTTCCCCTTGAGGAAAAAACACTTCCGCTTCCGGGACGAATGGAGCGCCCTGGAACTCCGATCTGCCAGAGAGTGAAGGAAGATGGCGGGCTGAGCAGTCACATCCATCTGAGCTCCTCACTGAAGTCCCAATGTTGTAATTTTGAACTTGTAATATTCCACTCCTGAAAGTTATATTTATAACGTTTCAGCCCGAATATGAAGAAAAACAACAACACGAAACCTCTGGTAGCGAAGAACCTCACATTTACAATCCAGAGGAACAGCAAGCATAACTACTCAACCCTGATGGACACGGATAATTCCTGCAGCAACAAGCGGGACAGACGGTTAACAACCCCTGGTAACACCCCCTAAAAACCACACATGGTGAAAAAAACCAAAGGTACGCCTGATGATAACGATATCAACATATCCACTGACACTATTTTAAAAGCTATTGAGTCTCTTGGAAAACATGTCGATGACCGCATGGATGAAATTAGCAAACAAATTCAACAACACAGCACCATGCTAGCTTCCATTGCTAAGTCGGTGCAGTTTAATTCAGAGGAACTGCAAGAATGTAAAAAGAAAATACAACTTCTGGAAAAAAAGATTGGTTCACTCAAGACAGATAATGATGAGATAAAAGAGCGTGTAATGAACCAAGAAAGATACAAAAGAAGATGGTGTCTCCGCATCAAGGGGAAAAAGGAAAAGATAAATGAAAACATCAGAGCAGAAGTGGTGGAACTCCTAGGAAGGATTGCTCCCAAACTAAAGATGAAAATGTAAGAAGCGGTTGACGTTGTTCAGAGTGGGAAGAGCGGTGGAGAATAAACATTGAAAAATCATTATTCTGATGAAATCTGGAGGCGAACGAAGGCTTCTCCCATCTGCAGAGAAGAAAGATATTTTTTAGTCATGGTACAAACAGGTCGGCTGGGGTTGCTATTTGTTTTAATAGATGTCCTGGTAAGTTTTTGTGCAACATGGCGGACAAAGATGGACATTGGGTTGCCTGTGTGCTAAATATTGACAATAGTCTGATTATTTTAATTAACGTTTATGGATACAACAATATTCAAAGGAATAAGAACTTATTGCATCAAATTTCTACAGTCATAAAGGAACTTTATTCCAAATTTCCCACTGAATATATTGTAGTTGGAGGTGATTTCAATGTGACTCCTGATGACTGGATGGATAGATGGCCTTCAAAATTTTCAAGTGAACATAAAAACCCAATGTTTGAAAGTTCTGCTAATGATAATAAATTAATAGATGTATGGAGATTGTTAAACAAAGATGTCAAACAATTTACTTGGCACAAACCTAATGGTCAACACAGGTCACGTATTGATTATTTGTTGGTATCTAATTCAATTTTACAATATGTCAAGGAAACAATTATCTCAAACGGTCCCTTAAGTGATCATTGCTTCATTATTCTAAAACTAGAATGCAAAGACCAGAATAACACATTTAAGGATTACTGGAAATTTAACTTCCAGTTGCTGAAAAATGAGGAGTATTGCAGTTCTATTAAGAAATTAATTTTAGATATTCAAAATAATGATGCTATCAGTACACAGATATCAAAATGGGAATATCTTAAATTTAGAATCAGAAAATCCTCAATTGCATTTGAAAAAAAAATAAATTAAGGAAAGAAGAGGAAATAAATGTAGTAAAAGATCTTATGAACCTTTATGGCAAATTGAATTGGACTGAAGAAGAAAAAGGAAAAATTAACAACTTGGAATCTAAATTGGATAATCTGTACCTTTATAGAGCCAAAGGCGCTTATTTGCGATCCAAAGCCAAGTGGATAGAAGAAGGTGAAAAAAACACTGCTTTTTTTTGCAATCTAGAAAAACGTAGACAAGAATATAATTCCATATGTAATCTACTAATCAATGAAGAGGAATGTACAGACCCTAAACGCATTTCAAATGAAGTATTTGTTTTTTATAGTAACCTTTATAAGTCTTCATATTCAGAACAAAATGTCACTTCGTTCTTTGACAAAATTAGTAACTGGATTCCAGTAATTGATGATAACTTTAAAGAGATTTGTGATGAAGACCTAATTATAAAAGAATTTGACTTAGCTATTAAGAGTATGGCATCTAATCGCTCACCGGGACCAGATGGAATAACAACTAATTTCTGTAAGCACTTTTGGGAAGATTTAAAATTGCTCTTATTTAAAGCGCTAAATGAGTGTATTAATCAAAAGGAGCTTATGCCAACAATGAAACAAGGAGTTATAAAGTTGATCCCAAAACCTGGAAAAGATAAGAAAAAACTATGTAATCTAAGACCCATCACACTTTTAAACACAGACTATAACATTTTTACAAAAGTCTTAGCAACAGGATTAAAAACAGGCATTTCTAAAATAATTAGCCCTACACAATCAGGTTTTCTCAAGGTACGATCGATCCAAAATAATATCCGCTTGGTTTTGGACCTTATCGATTACAATTATCTAATCAAAGACCATGGTTTTATGTTGTTCTTGGACTTCCAAAAAGCATTCTATTCTATCGAACACGCTTTCATTATTAAAAAATTTAAAAATTTCGGGTTTGGGTTTCGGGTTTGCATTTCTGGATATGATCAGTATGTTATATACTGATATTGGCCGCGTTTCCTAAAAGCGATCGTTCTTAAGGACTTAAGAAGGCTCCTAAGAAGGGTTCGGCTAAGAAGGAGCGCTAAGATACGGGTGTTTCCCAAAAGCCTTCTTAACTGCCTTCTTAGAAGAAACTTAAGATCAAGCCTAAGAAGGTTCTAAAGAAGCTCTTAACGGGAGCTGTCAACCGCGGTGGTGCTGAAACTGAATCAGTCGATGCCAGGCTAATCGATCACCCACTGCTTCATCAGCGCTGAGTGCACCACGCAGTCACACACAGCGTTGTTTATAAGAACTTGCGATATTCATGATGAGTACAGAGTTAGTGAATTAGCTTCACATTGTGTGCTGATAACCATATATAGATAAAATAAAAAGAAAAGAAAAAATATATAAAAGAAAACAACAAACAAAGTTTTTGCACGTGGATAGCATTAAGTTAATTTCTGTTTTAAGTGGGTGTGTGCCAACAGTTATATCCAAGTAGTAATCAAGCCCATTAGTGCATGTGGCGTGACTGGGGTGCTGTCCGAAAGAAGTGGCAGGATTTTCAGAGCCAGACCAAAAAGAAGCACGCCAAGGTGAGAAGGGAAGCCATGGACACGGGTGGCAGAGCACCGGGTGGGACGACCCCACACAACCGTGCCCTGTCTCCGTGCGCCAACCAGCACGGCCCAGTGTCCGCATGCAGGGAGACTTAACCAGGCGGTCTGCAATAACCACCTGCACCTGCAGCGAGACGCTGGTGTTCCTGGAGAGGGAGAAGCTGGTGGTTCTGCAGGGGATAGAGGAGCAGCTCCTGAGACAAACTGCTCTCCAGAAAGAGATGGTCCGGATGAAGCTGCACTGGAGACAACTGGCGCTGTCCGAGGCACAGTTCATCCGTCCCTCCATCTCCGTTCCAATCATTCTTCCAAAGGATTCAGGTAGGGGACAATTCTATTTTGTTTTTTTAGCATTACGCAATGTATCCCATTCAATTTCATTAATCTATCCCCCTTCATTCATTGCAGGTGATGCAGACGCCCAGACGGCCCAGTGAAGCCGGAGACACCACCCCTCCTCCCCCATTATGCTTTCAATAAACTTTGGTTTCCTTGTTAACCATGTACTGTGTGTATCATTTTGCATTGAAATGAGTATTAAACCTAGCAACAAAAAGTCAGAGGCAATTTGTACTTTTAAGTAATTTATCTAAGCGTATGTCCATGACGTGTGCGTAATGTGCGCCCTGACGCACGTGCTTCACTACTACTCACTACAGCACAGCATGTTTTGCCGATAATATAATATGATGGTGATGGTGATGATCACTGTGCATTTGATCGCTAAGAAGGCTGTTAAGAGTGGGTCAGATCAATCTTAGGTTTCCTTCTTAGTGAAAGATCTTCTTAAGCTAAGAGCGACTCTGGGAAACACGTTCTTCTTTCACAGTGCTCTTAAGAGTGCTCCAAAGAAGATCTTAGCGCTAAGAGCTTCTTAAAGCAGAACTAAGTAAGTTTTTTCACCTCAATAAATGTTTTCTAGAGTCCCTGTGGGGGTAAACAAGGACTTGGCGGGGTGATTCGTGGGTCCCTCTCCTCCCTCCGGGGTCTGTGTCCTGAAAGCAGCACTTGCAACTTTCAGTGGATCGGACCCGACTAATCTCGCGAGAACAAACCTGCTTTACGGCACTCACACTCACGTACATAAATACAAGCATGAAGCCCTTGCCGTTGTTAGCAACGCCACCCTTAGGAGCGCAAAGATGACAATAATACTCACCTGTCAAGACATTTTCTTGGTTTTGTTTTTCTTTCTTCTTGCAAAAGCATTCTCTGCGCGTTGTTGTTGGGGGGGCGGCGGCGGGGTGGAGGGGGGGTTGGGGTCTGCGGCGGCGGCACGTTACGACAGTGAGCTTTCACAGGGGACCAGTAGGGGGAGAGCGAGAGCAAAACTTACTTAGTTCTGCTTTAACTCGTTTGGGAAACGTGGCTATTAATAGTTGTGTTTCTCTTTCAGAGGGCACATGCCCCAGGTTCAAGGTAAAGAGAGGCATCAGGCAGGGTTGTAGCATCTCACCTCTTCTATTTATTGTAGCCACTGAACTACTTGCTATTACTATCATGAATTCAAACATCAAAGGAATAGATATATATAATCACAAATTAATTATAAGTCAGCTTGCCGATGATACGACAATCTTTCTAAAGAATAAAGAACAAATTCCTGTGGCCTTATACAATAAAGACGTTTTCTGATGCTTCCGGATTACGCCTAAACTTGGACAAATGTGAATTTATGAGCTTTCAAAATTGTTCCTACTCTTCTTTGTACAATATACCTGTCAAAAATGAAATCAAATATCTTGGAATCTGGTTAACTAAATGCATAGCTGATAGTGAAAAAAAGAATATTCAGAACACAATTGTCAATTGCAAAAAAACTTTAAACCAAAGAGATCTAACATTGTTTGGCAGGACTATGTTATCTAAGGTTGATTCTTTATCCAGATTAATCTATCCAGCTTATTCCCTAGCCATCCCACCAAGAATTATAAAAGAAATGAATAAGGTGAATTTTAATTTCATTTGGAAGAATAAACATCACTATATTAGAAACAGGGACTTGTTAAAAGAATATGAAGAGGGGGGTTTAAAAGCAATTGACTTTGAAATAATGAATGGAAAGTTAAAAATTAATTGGCTCCGATCTTTCCTTAAAAATGACGACGAAATCTGGTTCTTGATACCTTCTATTATTTTCAACAAAGTAGAGGGAATCAAACTTTTATTAGTTAGTGATTTTGAAATATATAAATTGCCCATAAAACTATTAAAATTTCATCAACAAGTTTTGCTAAATTGGAAATGAATGTTTAAACATAATTTTAGTCCCCATAACGTTCCATTGTGGAATAATAGAGTTATTTTGAGTCAGGGGAAATCTATGTTTATGGAAGAATGGATGACAAAACAAATTTGCTCTGTCACACATATATTAGATGAAAATGGGGACATACTTAATTTAAACAGGTTTAATGAGAAATATGGCTTGAGTTGCTCATTTGAGCTCTATAAAAATGTTACCCAAAATATCCCAGTAGCCTTAATTAACCTAATAAAGAACAATATTTCAAATTTAGTGTCTCCAAATTTACATAAGATTAAATTAGATAGTCTTGACCTTGTTAATGAAAAATTTAATAATAAGTTTTTGAGAAGATATTTGGTTAACACATTATATCCTGGTAGAACTAAACACTCACTTATCCTCAAAGATTATAACACATCTGACATTTCATCAATCAGAACCAAATATTTAAAATTTCCAATCCCCCCCCTCATTCAAATAAGTTCATTTTAAAACTACAAATAATATTTACCCTTCTAATGAATTCATGAGTGAACGATTTAAATTTAAATCAGAGAATTGTTATATATGTAAAACATCTTTGGAAACTACAGAGCATGTGTTTTATGGGTGTGTTACAGTCCAAGATCTATGGAAATCTCTTCATGACCTAATATTCTCTCGATTCAGGAATATAGATTTTTGGATGTTTCAAAATATTCAATTTGGAGTAAGGGGAGAAGCATCCAAATTCACAAGACACTAACTTCCGGTTTTTGCGCTCTTGAAGGAACCGTCCTCTTTAGATTGGTTAGGAGGGACTCTCAGAAGTATGCAGACCCTGAATTTGGACACAGCCTTTGTATACATGTTTATGGGAGTAACTTCTTCTTCTTCTAATTGTCTTCGGGAGGCTGTACGTTTCAGGCGTTGACACTTGAAATGCTTGAAAAGCTCGAAACGCAGAAAGTTCAGCTAGCTGAACTTTTGATGCTCATAACGCTCTTGAATGTCAACCAATCAGAGCGTCTCATCGTAGTGATGTACCTAAATGAAGCAGGAAGTCTTCAAACAGGGTGCGGGACAGACGGAAGTAGCGCTGGAAGCAAACCTCATCCATATGTAGCTCCTGGAGCAAATGGTTTAACTCCTCAAACTAAAAACACATCTGAAGAATGGGGTGTATCAACAAACGGAGTAAATAAAGCCAAGCCACTCTCTCTATATGATCCGCCAAAGCTCAGAACATCCGATAACAAAGGAAGCTCCGCCTTCACGCTCTTTTTAACGGTCCAGCGTTACGAGCTTTAACGCCTATGCGCTCTGACTGGCAGGCGTTATGAGCTTCAACTTTCAAACGTCAAACTTGGAGCGTTATGAGCGTTGCTTGACGTTGACAAAGTGGCCGGTGTGAACGCACCATTAGAGTCTTCGCTTGCACTCGCTCTAAGCTTTGTAATACAGTTTTCACTGCTGTGCCATAAATAAAGCAACCATAATCCAATGTTGATCTTATTATTGACCTATAAATCATTAGCAGGGCATCTCTATCTGCTCCCCAGTCACTCCCAATCAGACTTCGAAGTACATTAATTATCTTTTCACATTTACCTATCAACTTCTCTATATGTACATTCTAGTTTAACCTTTCATCCATCCATACTCCAAGAAATTTAACCACTTTGACTCGCTCTAATGAATGCTCACTCAAAACTAAATTTGTCTCAGGAATTTTCTTTTTAAAGCCATAAATCATATAGTTGTTCTTGGGTGATGAAATTTTAAAACCCCACCTTTGCCCACTGATCTACTTTATCCATGGCTGCCTGAACTTGCTTAATTAAATATTCAAAATTTTCCCCCTACACCAAATAGCCCCATTATCTGCAAATAAAGACTTCCCATGTACTCCATCAATACCTTTAAAAATATCATTAATCATTATATTAAATAAAACAGGACTTATCACTGATCCCTGGGGTGTGCCATTCTGAATATTAACTATCTTTGACATCTGTTCCTCTGTTCTCACCTGAATTGTCCTATTTTTGAGAAAATCCTTTTTCCAAAAGAACATACGTCCTCTAACTCCAGCATCAAATAGTTTAAACAGTACTCCCTCTCGCCACATACTATCATAGGCCTTTTCAATATCAAGGAAGACTGCTACCACAGCATCCTTATTAATAATAGCCCTTCTAATATCCTGGTCCAACATTGCAACAGAATACATAGTGTTTCTACCAATTCTAAACCCATTTTGATAGTTTACAAAAAACCCTGAAACCTCTAGAAAATAAACAAGCCTTTTCGTAACCATTCTCTCCATTACCTTGTGAAGCACTGATGCTATAGGTCTATAAGATGTTGGAGAAAACGGGTGACGGCTTTAATATAAGAATCACTATGGCATGCTTCTAAACTTTTGCTAATGAACCATCTTCCTAAATATAATTAAACAGAGCAAGAATCTCATCTAATACTGGATTGTCCAGGTGTTGCAAAAGCATGTAACTTATCTGATCTTGCCCTTGAGAGGTATTAGCCCCCACCTTTATTCTTCTTTATTCTTTCAACTCTTCGAGAGAAAAATACACATTAAATGAGCAAGTTGATCCTTCTCTGCTTATTAGTTTCCCCTTATTAATTAAAAATATTTATTTTCTAAATCTCTGACTTTCTTCACCTAAATCTTTAGAGTTATATCACCATTCTTTAAAACTGGCATAGACTTATTAGTTCTTTTCTCCACCGTTTTATGAATCCTAGACCAAACTTCCTTAACTGGGGTTTTGGGAGTACTACAATACGCCCTCCAACATTTCTTTTTGCTGCCTTTACAGTTTTCTGAGCCAAAGCTCTACACCTCTTAAATTCAACAACATTTTCCTCTGTTGGATTTTTACTTAACTAAAAAGCTCTCCATCTCCTACTTGCAGCTAAGTCACAATCCTTATTCCACCACAGTGCTGTTACTCATTCGCAAGGTAATTTCCTATTTGGAATGGTCTTCTCTGCAACCCTCATAATCATATCTGATAAAGAATCACACATCTCATCAACAGACCCATCACTTCTCACATCAGTAAGCCCTTCAATAGTATCTACTTTAAACTTATCCCAATCTGCTCTAGAATAATTAGGTCTTATAACTCTCTCCACTGCTTCAACCTCCAGTCTTTTGTTTATATTAGTTACCACAGGAAAATGGTCGCTATCAATTGTGTCTTTTTCCAAAACTCTCCACTCTGCTATCCTTGCCAATGCTGGAAAAGTAAAGGTAAGATCAAGGCTAGAAGTCTTATTTGTGTGCACATCCACTCGAGTTGAACTATTATCATTCAAAATAAAAAAATTATTCCTATCAATAAATTCTTCCACCACCAGCCCATTTGCATCCCCATGAGCTCCTCCCCATAAAGGACTATGAGCATTAAAGTCACCCATACACAGTTTAACCCAATTTTACTTACAGTTTCTTCTAACTCTTTCAAAATCAGAGGCTTACATGAATTATAGCAATTTACTATACATAATTTCCCCTCAGTGCTCCACACCTCAATAACCAAACACTCAAAAGATACTTCACATTCATTCCGTTTATACTGAATTCCTTCTTTAACAAAATTAGCAAGCCCCCCCACCTATTCCATTTCCTCGATTTAAGCATAGACAGTTATATCCCGGAACTGAAAAATCTAAACATGATTTCAACCATGTCTCTTGAACACAAATAATATCAGGTTTTCCATCAAAATCCCTGATGTACTTTTTAAACTCTTGTCCATTGGCTATAAGACTCCTGGCATTCCATTGCAGAATACAGATCATTAACAAAACTAACCATCTTCAAAAAAGTCATCCATATCACCTTCCTCCACGTTACAAATCCCTGGTTCATCTTCACCATTTCCCACCCCACTACTAATACCAGACTGGCTCAACGACTGCCTCATTAGTTGACTTGAAGAATCCACTACTTCCCTCATATAGTTAAACAATGACTGTGGCCCAAAATCTTTTATTTCCAGGAATCTGACTGCAGACTCAACCATCCACTTTATTATATCTGATCTTGAATTTTTCCCACGTGATCTGTACACCACATTAACCATAATTTCTAACAGTGCTTCCTTTTTTTTAAACTTTGTTTTTATTGAAAGTTTTTCAATTTTTCAAAACAGAAAAAAATACAAACATAACATAAAAAACAAACATAATAGATGGACCGACACAAACAAACCAAAATTTACAGGTTTTGAGGCCATACTGTCATAAGTTATACAGTACATGTACACTTAAGTATTTATTTTTATATATTTTAGGTTTTTTTTCCCTTCACATTCCTATCCTCTTTTCCTTGTTTTCCTTTTCAATTTGCACATCTTACATATGCATTCTTTTACATTTTCATTTTCAAATGAGCTTGTCCATTTTTTCCAATAGCACTTCCCCTTTTCTGAGGTATGCCTCAATGAAAATGTCAGAGCCTCTATTGTGTGTATTTTGTTTATCACTTCTGTCCATTCTTTAGCAGTAGGTGATCCATTCTTAGCCATTTCCACGTAATAGCTTTTTTACTTGCAGCCAACATGATAAGCAAAAGATATCTATCTTCTTTTCTTAGTCCAGTTGGTATATTTCCAAGGTAGAACACTGAGAATGTCTCCTCCAACTGTCATCCTGTAATCATCTTAATTTGTCTGATCACATCTGTCCAGTAGGGGGCAGTCCTGGAACATTCCCAAAAAATGTGATAATGGCCTGCTGATGTTTGTCCACATTTTCTCCAACAATTCCCCTGTATAAAGTTTTTAGTTTGTAATTCTTTAACCCTTGGCGTAATGAAATACCTTAATATGTTCTTCCAAGTGAATTCTCTCCATAAATCAGAGCAGGAAGTGGTTGCAATATTTCTACACACATTTAACCAGTCATCTTCAGATAGATTAATTCCAACTTCCTTCTCCCATCTCTGTTTAATATACATGGTAGAGTGTTTTTTTCCTGGATTGTAATACTGAATACATAGATGAGATTTGTTTTTTAGTCAGTTTACCTTTGCATGAATCTATAACAAGCATAATTAGAGGGTTGCTCTCTGAGTTTTTGGATTTATTATCAGCATTAAAATGATGTCTTAATTGAAGATACCTGTAGAAGTCCTCTTTCCCTAAGTTATATCTGTCTGATAGTTGTTGAAAGGCCATCAGTGCCTTCCCTGTAACAATTTTCCAATATGCAGTAATACCTTTGTTGCACCAATATTTAAATCTAGTATCATTTCTTGCGGGCATGAATGATCCATCATATGCGGGCCAGCGCAGGATCTTTGCTTTCTCTTCAACTGTCTTGTCTTTGAGTTCTTTAAGCCATATGCTCAGTGGAGTTTTCATCCAAAGAGATAATATGGGCAAAAGTGATTGCAACAAATGTCTCCTAAAATTGAGGGAAGAGGAACTTGGATCTCAGCCTGATCCATTTCCTTCCATCTGGCATCATACGACAGGTCACACCATGCAATTAGAACCCAGAGTTGTGCAGCTTTATGATAACTCTGAAGACAAGGAAGGGCCCTGCCACCTTAATTTCTTGTTAACTGTAAAGTCTCAAGTTTTATCCTTGGCCTGTGATTGTCCCAAATAAAATTTGAGATCATTCTGTTCCATTCAATAAATTGCTTGGAGGAAACCTCAACTGGTAATGCCAAAAATAAGTAAAGCAGTCTGGTAATATAATCATTTTGATCAGTTCTATTCTGTGGTGCATGTTCAATGGTAGAAGTAACAATTGCTTCATATCTGCTTTTATACTGCATGTTAAGGGGCTATAGTTATATTTATAAATTTCTGTCAGGTCCTTGGGTATATGGACCCCAAGATATTTAATTATGCTGTTATTCCAATTGCATTTTAGTTGCTTTTGAACTTGTCTGTTTGGTTTATAGTTAAATGTTAATATTTGTGTTTTATGAAGATTTAATTTGTAGCCAGAAAATGAGCTAAACATGCGGAGTAAAGATAATGATATCAGACTTGTATCAGGTTTAGAAAGGGTCATTTGAATATCGTCTGCATAGAGACATATTTTATATTCTGTGTTGTACATGGTAACGCCTACGATATTTTTGGATTCCCTGATGGCTTGTGCCAACGGTTCGATAAACAGTACAAATAACGTTGCGCTCATTGAACATCCTTGTCTGCAACCTCTTTTTAGTAAAACCGAATCTGACAAGTCTTCATTAACCTTAATCCTTGCTGTGGGTGTACTATGCAGAGATCTTAAACATTTCATAACCTGGCTATTGAAACCAAAACGTTTTAGAACTAAATATGAAAATTCCCATCTAACGGAGTCAAACGCCTTTTCTGCATCAAGGCTAAGGGCCACAGATTCTGTGGATTTCGTGTGATTTATGATGTTAAACGCTCCATGTATATTATTGTGTGTTTGTCTATTCTTAACAAATCCTGTTTGATCTGTATCTACTAATTCAGGAATTATATATTCTAATCGTTTGGCTAATATTGTTGTAAATATTCTATAATCTATGTTTAGAACTGATACAGGTCTGTAGGAGCTACATTCAGTTGCATCTTTCCCTGGTTGGAGTATTACTGAGATAAGAACTTGATTCCAAGATGTGGGTATTTCTCCGCCTTCCAGAACAAAGTTAAAACAATCCTTTAATATTGGTATAATAATTTGCCTGAAGCACTTGTACCATTCCGAAGGAAAGCCATCTGTACCTGGCACTTTGTTCCCTTTTAGGTTTGATATCATTTTGTTAATTTCTTCCTCTGTTATTTTCTGAGTGAGCCTCTTATTATGTTCTGTGCCTATAAAAGGTAAATCTAAGGAGTCTAGGAAATTTTCTATTAAGTTTTGGTCTGCCGCGGGTTGTTGAGAGTATAAATTTGAATAATAGGAGACAAAAGATTCTTGTATATTCTTTAGGTCATATTGTATTTCATTCGTCTGTTGGTTTTTTATTTTGTGTATAACAACTTGCTTCCTCCAAGCAAGTAACCTCTTAGCTTTGGGTCCATTCTCATAGTAGTTTTGTTTGATAAATTTTGCTTTCTTGGCTACTTGGTTCTCGTAGATTTCGTTTAAAGTCCATCTTGTTAAAGTTAACCATTCTAAACTGTGTGTGTTGTTATATTTAAAATGTTTCTTTTTCAAAAAACTTAAGCTCCTTGACCTTATCAGCAATTTGTTTCTCCTTTTCTTTTTTTTTAATAAATGACCACATTATCAGTTTACCTCTGAGGACTGCTTTAGCAGCATCCCATAATATACTTGGAGAAGTGTTTTCATTATTATTATAATACATATAATCTTCAAATGCCTCTTGAGTATATTTCTGGAATTCTTTATTGTTAAGGTGGCTCGTATTCAGCCTCCAAACCCTTTCTTTTTGTTTAATGTCCAAATGTATTGTTAGATAAACCCCCGCATGATTAGACATATCCCTAACACCTATATGACAATCAATAATCCTATGTCTGTCATAATAGGCATTCCGGAATAGCGCTATAACTGGTGGCAGCTTGTTGGAGTAGCTCTGTGACTTAGCTAGCATTTGCTAGCATGTTTTTATTCTTTTTGAGTATTTCTTGATGGTTTTTTCTTCTGGAAATATTTTCTAAATACTTTTCTTCTGATTTGGGTGCTGTGCTGATCGAGTTTTTTACTGTGGAAGCAGAGTTAAACTGGCCTAAAAGAGTCAAAGAACATAGTTAGAATAAGAGTTTGGATATAGTTAGAGAAAGTTCATGTTTGTTCATGAAATCCCATGTTCACAGTGAAAAATACCAGAATTCAGTTATATTGATTATCAAAACTGCAGAGAGGAGATAAAATGAGTTAGAGCAAAGTGTGGAAATGGAGTTAAATAAGAGTGTGAGGATCTCTGCTGCTGGTGGTGGTGTTTGGAACTAATTGTCTTGCAGGGCGTGGCAGCAGTGATCAGTGAAGACAGGTGTGGATCATTACCCAGCTCAGGAGAGCTGGGTACTTAAGCGGAGGAGGAACAAGAGACAGACGCCAGTTTGTTCCACTACATTTCGTGGTAACAGAGTGGCCAGTGATTTATGACCAGAGTGATTTCTGCAGTGTTTAACCTGCCCTCTCTTTCCCTGTGTTTAGCCCGCTGTCCTGGAGCTCCTCTCCCGACAGCAGAACCTCAGCGTGGATATCGAACCGCTCATAGTGAGGATTGGCTTCACCCTGGAACGTACTAGAGCTCCGTTGCGGTGTCACGCGACCAGCTCTCTCCCTCTGGCTCCCTGTCTGTCTCTGGCTTCCTCTGATCCACACCTTCCCGGTCAACGCGCTGCTGTCACCCCTGTCGCAGTCACGTCTGCGCACACAGCACCCGGACCAGGATCTCACACAACGAACACCGACAGCCTGGATCACCACCCCTGCGGCAGCATCCTCGGATCTCTCCTCAAACCCGGACGTCAAACACGAACCCGTGAGTTAAGCGAGCACGATCCCCGCACGCCGCAGCTGGTATCTCCACCTGTCACTAACCTCTCTCTCTCTCATAACCCAGGACCGTTCCTGTCCCGCACCAGTCCCGTCCTGAGTTTCTTCGTGCACATTTATTATTCACCTGTGTATATATTGGAGCACTGTATCATAATAAACACTGTTACACTGAACGCTGTTTCCTCGCTCTGTGTGTGTTTGGAGTTTGGGTCACTTTGGGAGCTCGCAAACAACCCCACCTGGTTCGAACCATGACAGAACAAACTGGCCAAGAGAGCTCCCAGACCCAGCTCCAGACCGCACTCACCCAGCAGGGGATACTGCTGGGTCGGCATGACGCCTTCATGCAGGAGATAGCGAGGACTCAAGCTAACTTGTCAACGGAGCTCCACAGTTTAACACAGCAACTTACCAGTGTCATGTCTCGCCTTTCCCGCAGTCAGTCTCCTCCTCCTGCAGCAGCAGCAGCAGCAGCGGCGGCGCGTCCTGACCCACCTGAGGATACCGGCTACCGGCAGGTTGCCATTCCTGAGCCGGCACCCTTCGACGGAGAACCGAAGAACTGCAGAGGGTTCCTCCGGCAGTGCCGGATCATCTTTAGCCGGGCTCCGCAAGCCTTCCGTTCCGACGCCAGCAAAACCTCCTTTATCATCGGCTGGCTTAGGGACAAGGCTCTCAGGTGGGCAGACGCTTACATTGACACTCATCCTCTCGAAACCTCTTCATATCCCCAGTTTCTCGAGGCATTCACCGCAACGTTCTCGGACGGAGGAACGAAGGAGGACGCTATGAGGGAGCTGCTCGCCCTTCGTCCCCGTCCACAACACATGGCTGACTTCGCCCTCGAGTTCCGGACCTTGGCTGCCCGCACTAGCTGGTCTGACGAGACCCTTCTGAGTGTGTTCCACAACGCCCTCCCGGAGAGTTTGAAAGAAGACATCGCTAGCCGGGAGGAACCAAGGACACTCGATGGGCTCATCAGTCTAGCGACCCGGTTAGACCGACGGACTCGAGGGCACTTCCGGGTACGCCATACAACTAGTTCCGCTTCCTCCTCACCAGTGCACGTAAGTCCTGCATCTAACACCAGATGGCACTCTCCCCCCAGACGTGCACAAGCACCTGAACCCGTCCACGCTAGCAACACTAGATGGCACTCTTCCCCCAGACGTGCACAAGCACCTGAACCCATCCACGCTAGCAGACATATAGGGCCGGCACCAACCCCTAGATGGCAGCCACCCCACAGACGCCTCCCTTCTCCTGAACCCATGCAACTCGGGCAGGCTAAACTAAGCGCTAAGGAGCGCAGACGCCGCCGAGAAGCTGGGTCATGTGCGTACTGCGGGTCGCCGCACCACGAAGTCTGTGCCTGCCCTGAGACGCCAAAAGATTAGGCCCGTCAGTGAATGTGGGGGTCCTGACGGGCCCAGAAAAGCAAAAGCCCCGTATGATGTTACCTGCCGCCATCCATAGACTACACAGTGAGCCTATTACCTGCACCGTGTTTGTAGACTCAGGGTCCGAGCAGAACCTGATTAGCCCCAGGCTGGTCAAACAGGGTAGGATCGCTACCAGGCCTCTGGTCAGACCCCTGAACGTCACTGCTCTGGACGGCAGCACAATGTCCCGGATCACACACAGCACGGAGCCCATTACCCTCACTGTGTCAGGTAATCATACTGAGACCATCTCCTTTCTCGTTTTTCCCACCACAGAGGCTCCCCTGGTTCTTGGATTTCCGTGGCTGGCCCTACATAATCCCCAGTTCAATTGGAAGCAGCAGGCCATCGTCGCATGGAGCGAGCCGTGCCTGCGCAGCTGCTTAAGGTCAGCCACACCAGCCAGCACACCAGGTAAGGAGCCTCACATCACCCCACCAGACCTGTCCCGGGTACCCCCTTGCTACCACGACCTGGGACAGGTATTCAGTAAAGAACAGGCTGTCTCACTCCCACCGCATCATCCATACGATTGTGCCATTGACCTCCTCCCTGGAGCCCCGCTGCCTTCAGGCCGCTTGTTTAGTCTTTCACGCCTGGAGCGGCTAGCCATGGAGGAGTACATCACGGAATCCCTTAAGAACGGACTGATACGGCCATCTTCATCACCAGTGGGCGCAGGGTTTTTCTTCGTTGAGAAGAAAGACAAGAGCCTGCGCCCCTGCATCGACTACAGGAGTCTCAATAACATAACGGTCAAAAACAAATACTCTCTCCCTCTCTTGTCTGCAGCCATCGAGCCCGCGCACCAGGCTAGGATCTTCACTAAACTCGACCTGCGCAACGCCTATCACCTGGTGCGCATCAGAGAGGGAGATGAGTGGAAGACCGCATTCAAGACCCCCATAGGCCATTACGAGTACATGGTGATGCCTTTTGGATTGACCAACGCACCGGCAGTTTTCCAAAACCTCATTAATGATGTACTAAGAGACTTTTTGAATAAGTTTGTGTCAGTATATTTGGACGACATACTTATCTTCTCCCCCGACATGAAGACACATCAACGCCACGTACGTCAGGTTCTCCAGCGGTTGCTGGAGAACCGACTGTTTGTCAAGGCTGAGAAATGTGAGTTTCACGTAACCTCTGTGTCCTTCCTAGGCTTCATCCTCGAAGGTGGACACGTCCGGCCAGACCCAGCCAAAACCAAGGCGGTGGAGGAATGGCCGGTCCCTCAGTCTAGGAAGGAACTACAGAGGTTTCTGGGGTTTGCCAATTTCTATAGACGGTTCATCAAAGGTTTCAGCACTATTGCCGCACCCCTCACTGCACTAACTTCTACCAAAATTGTTTTTCAGTGGAGTCAGGCGGCAGCAGATGCTTTCATGGAACTGCAGCGGCGGTTCACACAGGCACCAGTGCTTGCCCACCCCGATACTTCCGTCCAGTTCGTGGTGGAAGTGGACGCCTCCGACGTCGGGGTGGGAGCAGTCCTGTCCCAGCGAGACAAGACGGACGGTAAATTGCACCCATGTGCTTTCTTTTCTAGGCGGTTCACCCCTACCCAGCAGAATTACGACATCGGTGACCGAGAGCTACTCGCCATCAAGCTAGCTTTGGAGGAGTGGCGTCACTGGCTGGAGGGTACTGAGCTTCCAGTTATAATATGGACAGATCACAAGAATCTGGAGTATATTCAGGCCGCCAAGAGACTTAACCCCCGT
>SSNP01000196.1:753104-763324 GCA_006937955.1 Pachypanchax playfairii
AGCCCTCCAGAGGACGGCCGCCCAGAATAAAAGACGGGCGGATAAGAAGAGGATCCCGGCACCTACATACATAGCAGGTCAGAAAGTCTGGTTATCTGCTCAGGATTTCCCATTCAAAGCAGCTAATAGGAAGCTAGCTCCCAGGTTCCTGGGCCCGTATGAGGTGGAAGCCGTGATCAGCCCCACTACCCTCCGGCTGAAACTACCTCACAATTTCAGGATTCACCCAGTTTTTCACGTCTCACAGATTAAGCCAGTGCACACCAGTCCCCTCAACCCTGACACACCGCCCCCTCCGCCCCGTATCATAGATGGACACCCAGCCTTCACAGTGCGTAGGATAGTGGGAGTCCGTCCTCGGGGTCGTGGGTGTCAGTATCTCGTGGACTGGGAGGGATACGGCCTCGAGGACCGGTCTTGGGTTCCCCGGTCCGCGATACTCGACCCTACCCTCATCACTGACTTTGAAAGAACTGCCGCATCCACTTCATCTGCAATAGCCACCACCTCCACCTCCTCCATCCATGCCAGGCCCTCCTCGCCCCCGTCCTCCGCCCCGTCTCAGCGTAGGGCCCCTACTAACCGTTTGCTTTTTTCAGGTGTGGGGTCGCTGGGTCGGCCGCCAGGAGGCGTCCGTTAAGGGGGGGGGTACTGTCAGGATCTCTGCTGCTGCTGGTGGTGTGTGTGTGTGCTAATTGTTTTGCAGGGCGTGGCAGCAGATGATCAGTGAAGACAGGTGTGGATCATTACCCAGCTCAGGAGAGCTGGGTACTTAAGCGGAGGAGGAACAAGAGACAGACGCCAGTTTGTTCCACTACATTTCGTGGTACAGAGTGGCCAGTGATTATCAACCAGAGCGTATGTTAGCAGTGATTAACCTGCCTTCTCTCTCCTTGTGCTTAGCCCGCTGTCCTGGAGCTCCTCTCCCGACTATAGCGCCTCAGCGTGGTAATCGACCCGCTTATCGTGAGGATCGGCTTCACCTGGAATTCACAAGAGCTCCGTTGCGGTGCTACGCGACCAGCTCTCTCCCTCTGGCTCCCTGTCTGTCTCTGGCTTCCTCTGATCCACACCTTCCCGGTCAGCGCGCTGCTGTCACCCCTGCTGCAGTCACGTCTGCACGTACAGCACCCGGACCCGGACCTCCTAAACACTATCACCGACAGTCTGGATCACCACCCCCGCGGCAGTGTCACTGGATCCCTCCTCACAACCGGACGTCAAACACGATCCCGTGAGTTTAACGAGCACGATCCCCGCACACCGCAGCTGGTATCACAGCCTGTCACTAACCTCTCTCACAACCCAGGACCGTTCCTGTCCCGCACCAGTCCCGTCCTGAGTTTCATCCTTTGTGTACAGTTTACGTTTGTGTGTATATTGGAGCACTGTACAAAATTAAACACTGTTAAACTGCAAAGTTGTTTCCTCGCTGTGTGTGTTTGGAGTTTGGGTCACTTTGGAGCTCGCAAACAACCCCACCTGGTATAGAACCATGACAACCTTGTTGTCTTACCATGGCCTGCTTGCTTCCTGACAGATTATTAGTTAGTTTCCTTTGTTTTTCATTGGACTCTAATTTTGATTCTTTGTGCCTTAGACTAATTCACCTGTCATCCACAGAAGGTTTTAACCCTGAGCCTTTGTGTTGCTCTACCCGTGTTAACTAAATATTTCCTTCTGGCAGGCCACAGCTCTCTCTGTCTTCTGCACCTAGACCAGGGGTGGCCAACTCCAGGCCAACCTGATTCAAATCTGCAACCTCTCAGCAAGTCCTTTAGAAGCCTGTTAACGACCTGTTCATCTGCAGCAGGTGTGTTGAAGCAGGGGAACATCTAAAATGTGCAGGATTGTGGCCCTCGAGGCCTGGAGTTGAACACCCCTGGGCTAGACACACGGGAGGCAACATCGCCTCTCCTCCATTCATTTTCAATGAGATGTGTGCGAGAAAGCGATAATCGCAAGTCTCCCTGCTGCTCGTGCATGTATCGTGCACATGCCGGCCTGTAACGCGATCCCAGAAACGTGAGAAAATTTCAACTTTTCATCGCTGTCTCTCAGATGAGGACCAATCAGCAGAGGTTTCATTGAGCTGACCAATGAGCTGACAGGATGCTGCTCAGTCATCTCCAGGAAAACATGGAGGAAAATTTGAATTGGATTGAACCCATTTACGTCTTTTATGTCTCTTGCATAACAAAGTCAGACGTAAGATTTGACTTTACTCCAACAAAATCTTATGACACTTCATATCTAGCTTTTTGTCACCCCTGAACTACTTTGATACTCGAAAATTCCCTCCAATCTGTCAGCCAATCAAAACCATGGAAGACTGGCTGTTCGCCCTGGAACAGAGCACGTCACTGGCTTGTGTCACTGGTTGCTGCCGCAAGCTGCCTCCAGTGTGTTAGGTTTTTGTCATGTCCAGTGCTCTGTGTCTGTGTTGTGGGTTTTCTGTGTCGGGTGAGTTCTCTTTTCAGAGACGTCATCTTCTTGGAGAGCAGAGCAGGCTGATTGATCACAGCTGGCGGAGATCAGGACTGATGAGGAGTGAGAGCTGTACTTAAACTGCAGGCTGACTCTCAGTCGTCGCCTGGTTGTTAACCTAAACGGTAAACAGACCTCACGCCCTCCTTCCGAGCTTCTAAGTGTTTTTCTTCCGAGTCTCCTAGTGTTTTTGTTCTTCCAAGTTTCCTCGTTGTTGTTTCCCAGTAACCTGTTGTCTCTCCAGGACTACATCCCGAGCTCTCACTCCTCCGTCCTCCCGTGCAACCATCCTCCAAGTTCCCGTGTTCCTGAGTCTCTCTGTGCCCCCCTGGATTATCTCTATGTTTACTGTGGATTACCCCCTGTGTTTCACCTGAGCCCACCTGCACTCCTCGTGACTCTCCCAGGACCTTCCTGACTCATCTCCGCCGTCAGCCTGCCAGCTCTCCAGCCGCTCACCCGACACACACACCTCCCGGACTCCAGCTCCATTCACAGACACACCACTGGACCTGCCTTCCCCTGTGTCCATCATCATCAGCCCTCCCGTGACTGTTTCTCCCTCTGTGAACATTTCCTTCGTGTGTCCTCGTGTCAGTCACTGTTTCTCTCCTCCCCAGTCCCAGAGATCCCAGAGAAATATCATCTTGTACATGTCACACCTTGTAAATAAACCTTCACCTTTTTCACCTGAGCTTGTGTCCGTGTATGAGTCTGCAATTGGGTCAGAACCTCTCCTAGCGAGAACGTGACAGTTTTCAAAGCAGCTGCGATGAGTTTCGCTGATCGTTGTGGTTTGTTGCCTCCCATGTGTCTAGCCCCTAACTTCAACCACAGTTCTGGTTGAATGACTGACATTGGACTTCCCTTTGAGCTCTAGGCAGTGGGAGCTGGCCTCGGATGCAGAGTTGCTCTGGTATGAGTACCACATAAGCAGCCGAGGGTATGGCCATTCATATGTTTGGGGTTGCTTGGGCATCATTACTGTGGGGTGGGCCCTGTTGGATGCTGAGTGGTACTCCAGGTCCCAAGGCTCCTTTTTCAGCCTTGTGAGGTGGGCTGGCTACTGGTAAGGCAGTCTGCTTGATGCCTCTGGTTCTCTAGGGTGTTTATTTTCGGAGGATGACCTCCTTCCCGGGGCCGTGGTGGGTATAGTATCTTGGCCAAGGATACTTCAACGCATAGCCTGCTGGTACCAGGGATCGAACCCGCAGTACTCTGAATGCGAGGCGATCTCCCTTCTGCTAGACTACGCCGCCCGCCTAAAAGCAAAACAATCAAAAGGATCCTATGGGATAAATAGAACTCCTTTTGAGAAAGCAAATCTGTCTCAGGCAACAATGCAGTCAGATCATAATTTCATTTGCATAAGCAGCGCGACAAGACAGGTTTGAAAAATCTGTCTGGGGAGAACTCCAACACCGAGGCACTCAGCTGGGTATCCCCACACCCGCCTGATACCTCACCACCTGGGCCTTTCTAGAGTCGGACAGAGTCCAACTCCTCTCCAGATGTTGGGTTCCAGAGCCTAAGCTGTGAGTAGAGTCAAGCTCCACTATATGTAGTTGGTACCTTTCAGTTTCAATCAACCCATTAAGGAATGTTTAATCCTAAAAAAAACAAACCCTAAAAGCAGAAATACCTCTTGCAAAGCTAAAATAACCATAACGACTCCTGATTAATCAATAAAGTGATAACCATACGCCCAAAACACAAATCAGTTCTTTTTAATCAACCCTACAGTGCTGTATCTGCACAGTAGCCATAAGACAAATATAAGGACTAAAATCAACATGCAAAGAGATAATAAAAAACCCACATCAACTAAATGACTAGAGAAAAAGAAAAGGTTAAAAAGGATAAAATCACACAAACCCTGCTGGAGAAAGGCTGTAGTTAAAGGAATAAAATAATCTAAAAATAACCAGAAACATGGATAACCTACCACAACTCACAAGATATAACTTCTCCTACTAACAAGTAGCAAACAATCGTTAACATCCTGATCTAAAAGAGAATCACCACCTCACCTAGACCTGTACCTGTCTACGTCGATGAACCACTCACCATGGAATCCTGCACCTGAAGAGAAGAAGAATCCTGTGCTAACGAAGTCATCCACCAGGAAAAACAGGAAACAATACAGAACACACAGACAAACAAAACAACAACACTAACAAGAACCAGTCTCTATAGAATCGATGTCCACCATGACCCTGGAGAAACAACACACGCCCACCTGTGCTATGCAGCCCTGATATCCTAATGTGTGCATGAGTAAAATGTTCACGCCCAGATGTGAGACTGTTATTAACAACTGCGGTGTGTGTTCAACATTTATCACTGATACAGAGTTAAAAAGACAAAGACAGGTCATACAGTTCGTGGTTACAGACTGTGATGATCCGTTTCTCTTCCATTTTGAAATGAATTGTGTAACCCTGTCAAGTTAAAAGACTGAAATTGTTTATTTTTTTAGCGTTACTTGATACTTGTAAACTGTTCTTTTTTTCTTTTTCCTTCTTTCCATGTCTAAAATGTCTATTTAGTTAATTAAGGAAAAAGCATTACATTTTAACTGATTTTTCTAATGTGTATTTCTGTTTTCGCTTGTTAAAAGAAAGTTTTGTTTTTTCCAAGTGTTCAGTGAAGTGCACACAGACACGAGAAAAAAACCGCTTGTTTCATGCTGCGAAGTGAACGTATTCCACGGATTTTAGCAAGCTAAATAAGTTCTATAAGAAGTGCTCCAGGATTTATTTAACGGTTTACTGTTCTACGTTGCTGTTTTCGGTAAGTGAAGTTAGTTGTGTAAAGAAATATTGTCACAAATGAGATGTTTACAGCTAGCGCGATCAGCTAAGCTAGCACCTCGTGTAACTTTGGGAACTATTTCTCTTGCAGGCTCTTTGTGGAGCTGCATTGGAGAATAAGCATTATGATTCTGGCTAATAAAAATACAGAGTCTACATTTAAAATGTGTATTTGTACTCAGAACACGGATACAAGTGTGCTGTGAAAATTTATTGTACTCAGAAGTTTTTTAAACTGTAGCTTCTTCATGGTACCGAGCCATTACCATTCAGAAGTCTCCGTATTCTGTTGCTCTTGGTAAAATTTTTATAACCTGATAAATTCATCGGTTGGGTGATGTCTTGTACTGGTTGCAGAGAAAAAAAACTTATATTTAAGCAGAATTTGCTTCTGTAATTTGTTTTATTGGAGATTTAATGATGTAAGATATATTTTTTTAATATAATCCTGCTGTTTTGTGAAGGTCAGATTTTTTTTCCTCCACTTTTTTGCATTTCTCTTCAAAGAAGTTTGATCACCTGGATTCTGTTCAGGAATGGCGAGCCCCCACCAGGATGCATGAAACCATATATGACACAAGGAGATCCTGATCGGCCCTGGATGGTCTGAAGACTGGTATCTGCTATTTGGTAGGACAAGCTGTGAATTTTTTCCACAACTGCATGAGATGCAGTGGTGTAACAAGGAATAATTTGAACTGTAAAACCTCTTTATTTGGTGTGGATCATTTCTGCACAACTGAGTAAAATCCACCAACTGTAATTAAATTTACTTTAGTTCTTTTTTTAAGGTAAAACCAATGCATTGGGCCCATTTTCCTTTTCTGTAAAATTTCTATCTCATGTGAAAGTTTTTCAGATTTACTTCTGTTCAATATTTGAATGTTTTTCCAACATTGTTGTTGGTCAGTCACACACTGCTCCGGAAGTCGAATCCTAGAACTCGTCCAGTATTAATCTAAGTTTAAGCCACTTGAATACTTTAATCTGAACAAGTTCTTACAAATAAGTTGTTACAATTTGAATGACTGGCAGATTGAGGAATTGATAACATCATCAGTGAAAAGAGTTGCTGATTGGTTGCTGCTCCGCGTCTGCTGCGCCAAAGTTCAATTTTTCCAACTTCATGCAGCAGCTGCCTTGACGGACCGTCTAAGCAGCAGCTGCGTGGACGTGCTGATGCCTGCTGCACACGCAGCTTGACACCCACCTGCTGCTTAGTACCATAGACTTTGCATGTAATCTAGCTGCCCTGCTGTCTGGACGCGTTGGGCCAGGGGCGGGGCTTCAGGAGGGGCTGGGAGGACGCTATGTCCCTGGCCCGGACATCAGAGGGTCCCGGCTCAGAGTCAAAATGCTAGAGATGTGCCTCTTCCACAACCGAGCACAGCTAGTTTCATCGCAGGCCCTTTACAAGTCACACCCAGAGGAGAAAGGAATCTGGGCTAAGTAAACAGAACAGCGTAAAACCCAGATTCATGCAGGGTTTATATCAGGGGTTTCCAACTCCAGGCCTCGAGGGCCACTATCCTGCATGTTTTAGATGTTCCCCTGCTTCAACACACCTGATTCTAATCTGCAACATCTCAGCAAGTCCAGCAGAAGCCTGTTAACGACCTGTTCATCTGCAGCAGGTGTGTTGAAGCAGAGGAACATCTAAAATGTGCAGGATTGTGGCCCTCGAGGCCTGGAGTTGGAAACCCCTGGTTTATATAGTTTACCAAGTCAGGTTTGAGTCATGGTGCTAAAAGCTTTACAAGAAAAACTGACTTTAGTGATGTAGAAGGTGTAAAATATTGAATAAATGACGCGCAAAATTACAAGTTAATTAATATGTATCCAAGTGCATTGTGGGTAAAACTCGTCACCAAAGGGCCCGGTCATTTGCTCCGCCCCCCCACCCAGCTCTGATTTGTTCCACTAATGCATTTGGTGGTGTGAACGCACCATTAGTCTAACCCCTCACCTGAGGCCACCAGATGCTATCAGGGTCTTACTCCTCAGGCAGCACGGTCGGTTCACTAACATTTGTTTTATCCATTGGAAAATTTATTATTTTGTATAAACCTAGATTTTAGGAAATATGGTGAGCAGTGTTGTTAAGTATATTCATGATGTCTCATCCCACAGGTGTACAAGTATACAGGTGTGCTGCTTGTTGTTTGTATAAACCTTCAGGACATGTTTAATGTTCCCTTTTATACTTGTCCTTTTATCTTTCATTATATTATCATTTTATTGTAGGAGCAAGTAAATGTTCTCACCTGGATCATTAAGGTTTTTACCTTGTTTTATCCTGGAAAAATGTTTCATATTATTTAAAAGTCACAGAAAAAAAGAGACTGAATTATAATCAGGCTTTTTCTGTTTAGTCTGAAAAATTACCTGCTGCTTGCTTTGGCCTCTGGTCACAGCCTTTCACTAGGGTACTCTGGTTTACAGCCACTGCATACTAACACACACGCACGCACAGTCACACACACACAGACACGCACATGCACACCTATACACACATGCACAGACACACACACACACACGCACACCTATACACACACGCACAGACACGCACATGCACACCTATACACACATGCACAGACACACACACACGCACACACACACACACGCACAAACACACACACGCACAGACACGCACAGACACACACACACGCACACACACCTATACACACATGCACGCACAAACACACACACGCACAGACAACTATACACGCACAGACAACTATACACGCACACACACCTATACACACATGCACGCACAAACACACACACGCACACACACACACACAGAGTTTTCTCCTGTGATGACTGACCCTGACCCGTCACCAAACAGTCCTACAGAGAGAACCCTGGCTGAGCAGGACCTACGGCAGCTGGAAGGGGTCAGTCATCCTGGTCAATATATGAATAATCCCAGCTGTCTGTCCACTCTCTGCCTTCCAGCCATAAATAAAAATAGTCACATCATAACAGGCTGTTTCCACTGAATTTCTGGAAGAGGAGTTAATTTGCGTGTTTGTACATTTTGTGAGCCTTTTTTTTTTTTTACTTTTTTACTTTTAGTTGCTGTGTTTAATGTTACCACAAAATTAATAAAGCAAAGATAAAAATAAAATAGAGCAGAAAACTCCCCAGAACCTTGAGGTCCAGGCCTGATGCTGATGCTTCACACACAAACTTATAAAATTAAAAAACAAATGAAGGTTTTCGATCACCCTGAAGTGACTGGTGGACGTACAGAGACTCCATCGAGTCTGTATTGTGATGCGCTGAGTTAACATGATTACAACCTGTTCAGAAACTCCTGCTGTGCTCTGCAGAGTTTGAAGCAGCTGACTGCAACCCGCCATCATGATAAACAATGACTTCATATAAATGGGTTTGGAATCTCGAGACCCATGATGCTGCATGGGTCTGTGCAGAGACTCAGTCCTAGACAACCCAGCCTAATTTAACACCTGCATGTACCTGTATGTAACTTACATGGTAACATGTCACATACACTCACCAGCCACTTTATTAGGTACACCTGTCCAACTGCTCGTTAACACTTAATTTCTAATCAGCCAATCACATGGCGGCAACTCAGTGCATTTAGGCATGTACACATGGTCAAGACAATCTCCTGCAGTTCAAACCGAGCATCAGTATGGGGAAGAAAGGTGATTTGAGTGACTTTGAACGTGGCATGGTTGTTGGTGCCAGAATGGCTGGTCTGAGTATTTCAGAAACTGCTGATCTACTGGGATTTTCACGCACAACCATCTCTAGGGTTTACAGAGAATGGTCCGAAAAAGAAAAAATATCCAGTGAGCGGCAGTTCTGTGGGCGGAAATGCCTTGTTGATGCCAGAGGTCAGAGGAGAATGGCCAGACTGGTTGGAGCTGATAGAAAGGCAACAGTGACTCAAATAACCACTCGTTACAACCAAGGTAGGCAGAAGAGCATCTCTGAACCACAGTACGTCCAACTTTGAGGCAGATGGGCTACAGCAGCAGAAGACCACGCCGGGTGCCACTCCTTTCAGCTAAGAACAGGAAACTGAGGCTACAATTTGCACAAGCTCATCGAAATTGGACAATAGAAGATTGGAAAAACGTTGCCTGGTCTGATGAGTCTCGATTTCTGCTGCGACATTCGGATGGTTGGGTCAGAATTTGGCGTCAACAACATGAAAGCATGGATCCATCCTGCCTTGTATCAACGGTTCAGGCTGGTGGTGGTGGTGTAATGGTGTGGGGAATATTTTCTTGGCACTCTTTGGGCCCCTTGGTACCAATTGAGCATCGTTACAACGCCACAGCCTACCGGAGTATTGTTGCTGACCATGTCCATCCCTTTATGACCACAATGTACCCAACTTCTGATGGCTACTTTCAGCAGGATAATGCGCCATGTCATAAAGCTGGAATCATCTTGGACTGGTTTCTTGAACATGACAATGAGTTCACTGAACTCAAATGGCCTCCACAGTCACCAGATCTCAATCCAATAGAGCATCTTTGGGATGTGGTGGAACGGGAGATTCGCATCATGGATGTGCAGCCGACAAATCTGCGCCAACTGTGTGATGCCATCATGTCAATATGGACCAAACTCTCTGAGGAATGCTTCCAGCACCTTGTTGAATCTATGCCACGAAGAATTGAGGCAGTTCTGAAGGCAAAAGGGGGTCCAACCCGTTACTAGCATGGTGTACCTAATAAAGTGGCCGGTGAGTGTAGATGAAAGTAGTCTGACTTCAGCGGTAACTGGAGTTATTCTGGAGCAGCAGGCTTGAGATGGAAAACAAGCAGTATAACTTTAACACGCAGGGACGCCATCAAGGGGGGGGATCAAGGGGTCCGTGGTCACACTGCTACCTTTTTGACCCCCCCCCCCCCCCCCCCCCCCCCCCCCCCCCCT
>SSNP01000196.1:763334-791629 GCA_006937955.1 Pachypanchax playfairii
CCCCCCCCCCCCCCCCCACCAGCCAGTCGCATATTCATAAAATGCACAGAACAGATATCTTACATTAGATAACTGAAGTTTAGTCTGTTTTATAACTATTGTACATGTTGTAAATATATTTTTCTTTTCTTTTGTGAAGATTGTGTTGGTTCTGTTATGTTCCGTGTCATGTTTGTGTTATGTCTGTATATATCTGCTGCTGCTGTTATGACCAAATTTCTATTTCTATTTCTATTCTATTCTATTCTATTCTATTCTATTCTATTCTATTCTATTCTATGCTATTCTATGCTATTCTATGCTATTCTATTCTATGCTATTCTATTCTATTCTAACACAAAGCCCTTGAAGGAAGCAGCCTCCTAATCTGTTGCATATGTAATAGATACATTTCATAATTTTATTTCATGCTTGTTTGGTTTGTGATCCCCTCCTGATACTTGTTAAATGACAGGACATCAGTCAATGTAAAGGAGATTGAGAAGATCAGCAATAGTTTAGCCATGTCTGAAGAATGAGTCAGGTACGACTGGTCATGTCTGTCGGACTTTGTGGTTATTTGCTTAAGTATTAACCAGTAATATGAAACATTTTATAACTTAAAAACATCAGGAAACACTGATTTACAGACCTTTCAATCTGTCTGCGTCAAAATTCGGCTGGTTCCGTCAGGCTTTGGTCAGCAGCTCGTTCATATTCATTATTAGAATTTGCTGGACTCTGATTGGCTAACAAACTAGCCTATGAGAGCAAGGTATACTGTTTCCTGCCCCGCTGCACATGGCAGCATCAGACATTCTCTCTTCCTGTTTGTTACGTCCTATGCTAACAGCTTTTAGCCAGCAGCATGCTAGGCGTTATGCTAACAGCTTTTAGCCAGCAGCATGCTACGCGTGGTTTCAACTGCAGGAGCTGATGAATACTAATGAACAAAGGAGTTGTGATGTAACAGATACAGGCCGTTCAGACTCAGGAGAACTCTGGTTTTATCACCACCTGCGTAGTTTGAGAGATTAAAACTGAAAGAGAAGTTGTTGACCTGTTTTCACCCACTATGAAGGTAAGAACACCTGTGGAGCTAAAATATTCAACAGGAACCTCAGAAAAACCGTTTTTAATGGGAGGGCCTCTCTAACCACTTGTAGCAGCAGCATGCATGTTGTGTGGGGGAATTGCGTTCAGTTCTGTAAGACATTTGATGTACAACAACGAAGATGTGATGCCTTTGTGTTTAAAAATAATTGTTTTCAGTTCATAGGTTGTTTTTATTTAGTAAGAAAGCTAATTACGGCTCATTCTCATGCTTGGTGTCCTCTACTCATTTGAACCTTGGGAAACCTTCGTTTTTTTGAGTATTGTGTTCAGAAAAGAACTTAAATATGTTTTAGAATTATTTAGGCTAGTTAAATTCTTTAATAAGCTCATGTGAGTTTCAGGTTGATGGTGTATTCACTGCTAGCCTGATTGTGTTTCTTTTCTTGTATGTTTCAGTTACAATAAAATAGTGCAATAAAGGAAATGATCTTCATTGGATAGAAAAACAAGCCTTCTTTGAAGACCTACTGTGCTCATTTTTCTGTTCGCTGGCTGTCTAGCTTCATCTAGCTACGAGCGAGGGCAGCACAGAAGATGTGCAAGTTTAAATGAAAATGAGAATGTGACTGACTAAATGGAAAATCTATAACAGGTACTGTTTATTTTTCAGAAGTATATTGCTTCTAGTTGTAGCAGTATGTCATTGTTGAGCACTATTGTTAATTATCAACATAATTGGAGTTACTGTTTAGTGCAGAATATGTGAAATGGGATCATCTTGCATGTTAGTAATTTTGGGAATTTATTTCATGACAACCAGTAAGTTTTTATACTGCATAAAATGATGTTGTACAAATATTTGTGCATCTGTTCATAATTCTGAGAAAACCAAATACAGTTTTGTTTGAGTCCAGTCCGGTACCAGGGTGTAACACATAGAAGTTCCTCATCTTGATCCAATCTTATCCCTCCTTTCCACCGGATGCGTCAGCAGCACGAGTCGAACGCGTCTCAGGAGCGACATCTCGCGGCACATACGCGCCGGTTCTATTTTTTTCGCGCTACGCGTCTGAAACGCGCCACAAGTTCGACATTTTGGAAAGAGGAAGACGTCTGGCTTGAAGATCGAGGTTGAAAAACAGTTTCTCACAACCTTGTTTGATTGAGGTGTGGTGAAGCAGAGACAACTGCTGAACAATGGCACTCCACTACTGGGTTTTTAGACCCCCACTGTAAACTTTTTCAAAACCGAAATACGCTCCGAGGGAGCAGCCCTCTGGATCTTTAAATGTCCTTCATATTTACATAAAACAGACAGAACATAAAACACAAACATTTTGGAGCCATGTTGTAGTTTTTTCTGCTTGTTGTTGTGTACACTGACGAAGTCACGCGTGATTTTGCTAATCTCATGTGACTTCATACTCTTTCAATGACGGTTGCTTCCCTGCTGCTACGCGTCTGATACGCACCCGGTGGAACGAACCAAGCAGCAGAATACGTGAGCGAGACATGCTGCTGCAGTAACGTGCTGCTGATGCATCCGGTGGAAAGGAGGGGTTAGTCTTTAGAGAGTCAAACACTCAGATGGACCCCTCCCCCTGCAGCTCACCTGCTTGCTGACAAGTCAGGACAGCATCAACATCTGGAGTAAGTCTCTCAGTTCACTTTGACTCCACACTGTTAACAAGTAATTCACTTATATAATATCTGCTTTTTGGAAAAATAAGAGGTGAAAAGTTTATATTCAGAACTGTTGCAGCTCATTTGACTTCAGTTTTCTGCTGCTTTTATTTTTTTCCTTTCAGCGCAGATCACCTCAGATATTAACATCAGGCAGATCACCTGCTTGTCTGTTTACTGGAGAATATTTGCTTCAGGTTTCTTGTTGGTGAAACTACATGATTGATATGTTTGTAAAGTACATAGTGATGTTAGTTAGACCGCGGTGTGAGACGCTGTACGAGGGCGGAGTCAGTGTATCTGTATGAACTGATCAATATCCACCCACAATTGTACAAAAGCACATTTTTTTTAACATCAGTGTTTTAAAGTCTGAGACTTGAATGTAACAGCATCATAGAATTACCAAAACTCAGTTATGGCTTTTAGTTTTGGTGCCACAGTCACCCCCCCCCCCCCCCCCCCCCATGTACGAGTAAACTACAGTCTCAGTGAAGAGACCTCAGTGCATTGAAGCACTAATAAGGCTGTTTGGTACTTGAGGGTAATTTCTAAGAGATGTTTGAACACTTTAGATGTTTTATTATGAGCTGCTGCCCAGGAAAATTTAATCTGTCAATTTTTTATTGTACGTGAACAAATAAGTTCCTCTAACTTGTATTAAATAGGTTTTATCTGCAGATGATTTTGTTGTTGTTTTGTGCTCTTATGTTTACAGTTCTTATTGGAATCTGACTTAATGTTACACTAGCAACTCACAAAGATGCCTGTAAGACCTCAGCACATGCCAGCACATTCCCTTCATCACTCTCTTATCACTTTTTTACTAAGGAAAGCTTATTAAAGCTTTTTTTCATTTTGCACTGGGTGAAAGCTTTAGAGCTGCTCCTCATCACGCACCTTTGTAAAGAGCATTTTCTCTTTTTGTGAGCTACAAAAATTCTATTTTGGCAGAAAATTGGTGTGAAAAATACTGTTTGAATGCAATTTATTCAACACAATGAAAGAAAATTTCTCATATTTCTTTTGAACAGTTGCTGTTAATGTCTGTCCTTCTGTATCTATGAAGATGTCTCTAACTGACAGATATGTTATAAAAGAGGTGCTGCTAGCTACATGTGTTTGGGGTGTGCAGTCGTTAGGTCTGCAGCATCAGACGCGAAGTCATGGTCTGAATATTTACTACTACTACTACTACTACTACTACTACTGTCATTTAGCAGACGCTTTTATCCAAAGCGACTTACATTGAGAGAACATACAAGCAAGAATTCAAAGAGAAGGAAAAAAAATATAAGGAGGCGGACTGTTTGGAGTCCAGTTTAATTCCGACGCTGATACATCAAGTGTATCAATTTTTTTTTTTTTTTTGTGAGAGATAAATTCTCAAATCGCTATCATAAATCATAAATTAATCCTACATTAAGACTGAAAGTGTTCTTTAAAGAGGTGAGTCTTAAGTCTGCTCTTAAAAGTAGCTGCAGACTCTGAGGATCGGACCGAGTTTGGTAGGTCATTCCACCATCGGGGGATAACAGAGGAGAAGAGTTTGGAACATGATCTCATGCCACGTTGTGGTGGAAGCGCTAGGCGTCTTTCAGCGGCTGAGCGTAGCTGACGCGTGGGAATGTAGGTTTGGATGAAGGAGTGAAGGTAGGTAGGAGCTGTGTGTGTTAGAGTCTGGTAAGCCAGAAGCAGAGCTTTGTATTTGATGCGTGCTGCAACTGGAAGCCAGTGCAGAGAAATGAGCAGCGGAGTGACATGAGCCCTCTTGGGCTGGTTGAAGACCAGACGTGCTGCTGCGTTCTGAATCATCTGCAGAGGTTTAACCGAGGACGCCGGAAGACCGGCCAGCAATGAGTTGCAGTAGTCGATCCGGGACAAGACCAGGGCCTGGACCAGAAGCTGTGTGGTGTGGTCTGTCAGGATGGCTCTGATTTTCCTGATGTTGAATATTTGTCATGTTTTATTCATTCTGAGGAGTCTGGTGATGTCACAGTGAGTTTTGTTCTGTTGATTTAGGTTGTTTCTGCAGTTCTTACATCACTGTTTACTCAGTATGTTACTTACATTGTTCTTATAATCCTTGTTAGTTCCCCCACCTGTCCTCGTGTGTTCCTGGTCAGCTCACCTGTCCCCCCGTGTTCCTGGTCAGCTCACCTGTCCCCCCATGTTCCTTGTCAGCTCACCTGTCCCCCCATCTTCCTGGTCAGCTCACCTGTCCCCCCGTGTTCCTGGTCAGCTCACCTGTCCTCCCGTGTTCCTGGTCAGCTCACCTGTCCCCCCGTGTTCCTGGTCAGCTCACCTGTCCTCCCGTGTTCCTGGTCAGCTCACCTGTCCTCCTGTGTTCCTGGTCAGCTCACCTGTCCTCCCTTGTTCCTGGTCAGCTCACCTGTCCCTGTCCACTCTGGTGTTTGGATGTTTTAGCAGTTTTCTTTTGTTTTAAATCTTTGATCATTCACCACTGCACCTGTAAAAACAGATCAGATCTTGGTTTAGAAGCATGTGCTGTCCAGTTTCCACAGACAGTGAATAAGTGTGTACATGGATGTGTAGGGATGGTGCAGATGGACTGCTGATAGTCCAGAGTCTTTTCCACGTCTCTCTCCTGCTGGAAGTTTTATTAGATCTAAAAAATATTTATTAATATTTACACATCAGCATTTTACTGTAAACCAGCAAAGCAATAAAATGAAAGTAGAATTATTTTCTCTTCTTACTCACGTGTTAGAAACAGTGAGACTTCCAGGCCTCCAGGACTCTGAACATTCATGGTAGTTATTTCAGGTTGGGTCTGAGTGAGAATGCTTTTGATGGATGTAATTTGATTCTCTAGTTTAGAAAGAGGAATCGGGAGATGAAAACCTTCTTTTATCCCAGGAATGGCTGTTTTGATGCGTACTGCCATTTTACACATTTAAAGATTCCACCTGTGGAGCGGGATGTCGGTGGCTCTACCCAGTTGATTGACTTTTAATTTGTTATTTTTCAAAGTTTTGTCCCAACCTGTCAGAGGCTGGAAAGTGTTCATATTAAAAACTTTTAATAGTCACCAGCTCATTAAAACAGCTTCCCAGCAAGTGCTCCTGCCCACACATGGAACTGCTGCCACTTAAAAGGGAATTGAGTTTTTTCTCTCTTTTTTGATAAGTTATTGGAAATAAGCTCCAAATCTGATGTTTCCAACCAGAATGTTGTGATTCAACCTGAGGAAGAAACTGAGCACAGGACAGTTAGACAGGTGTGTAAAAAGCATCTGTCTCTTCTCACTGACATGATGTTTCATGTTATTGGCAAACATACAGTGAAGCTTTGCAATATTTAAAAATACACTTTTATAAATCATCATTTACACTGTAAATGATTTAAAGTTATGAATAAAGTTTAGTTATTTTGATGCTTTATTTGTTTTGTTTTACCAAAGTAACAGAGTTTGCATTCAATCAATAAATTGGTCCATTCATCCATTTTCTAAACCCTCTTGTTCCTGTTCAGGGTCACATGGTGTCTGACCCAGTCACTGGGTGAGAGGCGGGGCTACACCTGGACAGGTTGTCAGTCCATCACAGGGTTACATCATTGGTCAAAGTTTATTTGTAAAGCATTTTTAACAACATCCGGGGTGCGATTTGTTGGGGGGGAATTTCCCCCCCCGGTCCTTTATTTTATATCCCTGGGGGGATAAGTTATTTTTGTTCTTCTTTGTAGTCTGACCATACTTGCCAACCCTCCTGATTTAACTGGGAGAATCCCGAATTGTAATGCTAAACCATCCGTCACCGGGCGTTGTTTCTGGCCGAACAATAATAACGGTTACAATAAGCACTGTGTGTTTAATGTATGTATGTGCGACACCACCCCCTGCGGTTCTTTTTGAAAGTGAAACCCCCCCTCTGCTTTTTCCACAAATCGCACACTGACAACATGTACAGGATGAAGTGATTTCCATAAATAAATAAACAAACCTTGACAACATCCATCAACAATCGTCTCCCTTTCCACTTCTCCATCAACTCCCCTCACTGCCACCTTCAGAAGTTCTCTGATGACTCTGCCAGTCGGCCTCATTACAGGTGAGGACGACTCAGAGTACAGACAGTAGAGTCAGGACTTCATAGGCTGGTGCCAATGGTGTAACAAGCTTTTCAAAGTGTGGGGGATGGATGTTTGTTTGTTTGTTTGTCAACAATAAAAATGATGAATACAATAACAGAAGGTATAACATTTAAGATATTAAAAGCTTCCTATTTAAATGAGTGATACTAGAAAAGTTTATAAACAGAACACAGAAAATAAGACAAAATTAATATTAAGCTTAATTAAAAACCTTAAAAGTAAAAACATATTTAAAGTACCTGGAAAAGGAGATGTAAGTAATCATGTTCCCGCCTCTCCAGCAGGAGCTGACTAATAAATCTAACACACCAAGAGAGGCGGGACTTAAGACAGAACAGCCAATCATCAGCCGGTCACACTCAAGAGGGAGGGGCCAGGAGGCAGCTAGCGGCAGACACGGAGCGGTCAGAGAAACACGGAGGAGCGACAGAAGTAAGATGTTTATGCAAAACTGCAGAAAAAGTGTTGGTGTTGAACCCTCTCACCGGGAAAAGTGTGGGTGTTAAAACACCCACATCCCCTACGGGTGCGACGCCCATGACTGGTGCCAACAGAATCACCTCCTGATCAACATGGCAAAAACCAAAGAGCTGGTGGTGGACCTCCGCAGGCACAGACCCACCAGAGCGACACCAGTGAACATCAAGGGAGTGGACATTGGAGTCTTATAACTACTTGTCACCTGAACAATTAACTGGACTGGAGCCACAACACTGATGGTCTACAGGAAGGGTCAGCACAGACTCTACCTGCTGAGGAAACTGAGGTCTTTTGGAGTCCAGGTAGCACTCCTACAGACCTTGTTTGACTCTGTGGTGGCATCAGTCATCTTTTTGGTGTAGCATGTTATAGCAGCAGCTTTTCTACAGCTGAGAGGAAGAGGTTGGATAAACTCATCAGGAGGTCCAGTGAATTTACATACTGTACATACATTTGACACACGGTAGACAAAATAACAGTCCACAGTAATAACGTAAGTTAAATAATTAGATAATTAGACCAATAATTAGGTACCTGTGCAGTCGGAACTGGTGACAAATGGTTTAGCAATATTGTTATCCAGGTGGAAATCATGAGAGTGGTGGTCCCGGGAGATTTTCAGGAGGAGCATTGAGAAAGAAGAACAAAAATAACTTAACTGCTTATTTTTTTCCTTCTTAGTATCTTTCTACTGCTACTTCTCCACTTTTCCTTTCCTTCTACTCTTCCTCCTTAGATGACTCTGGGCTGTCTCTCCTCAGCCCCGCCCACTGGTGAGACTGCTACCACTAAGCTTAGATTGCACCTGATCTTAATCACCTGTTGTTCAGAGAGTAGATCTACCCTGTGCCTGCCACTCTTCAGCACCAGTGGGTCATGTATGGTGATCACACTTGGCAGGTTAATTGTTAAAATTCAGTTTCTTCTAGTCAAATTTTTTTTCTAGCAGTTCTCGCAAAGAGAGACCTTTTCTCCCCCAGTGATTCCCCTGTGTGTTTAAATCACTCCTGTGAGGAGCTTCTCATTCAAGGATCTACCTGTTCAGTCTGGATCAGCACCATGGATCATCACCATGGATGACCGGCACCATGGATGGGCACCATCGATTGGTTTTTAGAACCATGGACTGGCATCGTGGATCGGCCCCATGGATCATCCTCTGAGAAACATCATACTCATCTGCACTCATAACTAGGATGGAGCTGGAACCAACCTTCTGATTATTTCACAAATATATAAAAACACAATAAAACATAATAAATATCTTATTCAGATACACAAAACAACCACCTCAGTCTCCAGTTGGTTAAACTAAGCTGGTCAGATAACCTTAATACTCCTATAAAACTAAAAAAACATTAAGACCCAACAACTGACCTTTTGTCATGCCCTGCCCCATAGTTACTGTTTCTACGTCCAACAAGCAAATGGTCAAACACGACCATAGCGACAGATTGCCGTTACTGGAAGAGATATTCCCATGCGTGTTGGTAACCTTTTTTAGAGCAATACCTCTGCGACATCTTTCAGATTGAGGCAAAAGGGGTTACAGTATGCAGTGGAGGGATATATTCAGAATATAAAAATGTGGAATGAAGGAGGCATGACTACAGGGTGGGCCATTTATATGGATACACCTTAATAAAATGGGAATGATTGCTGATATTAACATCCTGTTTGTGGCACATTAGTATATGTGAGGGGGCAAACTTTTCAAGATGGGTGGCGACCATGGTGGCCATTTTGAAGTCGGCCATCTTGGATCCAACTTTTGTTTTTTCAATAGGAAGAGGGTCATGTGACACATCAAACTTATTGGTAAATTCACAAGAAAAACAATGGTGTGTTTGGTTTTAATGTAACTTTATTCTTTCATGAATTATTTACAAGTTTCTGACCACTTATAAAATGTGTTCAATGTGCTGCCCATTGTGTTGGATTGTCAATGCAACCTTCTTCTCTCACTCTTCACACACTGATAGCAACACCGCAGGAGGAATGCCAGCACAGGCTTCTAGTATCCATACTTTCAGGTGCTGCACATCTTGTATCTTCAAGCCGTAGACAATTGCCTTCAGATGACCCCAAAGATAAAGGTTTAAGGGGGTCAGATCGGGAGATCTTGGGGGCCATTCAACTGGCCCACAACAACCAATCCACTTTCCAGGAAACTGTTCATCTAGGAATGCACCATCTTGCTGGAAACACACAGGGAACGTGCCAGCTTCAGTGTATAAAGAGGGAAACACATCATCATGTAGCAATTTCAAATATCCAGAGGCCTTGAGGTTTCCATTGATGAAGAATGGCCCCACTATCTTTGTACCCCATATACTGTAGTTTCAGCAACCAGCTGCCATCTTGTGGGATCAGATGGTGTAACACGTGTTTTGGTAAGTAGCTTTTCATACAATAATATTGTTACCTTAAGAAATCTGCATTGCAGGACTTCAAGACTAAATGTAGGAGATTTACTGGTTGCTCACAACGTGATAGTGAAGCAAGATCAACTTAATCTTGTCAAATTTCTCTAAAGCATGTGATTTACCGGGCCCGGTTGTTCTCGCTACTTTCAAGATGCTAGGTGAGATAAATATGCAACCTGCAAGGGTGCCCTCTATTGGCTGGTAGATGTAAACATAATGCCAACGTCATGCCCGTCAAAATCAATATTTTATTGTATTTTACTTCAGATATACTGTTTAAAGGAATTGATGTCTTTTCATTCTACACATAAGTAATTTTTATTTATGTAACACCTCTCACAGATATAAAATCACATAGTGCTTCACAAAGGATAAAAACAGTAACCTAAGATGTTAAAGAAAAAACAAAAACACTAAAGAACAAAAAGCTTTCCTGAAAATATAATGTTTTCAGTACCTTTTTTAACATGTCCATAGAGTCGACCACACAGAGCGACAAAGGAAGGGCATTCCATAGTCTGGGGGTCCACAGATTGAAAGGACAGATCTCCTCAGATCTTATACTGGGTCTTGGGGTCCACAAGAATGTTCTGGCCAGAAGACCAAAGAGTCTATCCAGAGGAATATGGTGTCAGAAGGTCAGATAAATAAAATGGGGTCTGACCTTTTAAGACTCTAAAAGTCAAAACCAAGATTTTAAAATCAATACAAAATTGAATTGGGAGCCAATGGAGGGACGACAGCATTGGGGTGGTATGAGCCCAACAGAGGGTTCCTGTTAAAAGTCTGGCAGCTGAATTTTTGGACAGTCGGAAGTCTGTTAAGAGCGGACTTACTAAAACAAGTGTAAAGTATAAGTGTACATCATCTGCATAAAAATGATAGGACACATCATGAAAATAGCTGATAATTTGACCTAGAGGCAGAAGATACAATAAAAACAAAGTAGGGCCCAAAAGTGACCATTGGGAAACACCACAGGACAACTGAGACACATCAGATGCAGTATTGTTTACTACAACATTGAAGGGTCTATTACAAATATATGCAAATATATGATGAAAACCATTTGAGGACTGAACCAGAAAACCACATTGCGTTTTCAAGACGCTTGATCAATTAATTTACTGTGATCCACGTTATCAAATGCAGATGTCAGATCACGTCCGCGACCAATACTGTGTAGCAACCAGAGTCTGCAACCATCAACACATTGTTAGAAACCTCTACCAGAGCAGTTTCAGGCGAGTGTAATTTACAAAAATCCGACTGAAATGTGTCCAACAAACCATCTGTTCCATATACGATGTAAGTTGGCCTGCAACAACTTTTTCCAAATTTTTTTCAATAAATTGGAGTTTTGATATAGGCATGTAATTTTTCAGCTTGGAGGGATCAAGATTGGGCTATTTAAAAATGGGGTTAACAACAGCATGCTTAAAATAACTGGCGACTGTGCCAGATTCAAACAACAGGTTAATCAGCTTCACCAGACAGGGGCTAAAGATATCAAAAGAACTTAAAAACAGGGACGTAGGAACAATATCAGCAGGGCTTGATGAGCGTCTCATTTTTCAAACTCAGCAAGAAAATGTTTAGAAAATGCTTAATTACAATGTTTTTCCAAACATTAACAAAAAACATTGGTAAAATGGCAGGAAAAAATGTTTCAATTTTAAATATACATGGGATATAAACATTATTTCAATGTTTAACAACAACATTTAGAAAATGTTATTAAAACATTTTGTGATGGCTGGGTTAAGAGCCTGGTAAAACCATGGAAACAAACAAGACTTACTTTTAAGAAAAGGTAACATATTGGAATGTAGGCCTACCATATTTAAACAAGAAATTACCCTAGATGACGTCCTAATGCTAACTATCTTCCTAAAAAGAGCGTCTAATGAGCAGAGCTGCGGTGGGTGGGGAGGCTGTGATTGACATGTTGCACTACACACACAGCCAGCCCAGAGAGGGACAGATAAAAATGGAGGAAGCTGCTTCTATGGAGCCTGAACGATCTTGATCCGTATTGTTTTGAGCTGATAGTTCTTAGCAGCACAGAATGAATCTCTTCTCTTACCTCTGCTTTCCACTGGATGCATGAGCAGCGAGTAACGTTAGTGATGCGTAATACGCGGCTGATTCCCGCCATTAAAATCAAACAGACCCTTTCCACTGCACGCTTCTAAAACACGTCAAGTTTAGCAGTTTAGTTTGGACCAGACAGGAAATCAGGCATTCGTACCTGGAAGTTTCAAAATATAAGGACACATGCTGATTTCCATTTGCGAGAAAGTACAGTACCTGTGACGGGTTGGTTGGATACATGTTGTTGTCTTTCTCTCTGCTCGTTGTGAGTACAGACAAAATCACGTGCGTTTTCATTATTCCCATTAGATTTCGTGATCTTTTAGATTTACAAATGTGAAGTGCTCCCGGTAGAAAAGGATGCGCTGCTGATTGCACGAGCAAAACGTTGCACGCTGCCGACACGTCCAGCTTCTAGCTGGCTCATCAAGATCCATGACGTGCTACTGAAGTTGTGTCGCATCAGCCCCCAGAGTGATCTCACCCTCTGCACAGTCCGGAAAGAAATCTGCACCATCCATGTTGCCGCTTTCTCTTTCTCCGTGGCCCCTTTGTCAGAACTTGGTAAGCCATACCAAATTAATAAAGCTTTCACGGCTAAAGAGCTAAACCTAGCCTGCCATACATACCCAGTTGAAGCTGTGCAGGAGAAGTATCGCCATCTCAGAGGCATTCCACTGCTAACCATTAAAGGTGCCCAACCATTACTTCTGATTGGGTCAGATAACCCACATCTTGTTACGCCAGTGGAACCAGTACGTCTTTGTCCACCAGGTGGACCTCCAGCAGTTCACACTAGGCTAGGATGGATGTTGCAGGGTCCCACAAGCTTTTTACGTCATCAGCTATCCCCAAAGCACTGCCTCTTTAAGTGTGATGCCCAGAAACTGAAAGATTACATTGGTAAAGACTAGGCCTGGGCGATAAATTGATTAAACAAATTAATTCAATTTTTTTGTTGCGGGCGATCTGAAAAATAAATAAACTGAGTTTTTGCGTAGTGGCACTTTTTGGCTCCCCGGAGTTTCCATAACGTTAGTTTCACATGGTTTGCTGTGACAGACGTGCAGCAAGAGACCCCACTCAGCAACATTTGCCTAAAGCCCATCACAGTTAAAGGCAGCAGCACCACCAACTAATTCCAACACCTGAAACAGAGGCATCCAGCTGAACATGAAAAACTCCAGTCTCTTTGAGATGAACAAACACCGCAGTGACCAACAAACCTTAGTTAAAAACAGCAAACTGTAACCGAATCCTTTGCACAAGGCACCACAAATAACAGAAAGGGGCACAGGGGAGAACAATCACAGAAACGGTTGCTTTAAGTTGTCTGCCGTTTGTTCTTGTTGCTTTCCTTAATAAGTAGGGGAAAATTTGAAAAAAATAACGTAAATCGGATTTAAAAAAACAAAATCAAAGATTTCACTTTTAAGTCCTATCGCCGAGTTCTACTAAAGACCCATTAATACAGTTTATAAGCAGTAAAATCTTGTTTTGAAGGTGAGTTGCTCTTTAAATAGTGTCTTCCATTAAAAACGTTTTTTCTGAGGTTTCTGTTGAATATTTTAGCTCCACAGGTGTTCTTACCTTCATAGTGGGTGTGAAAACAGATCAACAACTTCTCTTTCAGTTTTAATCTCTCAAACTACGCAGGTGGTGATAAAACCCGAGTTCTAATAACCTGTATCTGTTTCATCACAACTCCTTTGTTCGTTAGTATTCATCAGCCCCCGCAGTTGAAACCACGCCTAGCATGCTGCTGGCTAAAAGCTGTTAGCATAAGACGTAACAAACAGGAAGAGACTAGGTATCCAGCAAATTTGAATAATGAATATTAATGAGTTGCTGCCCGAAGCCGGACAGAAGGAGACGGAATCACCCGAATTTTGATGCAGACAGATTAAAAGGTCTGTTAATCAGTGTTTCCTGATGTTTTTTAGATATAAAATGTTTCATATTACTGGTAAATTATTAAGAAATAACTACAAAATCCTGAAATTTGTGTGAAATGGCCTCTTTAAATTTAGATAGCACTCCATTTAACTTGGGCTATTATCAACTTGAACCTTGGATAACTTCAGCTGATGAGAAATAAATGCCATTGTTTACTTCCTGATAATTCTGGACTAGCTTGAGTCCCACATGGTCTTTGACTTTTGTAGTTGACATATTTGTTATATTTCTAAAAATTTTCTTCCAGCAGCCTTGGTTTTATTTTCCAACATCATTGGAAATGAAGCTTTCAGTGTCCTTCCGATGTGTTGTGGGAACTTTATGGGATTAACTGGCTGCTAATACCTTATGGATGTTCTTTCTGTTTCTGTCTCTCTGTTAATGTCTCTCTGTTAATGTCTCTCTGTTTCTGTCTCTCTGTTTCTGTCTCTCTGTTAATGTCTCTCTGTTTCTGTCTCTCTGTTTCTGTCTCTCTGTTACTGTCTCTCTGTTTCTGTCTCTCTGTTTCTGTCTCTCTGTTACTGTCTCTCTGTTTCTGTCTCTCTGTTACTGTCTCTCTGTTTCTGTCTCTCTGTTTCTGTCTCTCTGTTGTAGTTGCTTTATGTTCTTTCCTGCTGACTTTTCGTCTTGCAGCTCTTTAGACTCATTTTACTGGTGAAGGCTGACTGCCAGACTGTATTCAGCTCCTCTATATCTGTCCATGCAACTGGTTCCTCAATTCAATGTGACTTTCAAGGCACGAATACTGACTAAAATGTTCCAGTCAACACATCTGTGTGTGTGTGTGTGTGTGTGTGTGTGTGTGTGTGTGTGTGTGTGTGTGTGTGTGTGTGTGTGTGCGTGGGTTTGTATTTCTGACCTCCTGGGGACCCGTTTCCTGACTTTTACTATCTTTCTGGGGTCCGAGGGTTCTTGTGAGGACCGAAGCCTGGTCCCCATGAGGGGGACTCCCCTTTTTAGGGTTAGGGGTTAGGTTTATAGGTATGGTGTGAATAGAGTTTTAGTTAGTCTTAGGGTTAGTTATAGATCAGTAATGGTTAAGGTTAGTAAAAGGGTTTGGGTTAGGTATAAATCTAGTTACTAAAATCAATGGAAGTCAATGGACGGTCCCCATAAGGATACCAAAACACACGTGTGGGTGTGTGTGTGTGTGTGTGTTTGTGTGTGTGTGTGTGTGTGTGTGTGTGTGTGTGTGTGTGTGTTAGTGTGTGTGTGTGTGTGTGTGTGTGTGTGCACGCTGTGTGTGCACATTGTGTGTGTGTGTGTGTTCAGGCTGTGTGTGTGTGCACGCTGTGTGTGTGTACACGCTGTGTGTGTGTGCACGCTGTGTGTGTGTACACGCTGTGTGTGCACGTTGTGTGTGTGTGTGTGTTCAGGCTGTGTGTGTGTGCACGCTGTATGTGCACGTTGTATGTGTGTGTGTTCAGGCTGTGTGTGTATGCACGCTGTATGTGCACATTGTGTGTGTGTGTGTGGGTGTGTGTGTGTTAGTGTGTGTGTGTGTGTGTGTGAGTGTGTGTGTGTGTGTGTGTGTGTGTGTGTGTGTGTGTGTGTGTGTGTGTGCGTGGGTTTGTATTTCTGACCTCCTGGGGACCCGTTTCCTGACTTTTACTATCTTTCTGGGGTCCGAGGGTTCTTGTGAGGACCGAAGCCTGGTCCCCATGAGGGGGACTCCCCTTTTTAGGGTTAGGGGTTAGGTTTATAGGTATGGTGTGAATAGAGTTTTAGTTAGTCTTAGGGTTAGTTATAGATCAGTAATGGTTAAGGTTAGTAAAAGGGTTTGGGTTAGGTATAAATCTAGTTACTAAAATCAATGGAAGTCAATGGACGGTCCCCATAAGGATACCAAAACACACTTGTGGGTGTGTGTGTGAGTGTGTGTGTGTGTGTGTGTGTGTGTGTGTGTGTGTGTGTGTGTGTGTGTGTGTGTGTGTGTGTGTGCGTGGGTTTGTATTTCTGACCTCCTGGGGACCCGTTTCCTGACTTTTACTATCTTTCTGGGGTCCGAGGGTTCTTGTGAGGACCGAAGCCTGGTCCCCATGAGGGGGACTCCCCTTTTTAGGGTTAGGGGTTAGGTTTATAGGTATGGTGTGAATAGAGTTTTAGTTAGTCTTAGGGTTAGTTATAGATCAGTAATGGTTAAGGTTAGTAAAAGGGTTTGGGTTAGGTATAAATCTAGTTACTAAAATCAATGGAAGTCAATGGACGGTCCCCATAAGGATACCAAAACACACTTGTGGGTGTGTGTGTGTGTGTGTGTGTGTGTGTGCACGCTGTGTGTGTTCAGGCTGTGTGTGTGTGTTCAGGCTGTGTGTTTGTGCACGTTGTGTGTGTACACGCTGTGTGTTCAGGCTGTGTGTGTGTGCACGCTGTATGTGCACGTTGTATGTGTGTGTGTTCAGGCTGTGTGTGTGCACGTGTGTGTGTGTGTGCACGCTGTGTGTGCACATTGTGTGTGTGTGTGTTCAGGCTGTGTGTGTGTGCACGCTGTGTGTGTGTACACGCTGTGTGTGTGTGCACGCTGTGTGTGTGTACACGCTGTGTGTGCACGTTGTGTGTGTGTGTGTGTTCAGGCTGTGTGTGTGTGCACGCTGTATGTGCACGTTGTATGTGTGTGTGTTCAGGCTGTGTGTGTGTGCACGCTGTATGTGCACGTTGTATGTGTGTGTGTGTGTGTGTGTGTGTGTGTGTGTGTGTGTGTGTGTGTGTGTGTGTGTGTGTGTGTGCGTGGGTTTGTATTTCTGACCTCCTGGGGACCCGTTTCCTGACTTTTACTATCTTTCTGGGGTCCGAGGGTTCTTGTGAGGACCGAAGCCTGGTCCCCATGAGGGGGACTCCCCTTTTTAGGGTTAGGGGTTAGGTTTATAGGTATGGTGTGAATAGAGTTTTAGTTAGTCTTAGGGTTAGTTATAGATCAGTAATGGTTAAGGTTAGTAAAAGGGTTTGGGTTAGGTATAAATCTAGTTACTAAAATCAATGGAAGTCAATGGACGGTCCCCATAAGGATACCAAAACACACTTGTGGGTGTGTGTGTGTGTGTGTGTGTGTGTGTGTGTGTGTGCGTGGGTTTGTATTTCTGACCTCCTGGGGACCCGTTTCCTGACTTTTACTATCTTTCTGGGGTCCGAGGGTTCTTGTGAGGACCGAAGCCTGGTCCCCATGAGGGGGACTCCCCTTTTTAGGGTTAGGGGTTAGGTTTATAGGTATGGTGTGAATAGAGTTTTAGTTAGTCTTAGGGTTAGTTATAGATCAGTAATGGTTAAGGTTAGTAAAAGGGTTTGGGTTAGGTATAAATCTAGTTACTAAAATCAATGGAAGTCAATGGACGGTCCCCATAAGGATACCAAAACACACTTGTGGGTGTGTGTGTGTGTGTGTGTGTGTGTGTGTGTGTGTGTGTGTGTGTGTGTGCGTGGGTTTGTATTTCTGACCTCCTGGGGACCCGTTTCCTGACTTTTACTATCTTTCTGGGGTCCGAGGGTTCTTGTGAGGACCGAAGCCTGGTCCCCATGAGGGGGACTCCCCTTTTTAGGGTTAGGGGTTAGGTTTATAGGTATGGTGTGAATAGAGTTTTAGTTAGTCTTAGGGTTAGTTATAGATCAGTAATGGTTAAGGTTAGTAAAAGGGTTTGGGTTAGGTATAAATCTAGTTACTAAAATCAATGGAAGTCAATGGACGGTCCCCATAAGGATACCAAAACACACTTGTGGGTGTGTGTGTGTGTGTGTGTGTGTGTGTGTGTGTGTGTGATAAATACTAAAGTTCTACCAACATCAGAGGGTAATATTGCACCATCAGCTGCTGGGAGAGACTCTCCATCATGAGCAGCACTTAACTGGCTACTTTCTTATAAAATGTCACATTAAACAAATCTTTTTCTCAGTTTCATCCCGACTGAGCTGCATCCTCTTTGATCCTTCTTCTTTTTTAATATAATAATTATTTCTTTTTGCCCTTTTCTTTCTAAAATCACCCTCAGAGGCTGAACAATAAGACAGCAGCAGCTGACATACAGCAGACGTCCATTAGAGGGCAGTACACCACCATCAAATACTCCCTAAAAGCTACTTTGTCTACAATAGATTTAAAAGTGTTTCCATCCTAGATAAAAACATTTAGGATTCTTTTACCCGCCTACACAACCTCAGAGGCAGCAAAGATCGCTGCAGAATTCTTGAGAGATTTAAATTTTCTGTGACTCTGGAGACTCATGAGTGTCAAAGACAGACAGAAATGTTGATGTCACACTGTTGCTTCACTGAAATGGAGAGGTTGGTGAAATTAAACCTTTGTGTTGGATTTTTTCTTTGTTGGTTTTTGGTCAGTTCTTTTCTTTAGGAACAGCTAAAAGGTGACAGACTGAGTTTTATAAAGCAGGTGAAACTCGTCATCTTTCATTCTTCTAGTTTACAACAAGTTCTTTCTTATTTCAGCTCTTCTAGGTTTGTGCTGTTTGTAGTAAAAAAGATTCAAGAAAAGCAACATGAAGGCTGGTTGGATAGATCTATGTAATGTAGATGTCTCTCGCTCCCTCAGTAAAGGTCCAGATCCTGATCCAGATTCAGGTCCAGATCCTGATCCAGATTCAGGTCCAGATCCAGATCCAGATCCAGATCCAGATCCAGATCCAGTCAGCATGTCAGAGTGTGATCTTTATATTCAGGGAATATCATAGATTATACACTCAGCGGCCACTTTATTAGGTACACCATGCTAGTAACGGGTTGGACCCCCTTTTGCCTTCAGAACTGCCTCAATTCTTCGTGGCATAGATTCAACAAGGTGCTGGAAGCATTCCTCAGAGAGTTTGGTCCATATTGACATGATGGCATCACACAGTTGGCGCAGGTTTGTCGGCTGCACATCCATGATGCGAATCTCCCGTTCCACCACATCCCAAAGATGCTCTATTGGATTGAGATCTGGTGACTGTGGAGGCCATTTGAGTACAGTGAACTCATTGTCATGTTCAAGAAACCAGTCCGAGATGATTCCAGCTTTATGACATGGCGCATTATCCTGCTGAAAGTAGCCATCAGAAGTTGGGTACATTGTGGTCATAAAGGGATGGACATGGTCAGCAACAATACTCAGGTAGGCTGTGGCGTTGTAACGATGCTCAATTGGTACCAAGGGGCCCAAAGAGTGCCAAGAAAATATTCCCCACACCATTACACCACCACCACCAGCCTGAACCGTTGATACAAGGCAGGATGGATCCATGCTTTCATGTTGTTGACGCCAAATTCTGACCCTACCATCCGAATGTCGCAGCAGAAATCGAGACTCATCAGACCAGGCAACGTTTTTCCAATCTTCTATTGTCCAATTTCGATGAGCTTGTGCAAATTGTAGCCTCAGTTTCCTGTTCTTAGCTGAAAGGAGTGGCACCCGGCGTGGTCTTCTGCTGCTGTAGCCCATCTGCCTCAAAGTTGGACGTACTGTGCGTTCAGAGATGCTCTTCTGCCTACCTTGGTTGTAACGAGTGGTTATTTGAGTCACTGTTGCCTTTCTATCAGCTGGAACCAGTCTGGCCATTCTCCTCTGACCTCTGGCATCAACAAGGCATTTCCGCCCACAGAACTGCCGCTCACTGGATATTTTTTCTTTTTCGGACCATTCTCTGTAAACCCTAGAGATGGTTGTGCGTGAAAATCCCAGTAGATCAGCAGTTTCTGAAATACTCAGACCAGCCATTCTGGCACCAACAACCATGCCACGTTCAAAGTCACTCAAATCACCTTTCTTCCCCATACTGATGCTCGGTTTGAACTGCAGGACATTGTCTTGACCATGTGTACATGCCTAAATGCACTGAGTTGCTGCCATGTGATTGGCTGATTAGAAATTAAGTGTTTACGAGCAGTCGGACAGGTGTACCTAATAAAGTGGCCGGTGAGTGTATAACCATTATCTTTTATACATTAACTCAGCTTGAAAGGACGAGACCTGTTGCAGCAACGTAAGAGCGTACAGAACCCTTTAAATGGACCCAGAGGAAACTGGATCCAGTTTTTACTTGCTCTCACTCGTCTGATACCTGCTGCAGGTAAATCTATCACATGGTTGGACTAGGCTGACTCTTAGTTTTATAAAGTGTCAGAGTAGATTTCTGGTTTTGTGAACTAGTGGCAGGATTCTGCTAAAGCAATGAGTTAGAACTGTTTTTAGGACTGATTTAATAAGTGTTGAACAATATTCTGGTAGAATCTCAGTAATGTGTGTGGACAGAAGGTCTACCTCCAGGATCTGGTCTCAGAACCGGCTTTGGGACTGGTCTCCCTTACAGACTAGACAGGAATAAGGGACCAGGATTATGACACATTGTTATATTTCATTCTTTTTTTGTATTTACAACACCAAATAATAATGATCCAAATGTTACACTCTAAAGTCTTATTTACACACAGAGACGGTCCTTTTGATATAAGTGTGTGTGTGTGTGTGTGTGTGCGTGTGCGTGTGTGTGTGTCATTGTGTGAAGGCTTTTGTTGGACCCCAGCGCTGATCACAGCTGATGATGTAGCGTGTGGGGTGACGCTTGATATTTCTTGCTCTTTTTTTCTCCATCCTTGGTGTATTTTCTCTCAGTCCTGAGGGGGCAGCTCATTGTTTAGTCGTCCTTTTCTTCTCAGCAGCATCTTTCCTTTATTTGTTTCACATTATTATGATTATTTTTTTAAGTGGGATGATGCTGCTGGGAAAGCTAGCGAAGACACACCACATCAATTAATCCACCATCGCTAGGTGCCAGGATGTGTGTGTGTGTCTCTGCGTGTGTGTGTGTCTCTCTGCGTGTGTGTGTGTGTCTCTGCGTGTGTGTGTGTCTCTGTGTGTGTCTCTGCGTGTGTGTTTCCTGCTAGTGGGAGCGAGTCCATTGGACAGACTGTTGGTGGATGAAGGTTTTCATTGCTCCAGTAGCTCTTCCTCACTCTCCTTCTCTTCCTTTTACATCTTTGCCTTTTTTATTTCCTCCTGTCTTCTTTCTCTGTCTCATACCTCCCTTCATCCTACCTCACCCCACCTTTCCATCCCCATCTCTCTCCTCCTCTTCTCACTTTGTCCATCCTCCCGCCCCCCGGCCATCTCTACCTCCGCATCCCTCTCTCTCTCTATCACTCTCTCCCAGATGCTACATCACTCCACACAGTCTCCTTTCTTCTCTCTCTCCATCTCTCCCTCTCTTCTATCCATCTGCTCTCCTTCACTCCACTAGCTCGTTGCCTGCTGTCAGTTCTTTTGCTGTGGTGAAGCAACAACTGGCTTCCTTTGCTACTGAGAGAGGAGAGAGGAAGGTGAGAGTGGAAAAGGTAAAGAGAAAGAAAAAGAGCAGGAAGGAGGGATCTTTTGTTCAACACCCATCCCGCTGCTCATCCCTCCCTGGGAGTAGCAGCCGCAGCATCAGCACCACTACTCCTAGCGCCGCTGCCGCTCCCGCTGCTGGATCCTCTGTCTCCTGCCTGGATCTGCCTCCTCCTTCTCCTCTGGGAGCTCTTCCTGGATGTGGGAGGGGGAGGGAGATCATCACCTCCCAGTTCGCCGTGGACTCTCAGCAAGACATCAGGAGAAAGAGAGAAGGAATGAAGAGGGAGTAAATTTTAGAATAGATGGATGCGGAGACCAGAGGAAAGGCAACACCCCGGGTTAGACACGAGGGTAAGAGGCCACGTCAACACTGAGTGCTTTTACGCTGTCTTCTCTCCTCCCCCTTTTCCACGTCTCACCAAAGACTCATTTTACCTGCAGATTTATTTTTCTCTTCATTAGCTTCTTTTCTCGTGTTTGTTCTTTTAAAATAACTCGTGTTCTTTGTGTTTGTTGGACAAGTGACCAAGTAGGTACAAAATAATGAGAAAGATGTAAAAAAACTTCCTGAAGGAAGAGAAGATCATCTGTCTCATCCCTTTACCTGTTCTTCTCTCAACAACCTGTGGTGATGTGTGCTGTGTGTGTGTGCACGCTGTATGTGCACGTTGTATGTGTGTGTGTTCAGGCTGTGTGTGTGCACGTGTGTGTGTGTGTGTGCACGCTGTGTGTGTTCAGGCTGTGTGTGTGCACGTGTGTGTGTGTGTGCACGCTGTGTGTGCACATTGTGTGTGTGTGTGTGTTCAGGCTGTGTGTGTGTGCACGCTGTGTGTGTGTACACGCTGTGTGTGTGTGCACGCTGTGTGTGTGTACACGCTGTGTGTGCACGTTGTGTGTGTGTGTGTGTTCAGGCTGTGTGTGTGTGCACGCTGTATGTGCACGTTGTATGTGTGTGTGTTCAGGCTGTGTGTGTGTGATGTGTGTATGCATGTGTGTGTGTGTGTGTGTGTGCAAATTGTGTGTGTTCAGGCTATGTGTGTGTGTTCAGGCTGTGTGTGTGTGCACGCTGTATGTGCACGTTGTATGTGTGTGTGTTCAGGCTGTGTGTGTATGCACGCTGTGTGTGCACATTGTGTGTGTGTGTGTGTGTGTTCAGGCTGTGTGTGTGTGTGCACGTTGTGTGTGTGTGCACGCTGTGTGTGCACATTGTGTGTGTGTGTGTGTTCAGGCTGTGTGTGTGTGCACGCTGTGTGTGTGTGCACGCTGTATGTGCACGTTGTATGTGTGTGTGTTCAGGCTGTGTGTGTGTGCACGCTGTATGTGCACGTTGTATGTGTGTGTGTTCAGGCTGTGTGTGTATGCACGCTGTGTGTGCACATTGTGTGTGTGTGTGTGTGTGTTCAGGCTGTGTGTGTGCACGTGTGTGTGTGTGTGCACGCTGTGTGTGCACATTGTGTGTGTGTGTGTGTTCAGGCTGTGTGTGTGTGCACGCTGTATGTGCACGTTGTATGTGTGTGTGTTCAGGCTGTGTGTGTATGCACGCTGTGTGTGCACGTTGTGTGTGTGTGTTCAGGCTGTGTGTGCATGATGTGTGTATGCATGTGTGTGTGTGTGTGTGTGTGCAAATTGTGTGTGTTCAGGCTGTGTGTGTGTGTGCACGTTGTGTGTGTGTGCACGCTGTGTGTGCACATTGTGTGTGTGTGTGTGTTCAGGCTGTGTGTGTGTGCACGCTGTGTGTGTGTACACGCTGTGTGTGTGTGCACGCTGTGTGTGTGCAGGCTGTGTGTGTGTGTTCAGGCTGTGTGTTTGTGCACGTTGTGTGTGTACACGCTGTGTGTTCAGGCTGTGTGTGTGTGTGTGCGCGCGCACGTGTGTGTGTGTACACGCTGTGTGTGTGTGTTCAGGCTGTGTGTGTGTGTGTGCGCGCGCACGTGTGTGTGTGTACACGCTGTGTGTGTGTGCACGCTGTGTGTGTGTACACGCTGTGTGTGCACGTTTGTGTGTGTGTGTGTTCAGGCTGTGTGTGTGTGCACGCTGTGTGTGCACATTGTGTGTGTGTGTGTGTGTGTTCAGGCTGTGTGTGTGTGTGCACGTTGTGTGTGTGTGTGTACACGCTGTGTGTGCACGTTGTGTGTGTGTGTTCAGGCTGTGTGTGCATGATGTGTGTATGCATGTGTGTGTGTGTGTGTGTGTGCAAATTGTGTGTGTTCAGGCTGTGTGTGTGTGTTCAGGCTGTGTGTTTGTGCACGTTGTGTGTGTACACGCTGTGTGTTCAGGCTGTGTGTGTGTGTGTGCGCGCGCACGTGTGTGTGTGTACACGCTGTGTGTGTGTGTACACGCTGTGTGTGTGTGTGTGTGCGTGCATATTGTGTGTGTGTGTGTGCGTGCATATTGTGTGTGTGCATGATGTGTGTGTGTGTGTGTGCGTGCATATTGTGTGTGTGTGTGTGCGCGCGCACGTGTGTGTGTGTACACGCTGTGTGTGTGTGTTCAGGCTGTGTGTGTGTGTGTGTACACGCTGTGTGTGCACGTTGTGTGTGTGTGTTCAGGCTGTGTGTGCATGATGTGTGTATGCATGTGTGTGTGTGTGTGTGTGTGCAAATTGTGTGTGTTCAGGCTGTGTGTGTGTGTTCAGGCTGTGTGTGTGTGCACGTGTGTGTGTGTGTACACGCTGTGTGTGCACGTTGTGTGTGTGTGTGTGTTCAGGCTGTGTGTGTGTGCACGCTGTATGTGCACGTTGTATGTGTGTGTGTTCAGGCTGTGTGTGTGTGCACGCTGTATGTGCACGTTGTATGTGTGTGTGTTCAGGCTGTGTGTGTATGCACGCTGTGTGTGCACATTGTGTGTGTGTGTGTGTGTGTTCAGGCTGTGTGTGTGTGTGCACGTTGTGTGTGTGTGTGTACACGCTGTGTGTGCACGTTGTGTGTGTGTGTTCAGGCTGTGTGTGCATGATGTGTGTATGCATGTGTGTGTGTGTGTGTGTGCAAATTGTGTGTGTTCAGGCTGTGTGTGTGTGTTCAGGCTGTGTGTTTGTGCACGTTGTGTGTGTACACGCTGTGTGTTCAGGCTGTGTGTGTGTGTGTGCGCGCGCACGTGTGTGTGTGTACACGCTGTGTGTGTGTGTGCACGCTGTGTGTGTGTACACGCTGTGTGTGCACGTTGTGTGTGTGTGTGTGTTCAGGCTGTGTGTGTGTGCACGCTGTATGTGCACGTTGTATGTGTGTGTGTTCAGGCTGTGTGTGTGTGTGCACGTTGTGTGTGTGTGTGTACACGCTGTGTGTACACGCTGTGTGTGTGTGTTCAGGCTGTGTGTGTGTGTGTGCGCGCGCACGTGTGTGTGTGTACACGCTGTGTGTGTGTGTACACGCTGTGTGTGTGTGTGTGTGCGTGCATATTGTGTGTGTGTGTGTGCGTGCATATTGTGTGTGTGCATGATGTGTGTGTGTGTGTGTGCGTGCATATTGTGTGTGTGTGTGTGCAGAAGTTTGAATGAAAGCAAAGGCGAAAGAAGAGTCAAAGTGTTGATTTTTGCTGTTGCCTCTGCTCCAGGAGTAATGTGATGCATCTCAGGGGTGTTTCCCATGAACAATCAATGATACTTGGACTGGCCAGCCTCTGTGTGTGTGTGTGTGTGTGTGTGTGTGTGTGTGTGTGTGTGTGTGTGTGTGTGTGTGTGTGTGTGTGTGTGTGTGTGTGTGTGTGTGTGTGTACACGCTGTGTGTGCACGTTGTGTGTGTGTGTTCAGGCTGTGTGTGCATGATGTGTGTATGCATGTGTGTGTGTGTGTGTGTGTGCGTGCATATTGTGTGTGTGTGTGTGCGTGCATATTGTGTGTGTGCATGATGTGTGTGTGTGTGTGTGTGTGCACATTGTGTGTGTGTGTGTGTTCAGGCTGTGTGTGTGTGCACGCTGTGTGTGTGTACACGCTGTGTGTGTGTGCACGCTGTGTGTGTGTACACGCTGTGTGTGTGTGTACACGCTGTGTGTGTGTGTGTGTGCGTGCATATTGTGTGTGTGTGTGTGCGTGCATATTGTGTGTGTGCATGATGTGTGTGTGTGTGTGTGCACGCTGTGTGTGTGTACACGCTGTGTGTGTGTGTTCAGGCTGTGTGTGTGTGTGTGCGCGCGCACGTGTGTGTGTGTACACGCTGTGTGTGTGTGTTCAGGCTGTGTGTGTGTGTGTGCGCGCGCACGTGTGTGTGTGTACACGCTGTGTGTGTGTGTACACGCTGTGTGTGTGTGTGTGTTCAGGCTGTGTGTGTGTGCACGCTGTATGTGCACGTTGTATGTGTGTGTGTTCAGGCTGTGTGTGTGTGCACGCTGTGTGTGCACATTGTGTGTGTGTGTGTTCAGGCTGTGTGTGCATGATGTGTGTATGCATGTGTGTGTGTGTGTGTGTGTGCAAATTGTGTGTGTTCAGGCTGTGTGTGTGTGTGTGCGCGCGCACGTGTGTGTGTGTACACGCTGTGTGTGTGTGTTCAGGCTGTGTGTGTGTGTGTGCGCGCGCACGTGTGTGTGTGTGTGCACGCTGTGTGTGCACATTGTGTGTGTGTGTGTGTTCAGGCTGTGTGTGTGTGCACGCTGTGTGTGTGTACACGCTGTGTGTGTGTGCACGCTGTGTGTGTGTGTGTGCGCGCGCACGTGTGTGTGTGTACACGTGTGTGTGTGTGTGTTCAGGCTGTGTGTGTGTGTGCACGTTGTGTGTGTGTGTGTACACGCTGTGTGTGCACGTTGTGTGTGTGTGTTCAGGCTGTGTGTGCATGGTGGGTGTATGCATGTGTGTGTGTGTGTGTGTGTGCAAATTGTGTGTGTTCAGGCTGTGTGTGTGTGCACGCTGTATGTGCATGTGTGTGTGTGTGTGTGTTCAGGCTGTGTGTGTGTGTGCACGTTGTGTGTGTGTGTGTACACGCTGTGTGTGCACGTTGTGTGTGTGTGTTCAGGCTGTGTGTGCATGATGTGTGTATGCATGTGTGTGTGTGTGTGTGTGCAAATTGTGTGTGTTCAGGCTGTGTGTGTGCACGTGTGTGTGTGTGTGCACGCTGTGTGTGCACATTGTGTGTGTGTGTGTGTTCAGGCTGTGTGTGTGTGCACGCTGTGTGTGTGTACACGCTGTGTGTTCAGGCTGTGTGTGTGTGTGTGCGCGCGCACGTGTGTGTGTGTACACGCTGTGTGTGTGTGTTCAGGCTGTGTGTGTGTGTGTGCGCGCGCACGTGTGTGTGTGTACACGTGTGTGTGCACGTTGTGTGTGTGTGTTCAGGCTGTGTGTGCATGATGTGTGTATGCATGTGTGTGTGTGTGTGTGTGTGCAAATTGTGTGTGTTCAGGCTGTGTGTGTGTGTCACGCTGTGTGTGTGTGCACGCTGTGTGTGTGTACACGCTGTGTGTGCACGTTGTGTGTGTGTGTGTGTTCAGGCTGTGTGTGTGTGTTCAGGCTGTGTGTTTGTGCACGTTGTGTGTGTACACGCTGTGTGTTCAGGCTGTGTGTGTGTGTGTGCGCGCGCACGTGTGTGTGTGTACACGCTGTGTGTGTGTGTTCAGGCTGTGTGTGTGTGTGTGCGCGCGCACGTGTGTGTGTGTACACGCTGTGTGTGTGTGTACACGCTGTGTGTGTGTGTGTGTGCGTGCATATTGTGTGTGTGTGTGTGCGTGCATATTGTGTGTGTGCATGATGTGTGTGTGTGTGTGTGCGTGCATATTGTGTGTGTGTGTGTGCAGAAGTTTGAATGAAAGCAAAGGCGAAAGAAGAGTCAAAGTGTTGATTTTTGCTGTTGCCTCTGCTCCAGGAGTAATGTGATGCATCTCAGGGGTGTTTCCCATGAACAATCAATGATACTTGGACTGGCCAGCCTCTGTGTGTGTGTGTGTGTGTGTGTGTGTGTGTGTGTGTGTGTGTGTGTGTGTGTGTGTGTGCAGCGATCTTCAGCTGAAGCCCTCGGGTTCTCTTTCCTCTGCGTCTCTACAGATGGCCTGGGTTGGGCCTGGCTGTGTCTGGTTGAGTGTGTTGGTGTGCTTGACTGCGGGTGGTAAAGCCCGGCTCTCTGCAGCCTGGGACTGGGGGGTTAGACTGTGTGTCTCCTGGGTTGAGTGGTCCAAGCCGCCTGGCTGAGTGAGGATAAGAGATTAAAACAAGAAACTATTAAATTAATTAATATAAAAACTCAAACTCATTGTTTATCATTCATCTGTTTGTTTTTGTTATTTTTTTAATCTTATTCAGGTAGTTTTTTTCTCTTTTATTTACCCCCCCCCACCCACCCTGGCTTTTTAATTGAATTCATTAACTTGTCCATTCATTCCCCTTTAGCCGCTGTGTTACCATTAGAAATCCTGCTTCTGTATGAAATTTAAATTATTTGATTTATTTTTCAGACGTAACAAATCTTACATTTTATTTTATTAATATTCCCTCCTGCCTCGACTAAACACTCTATTATTTCCTGGTTTTGATGAATGTGTGTGAGAAAAGTCTAATTTGGAAACAGTTCATCTATTGTCAGCTCACAGTGCTGAAGACACACCAACAGGCTCATTCCTCCATCCGGATAGTAATTGTAAATATTGATTTGGGACAACAAATCAACGAAATGATTTTGGATCAGCTCAGCTGGAGGATGCTCTTTGTATTCAGCCGGTTGCTTCAATTAGAATGAAATGGAATACATTTACTAGAACTTTTCATCCATTATTCATGTCTTTGCTAAACCTGTTAAACTTATTGTTTTCATTTAAAAATAAAGAAAAGCAGAAATCAGAACATTTTCATCATGAAATATTTTTAAGGCCAATTTCAAATAAAAATAATAAATAAAAGACGTTGAATTTGAACTTCCACCGTGTGTTTTCCAGCCGTCTGGAGCTGATGGATAGTGATGAGCCTGAGGGAGGAACCAGTCAAGACTAGTGTTCTGCAAACAAAGAAAAATTAAAAAGAAAAGGAAAACATCATAAAATCAAACAAATTAGCTCTCTGCATGTGCTGCCCCCCCCCTCCCCCCCCCCACCCGTGGTTTAATCTATGTGCTGATTTCCCTCCTTGTGTTTCTGGGGTGGGGGGGGAGCTTCAACCGCTGGGGCTGGTAATGGAGTGTACAGGGCTATTGTCACGCCACAGCAGCTCCTGACCTGACCTCCCTAACCCTCTGTCATCTCTGTGTGCACACCAACCCCCACCCATTTCACAAAACCCTGCACCCCCCCCC
>SSNP01000196.1:791826-796826 GCA_006937955.1 Pachypanchax playfairii
CCCCCCCCCCCCTCCAACCCATCCATTCCTACCAGAAATCACAAACAGGCCCCAACCAGGAGCAGGAAAGACATCCAGGACTGTCATGTCATCACTGGATCAGGCCTTCTAGACGAGGGCCGAGCCACCAGACGGTGATGCAGGTAAGAGGCTTGTGGGGTTCCACCTCGCCCCTCACACCCCCTCTTTCACCCCCAAAGTTTGAGTACAAAGGCAAACGACAGTAAGTTGAGCTAATTCCAGCTGTTACATATCTTTCTGTTTGTGTTTCTCCTCTGACACGCGCCGCTGGCTCGGATTGTAAATGCCACCGTTGTGAATTTTCTTCTATGCAGAGAAGCCATTGATGGAGCCTTGCCTCACACTGCAGCAAGGTGTCTTCAATCAATGCAACTGGCCCACTCTCTCTATATGTGTGTGTGTCTGTTTGCCTCTGAAGCATGAAGGGGGGCTGCCCATGGTGGAGGCGGTGGCCATAGTGGTGGTGATGATGATGATGCAATGGCAGTGGCACTGCTCACGTGGTTTCTGGCTTAGCTCCCTGTTTTGACTGAAAGACTCTCTTCGGTGACGGGTATTCTTGGGTGGATAATACGGATCACGTTGTTATTGCTTAAGAATACGCGTAGTTGAGGAGAGTCCTCTCTTCGCCAAATACCAGCAGCATCCCAGAGCCCCAGACACTCACCCACCCCACCCTACCCCACCCCACCCCACCTCACCTCACCTCGACAACCTAACCAACCGTCAAGGTCTGTCAGGTTGGGTGAAGCACCAACGCTACGCTAACTCCACCATTCTAAAAAAGATTCAACACACATTTTCTTTCATTTGCTCTACATCAGTATGTTGTTCTGTTGAGCGTCTTTACGTCTGTCCCGCCATACATCTGTCACTTTGTCTCTGTAACCATGGCAATGGAATGGACATAGTGTGTTTTGTGTGTGAAAGAAGAAGGACGTGTTTTAGTGATTACAGTCAACGCTGTCCACGTCTGCATGAGCAGGGACCGTTATGCATGAAGCCTCTGCATGTTCCTGCACACAGTCAGACATGTGCAGTGTTTCCTTACAGTTTTACTGCTGTTTGTAGTAACAGTAAAGTCTTTGTACTTGTCTACACATGATGAGGGTCACGTGGTCGGAGGACGACACTGTTGACTCGATTAAACCATCAGAAGGAAGGAGGAGTTACATGTGTAGCATCCTGCGTGATGCTACCTGCAGTCCTCTTTTATACTGCATGTTGTTGGATTCTGATGCTAAAAACCGGTTGGAAACGTGCACGTAGACACAGGATGCTAACTAAAACAACTTTAACACCTGACTGCTAAGCTAAAACATCTGGATTCTTTTACAAGCAGCAAACAATCCAACATTCAACAGGAAGTGATTTAAACATAAAACAGGTTTCATTATAATTTTGGGAGGATCGTGTTTATTGGGTGTGCTCATATTTAATAACAAATAAAAGTATAAATTAAAATCCAGGTTGATTTTAATAACATCTGCCAGAATCTTCGGAGGCTTTAAATTTTTCATTTAATTTTTATGATAAAAGTATTAATTTATTGTGAATTTAAATGTCTTGATTAATATGAGCAAACATGTAATATTTAATGAGGTGGTGGTGTGGAGCTCTGTTTATTGAGTGGAACCTCCTTTTATCCTGCTCTACGCAGAGCGTTTATTCTGAGCCAAGCTGCCTCCTCGTTCCCCTTTTCCCCCCTTTTTTATGCAAATGCGAGCTCAGATGACATTTATCGCAATGAGGTTTATGCTACATATAATACGGCTGCTGTCGCTGAGCCTGTCTCACACACACGTATACAGCTGAGAAAACAAAATGTCCACCACGAGCAGGCGACAGCTCAATTTATGCATCGAGGATAGAGGCGTCTAGATAAACAATTACCCCTGGCTCAAATGGTCTATAACCAGCTTTTTCCGTGTTGCCGTGGCAATGCACCATGAATATGGATTCCCTCTCCATGTCTGATGGCACATTCTCAACCTTAACACCCATGTAAAATCCATTTAAACACCTAATAGGATCAGCTTGACTCATACAGCCATGCCCTCACACGTCACCTCCCATGATCATGCAGAGGAGATTTCCATACCAGCATGCGAGTGCAAATCATTTTATGACACGCCGTTCTGAAAAGTAGAATATCTTATGAGCCGATCTTTGTGCTGGTTTTTCTCTCAGGGAGGAGTTAGTCTGAAAATCGGCTTTACGGCCCATTTGACATGGTTGTAATTATGCAAATCATCCTTCTCACTCGTATTTCAAATTATTCAAATAATACAATTATATGTTTAAGCTGATAATTACTGTACTGTTCCTCCCATGTGGAAACAAACAAAACGACGTGTTAAAATAGTGTAGGAGGAGATGAGGTGGAGAGTTTGTGGCCTAATCAGAAATAATTAAACAGAGGAAGTTATCACCTGCATGTCCGCTGACACGTTTCCTTCTATCCAGCGTGTTGACCGTTAGCATCGGTGTGGCGTGGATGTCATGCTTGTGTGTTTCCTGTGTGTCCGTGTTTCTGTGGGTTTGTTTATGATGCTGCTGCTTCAGGGCCCCAGCTGATTGACATCACTGCTGCCACGACAACCAGTCATTCAACATCACGTGCAAACACTCACGTTCACTAAGACACTGGAAGCCTGTCCTGATTCATTATGTTCCAAAGACGGATACATAAAAACATATTTAATATTGGCACGTGCAAAAGATTTCAGCACATTAACGAGAAAAGAAACCTGTTAATGCAGTTAAACACCAGGTTTATTGACTGTAAACACACGAGATTTGGAAGTCCTAATTTATGCACACACTCATGCAACGAGGCTTGTCAGTAAAATGGATTCATTATGAAGTGCAATCTTAGTGTCATTCTGTGTGCCAGTCTGTTTCTGAACTGTCTGTCTCCTGCTAAACTGTTGTGAAGTGCTGCTACGCTGTGAAACACACCGTTCTTACATCTCTCCAACTGATAACTCCAGCATTGACTGATCACTGTGACATAATGCACTGCTGGTTATCTGAGTGCACTGTTTTATTATTATTATTATTATTATTATTATCATTATGCTGCTGTGGTTTGTGCTCTAATGCAGCAGATGATTGTTAACACGTAGTATTTCTGCTCAGCAGCCGTGTTAAAGGTTTTTCTCTTGTACGTGTTTTATCTGTCAAATTGTCTGTAAACTGAAATAAATTCTAAAAATTATGTGAAATGAAGCTTTGACTAAGAAAATGTTTGTGTATTTATTGATAAAATATTTTGAAATTAAAACCCTGTTTCTACGTTCAAAACAAAATAAATATTTTTGATGCATTTCTGTTTTTCTCTGTAAACCGGGAGACACGGTTGTTTCAGGTGACATAGTGAAAACTTGTCTTTTTCTGTATTTACACTTTAAACATTTCCAGCAATCCCTTAAAAATCTAAAAACTGAATAATCTTTTCCAAACTGGCTCGAAAGTTTGACTGGGACTTACAGCAGGAAGGATAAACTCAAGCAGGAATTTTAAAGTCCCCTAAACGTTAAACATTAAGATGCAAAAACAATAATCAATAAAGTTTAAATCTCTAATGTTTCTGCTATTAATCTGTTAGTTCTGTTCAACCCGAGTCATGACAGTATTAATAAAAATAGTGATAAATAAAATCTAATGAAGTTCATATTACAGCACAAACATCCTGATGTTTTGTGAGAATTCTGAAGCGTTAGCATCGTTAGTCAGTAGACGAGCTAATGAGAAGCAAATAATGACGTGAAGGGGCGTGTCTAGAAAAATCATTCTTGGGGGGGGGGAGTTCAAGTGGGGGCACAGATTTCTAAAAGGGTGGCACGTATAAATGGGCCTATAATCTTAAAAATATTTTTATTATAAAATTATTATTTTTTTGTTACAAAATTATAGACGGTTTATCACAATTTAAGTGTCACAATAAACCAAAATGAAATCAAATTCTGTCAAAGAACAATGGTTCACTTGTATCTATATTTTATATATATATATATATATATATATATATATATATATATATATATATATATAAATATAAATATGGGGGGGGCACCCCTTTGGATACTCCCATGATAACGTGATGTAATTTTTACAGATTATTTGAGGTTATCAAATGTTTAAAAATATTTTACCTGAAATTAGAACAAGAACTAAACAAGTTTTCCCATTTAACCGTTTCTGTCATTGATAACTTCTATACACAATATATAATCAATAATTTCCAAACATTACAAGTATACCATGGGTCTTAAACAATGTGTTTATCAGGAGAAAATAATTAAAAATGAAAAGTCTTTATGAGATTATTTTTTTTTGTTATATTTTGGGGTTTTTATTGGTTTGTAAATCTTGAACACACCAGGTGTCTGATGTTAGGAAACTGATCTGGTGTCAGTGGCTCTTTACATCCTTTTATCAGGGAGCAACAGATTACCGTATTACATCCTTTTTAATTTATCCCCGAACACCCCGAGTCCCGTTATATCTCCTGTAATCCTGTTAAAACGGCAGGATTCAGATTCATCAAACCGAAGCAACCTGAAATAAAAAACTATCTATTTATTTAATGTTTGTTTAAGTTGAACCAGAATCAGTGTAAAAACTCTAAATCTGTCTGAATGAGTTTAATCCTGTTATTATTATCAGTTCTGGAGGTTTTTAGTGAAATTCACACATTGTTCTTTCTGAACCTTTTACCGTGTTATTGATGGAACAGCAGGACTGACAGTCTGATGAAAGCTTTGCAGCCATTGGCTCAAGCTGTTTTCAGGCCACTCATTACTTATTAAGCACACTATTAAGGAAAATTGACTGTAATGATGGGAAGGATAGAACCCGGGCTCATTTGCCAGATACGCCACAGGAAATATTCGGCTTCTGTACCAATTAATTATGCATAATCTTTACTTTGCTCTCGTGGACTGAAACTTGTGGCTGAGAACTGGAAAATGTGT
>SSNP01000196.1:801826-836155 GCA_006937955.1 Pachypanchax playfairii
CCTCTCAGCTCCTCTTCAGCTACACTGCTCTGGGCTGTTTATACATGGAGGGAACCTGGAATATAACCAGCGCTCAGGATGCTTTCAATTAGAACAAATAACCTGAAGGACGTGGACACTGATGAGAATCCCTCCCACTTTCTGTGGGTCACATTAAATCACGCTTAGAAAATGAGGAGAAACAGAATTTCTTTAAACAGCCGTTTCATTAGAAAAACAAAAGATCTATCAGAATTAAAGATTTCAATGATGGTTTATTGATTTTTATAAAAAATATATATATATATATATAAAAAGTCTTTTCTTATTATCAACGGAAACATTTTTAAGGTTAAAAAACAATTTTTGAAGACTAATACAAACTGGGCCATGTTTACAGCTGTTTGTTTACAGCTGTTTGTTTACAGCTGTTTGATGTCAGACTTATTATAAAAAATTCAACAAATGTTAAACAATATTTTTTACAGTGCATTGAGGGAGAATTCAAACACACGGGTTTCTTAGTGTCATCATTAATAAAACGGGTCAAAATGAATCAGTTTGTGTACGAAAGAATCAGCTGAGCTGAAAAACTATCCTCATGTTTTTATCTAAAAAAATTACTTTTAATAAAAATCTACAGAAATGTTAGAAAAGATGCTGCAGCACATTTAAAGGCCTTTTTCCAAAATAAATGTATGTTACACACACGTGATCGAGCTTCTTCACTTTACTGTTTGTTTATTTATTTATTTATTTATTTACATAGAGGAAAAAACATTGATTCTCTCGTCACATTGTTTTTTATTTTATATTTGAGATTTAATAGTAAATAAAAATGTCATATATATTTTATACATACATTTTTATACCATTTATCTTTTTTTTTTTTTGTGTAGATTTAAAACAGCATAAAGATGAACTGCAGCCCTGTGAGCATCACATGACATTAAAATTAACCAAAATATAAAATAAACATAGCAAAATAAATATTTCTAAATTCCAAACTGAAACATAGAAAAGAATTTTGGGTAAACTGGGCGTGTCTGTGGTGCTCCGAGTTTACTACCTTCATCTTCTTGTTTTTAATGTCTTTAAAAATATATATTTTAACGTATAAATTATACGAAAATAAATATGTAAATTAAATATATGAACATTAGTAGGAAATAAAACCTGCAATTATATAAATGTAAATACACATATATTTAGTTTTTTATTGGGCCTTTAATTTTTCAAAATTAAATGTTTGACATTTATTTATGCAGTTATTTATTTATTTATTTGTTTATTAGCTATATTTAATTCATTCAGACAAACTGTATTTAAAACTTGACATTAAAATTAATTTTTTTTCTTGTTAACATTTAATTTATTTTTTATCTAATGAGGAGCAGACATGTGATCTGATCATCGGAGGGTCCGTGTGACATCACGTACTGATCTGTGTTTTGGGTCTACAAATAAAAATCAGAACAATATGTAGTAGTAAAGTAGAACCATTGAAACGTTTACAGACTCGTTATTTTTCCTGTTTTATTATTTTTGTGACACATTGTTAAAATGTAAAATGTAGCTGTGTTAAACGGAGAATCCAGGCATGAGTCAGCACATTAAAATATCAGTGATTTTAACACATAAAAGTTTATTTAAACTGACAAAATGACAGAATGATTCTATAAACATATTAACATCTCAAACATTAAATATAAACACGTCAGCGTTTTGAAATATTCTCGACCTTCAGAGTGAAACTTTCTTTGGCTGAAGTTTAAAATCCAGCAGCAAAGATAAATAAACATGACTCAGCTTGACTGGATTAACTGACTGGAACAAGATGAAACTGTATGAAGACATGATAGTTAATAACAGGAGGAGGACAATAGGAACAACTTCTGATCTTATAGTTACAACCAGACTGAAGTGGAACTCTTCCTCAGGTGAGTCATAATGAAGATGATGGAGCTGGTCCCTGATCTGAAGGAGGAGCTGAACTGAAACCCTCTCTATTCCAGACCTCATGTACGATCATGAGATCTGGATCAGGAACAGAAGAACAAGATCCTGGATACAAGAGACTAGAATGAGCTTCCAGTGGTGGCTGGTCTGAGGAGGATGACAATCAGCTCAACAGACTCCAGATCAGAACCAGAACAGAACCACCCCTCCTTATCAATCTGTTCAGCCTCTTCATGTCACCTGCTCTGATGCTCCGCCCCCAACAGGTGACGGCAGGTGTGATAGAGTTTGGTATTTATTTACGCAGTGATTTATTTATTTATTTACTCTCCACAACAGACTTATAAAAGATCTTCAACATCTTGCTGCAAACGTTGAAGGATCTAATCTTCCTGAGGAAGTCCAGTCTGTTCTGTCCCTTCCTAAAAACATTATCACAGTTGTGTCTGAGGTCTGAAGTATACAGAGTGAAAAGAAATGGTGAGAGTACAGTACCCTGTGGTACTCCTATACTGCTGATCACCTGGTCAGACGTACAACTCTTCAGTCTCACATACTGTGGTCTGTTTGTGAGGTAGTCCTTTATCCAGGTGATTGTGGAGGCATCCACTTGTGTCTTCTGGAGGTTTTACACTGTAAAACAGGATGAATTGTGTTAAATACACTGGAGAAGTCAAAGAACATGATCCTCATAGTGCTGCCTGCTTTGTCCAGATGACATTGGGTTTGTTGAAGCAGGTGTATGATGGCGTCTTCCACTCCAACCCCACGGTGATAAACAAACAGCAGTGGGTCTTGAAACATGCTGGTTTGGTTATTTAGGAGGACCAATATTAATATATTGCTACTAAAATAATGGTGGTAAAGTCCTTCAGAGACACATTCATCAGTGTGACTGATGGAAGAAGGTTTGTACTTCCTGTTTCTCTCTCTTCACTTCACTCCTGTTCTGCTGCCACGTCTTCTTTTAACTCATGGGATCTCAGTTTTAGTATTTGAGCCTTAAAAATGTCAATTTGCTGCTTTATCTTGTAAACAAGTCTGTTGTTGCCATGGTTACTCTTCATAGTAAGTGGGAAAAAGGGACAAATTAAGCAGAATCCTGCAAATTGCACAGAATCCAAACCAGAATAAAAATAATTTATTAAAGTCGTGTTTACTAAAGGAAAGAAACACTTTAAAAACATCATCGTTGTTAATAATATCTGAGAGTTACAAGCTGCCACCAGGTGTAGAGATGTTCAAGAGCAGAAACTGAACCAGACTGCAGCATCAACCTCTGCAGGTTGATCCTAACATGTTATACTGTATACACAAGGTGGATAATCCAGATGTTCCTTTACTCCATAGTTCTACATCTAAACATCTGTCTGCTGGTACGATTTGTGTCATTGTCTGAGTTTTCTTTCATTCAGGTGTTTGGATCCTGTTTTAGATATGAAACCCAATCACACATAATAAATGTTTGTGCTGATTAATACAGAAAACACATCTACCTTCATATGTGTCAGAATGTTTGGAGCTTCGTACTGCAGCTGAAGGATAACGGTCTGTAATCCAACAACTTGTAGATAAATCCAGTGTTGATTCTGATCCTAACCCGGGATCACTGCTACTTTAGGGAATATTCTACCTTCATAGGCCAGATCAGGTACAACAGTTTCCAATTGATTAAATGGTAAATTGGAGGAAATTATTCATTTTATTGAATATTTCAGGAGTTCAAACTAAATAAAAGATGATTATAAAGTCGTTTTCTGGGCTCCATGTGTCTTCACCTGGTTTCAAACCATCACATTGTTCTTGCTACATACACACAGGTACACAAACTCTCTCAGTCAGCAGTAAAATGTTTCAGATAAAGTTATTAAATATCTAAATGAAAGAAGAACAGACTGGAAATCAACACTCTGGATACTGCAGGAAGGAACACAAGCTGCAACAGGTGGATCCTGTGAGGACACACAAACACATATGGTAGTGGAGCGTGGATTGAACCCTTGGATTGGCAGTCAGCCACTCGTCCTCTAAAACTACAGCTACTCCGTCTGTGCTGCGAGCGCTGATCTCAAGATGAGACACATCTGAGTTGATGGTAAATCCAGAGCAGGTGTGAGCGGTAAACGGAAGGTAAAGCTGAGAGGTGATGAGCAGCAGCCAGAGATGTACCGTGTTTAATGAAACTCTACAGAAAATAATAGTTTACTATTTTAGTAAAGCAACATATTATAACAGGCCTTTGTGCTCGAGTCTAATTACAGTAAATTTATTGATAAACTGTTTTTAACTATAAAGTAAATCAGATATTTTGTTGCAGAGTTTAGATGTTTAATGATTTTTCTATCCACTGTAAAGTGTCCAGAGTTCTTATCACATGATTTAAAGACTGTAGAGTATATAACAGTGTCTAAATAGATCATAATACACTGTAAAACATGCTAATGCTAATATTAATGCTAACTTGACTTGATGTTTATAGTAGGAATTTTCCCACATAGAACGTTGTGTTCCTCTCTGACTGAGTTGCAGGACAACATGTGACCTGGACGGAGGTATGAGTTCAACATGCAGGTAGCTGCTCGGGGCCCCCCACGCCACTAGATGGCGAATGACAACTGGTTGGAACGCGTCTCACACCTTGTACGAGTGTTCCGGTTTGATCGCGTCTCACACCTTGTACGAACGGTCCGGTTGGAACGAATCTCACACCTTGTACGAATGGTCCGGTTGGAACGAATCTCACACCTTGTACGAATGGTCCGGTTGGAACGCGTCACACACCTTGTACGAACGGTCCGGTTGGATTGCGTCTCACACCTTGTACGAACGGTCCGGTTGGAACGCGTCACACACCTTGTACGAACGGTCCGGTTGGAACGCGTCACACACCTTGTACGAACGGTCCGGTTGGATTGCGTCTCACACCTTGTACGAGTGTTCCGGTTGGAACGCGTCTCACACCTTGTACGAACGGTCCGGTTGGAACGAATCTCACACCTTGTACGAATGGTCCGGTTGGAACGCGTCACACACCTTGTACGAACGGTCCGGTTGGATTGCGTCTCACACCTTGTACGAACGGTCCGGTTGGAACGCGTCTCACACCTTGTACGAATGGTCCGGTTGGAACGAATCTCACACCTTGTACGAATGGTCCGGTTGGAACGCGTCACACACCTTGTACGAACGGTCCGGTTGGATTGCGTCTCACACCTTGTACGAGTGTTCCGGTTTGATCGCGTCTCACACCTTGTACGAACGGTCCGGTTGGAACGAATCTCACACCTTGTACGAATGGTCCGGTTGGAACGCGTCACACACCTTGTACGAACGGTCCGGTTGGATTGCGTCTCACACCTTGTACGAACGGTCCGGTTGGAACGCGTCACACACCTTGTACGAACGGTCCGGTTGGATTGCGTCTCACACCTTGTATGAGCGGTCCGGTTGGATTGCGTCTCACACCTTGTACGAACGGTCCGGTTGGATTGCGTCTCACACCTTGTACGAACGGTCCGGTTGGAATGCGTCACACACCTTGTACGAGCGGTCCGGTTGGAACGCGTCTCACACCTTGTACGAGCGGTCCGGTTGGAACGCGTCTCACACCTTGTACGAGCGGTCCGGTTGGTCCGCTAAGAACTGTACAATAGAAATCACATGCACAGAGTGTGACAGCAATAATCACATTTCTGCCCTTCATCCTGGTCCAGCACCACAGGAGTCTAAATCGCCCCCTCCCCCACAGCATGGCGGGGAGAGCGACAAAGCAGACCCCCAAGAAGTCACGGCCCGGTGTACTGAGGTGTGTGGAGAAGGAGTAAGCGCAAGAGAATGTTCCAAAATCACACTTGTGAATGTGTACCCCGCTGGACACAAAGAACAGACAAAGAGAATGTACGCAATCTTGGATGAGCAGAGCAATCGTTCACTTGCACGTTCCCAGTTCTTTGATGTTTTTCAGATTCAAGGAGAGAATCATCCCTACATGCTAAAGACATGCGCTGGACTCACAGGAGTATCAGGGAGGAGAGCTTGTGGCTTCATGGTCGAGTCAGTGAGTGAAAAGTTAAGTTTTCCCCTGCCAACGCTCCTTGAATGTAATGACATTCCCAACAACCGCTTAGAGATACCGACCCCCACGGCTGCTTATCACCACACCCACCTAAAATGAATCGCTGACATGATTCCACCATTGGACCCCAACGCCAACATACTGCTTCTGTTAGGAAGAGATGTGGTGCAGGTTCATAAAGTCCGAGAGCAAATAAACAGCCCAGGAGATGCCCCATTCGCTCAGAGACTTGACTTGGGATGGGTCGTGGTAGGTGACGTTTGTCTTGATGGAGTGCACACCCCCCCACAAGTGAACAGCTATAAGACTTTCATATTGGAAAACGGTCGTGCCAGTCATCTCCAGCCATGTAGAAGTCAGATAACCGTTAAAGAAACATTCGCAAAAGCACCTGAGTACTGTTCCAGCCCCGCTAGCTCTTATATGTCAGGATGTAATGTGGACAGTATCGGTCAGCAAGTTTTTACACGTACAGCGGACGATCACAAACTTGCTCCATCAGTTGAGGACATACAGTTTCTCCAACTACTGGACTCTGAGATCTATCAAGACAGTGACAACAGCTGGGTGAGTCCTCTGCCCTTTCGGTCGCCACGACAACGACTACCCAACAACAGACAACTGGCTTATGATCGTCTCATGTCACTCCGCCGCACTCTGGAAAGAAACCCTCAGATGAAAGCACACTTTCTTAAGTTTATGGAGAACATGCTCACACGAGGACATGCTGAAGTTGCTCCAGCTCTTGGTCAGAATCAGGAGTGCTGGTACCTACCTCTGTTTGGAGTTTATCATCCAAGAAAACCAACCAAAATCAGAGTCGTGTTCGACTCAAGTACCCCATACGAAGGAGTCTCTCTCAACGACGTTTTGCTCACAGGCCCTGACCTCAACAACAGCCTAGTTGGAGTGCTCATGAGGTTCAGGAAAGAGCAGGTCGCCATAACCGCTGACATTGAACACATGTTCCACTGTTTTGTTGTCAAAGAGAGCCATAGAGACTTTCTCCGTTTCTTGTGGTACAAAGATAACGACATGTCCGCCAAAGTCATAGAGTACCGCATGTGTGTGCACATTTTCGGGAACAGTCCCTCCCCCTCTGTTGCTATGTACGGTCTGAAAAAAGCCGCAGCAACCGGTGACACAGAGTTTGGAAGTGTTGTGCGCACTTTCATTGAGCGTGATTTCTATGTCGATGACGCTCTCAAGTCCTTCCCCTCTGAACAAGAAGCTGTTCTGGTTCTTCAACAAACACAGCAGGATCTTGCATCCTCAAATCTCCGACTGCACAAAATCACCTCCAATCGAGCTGCAATCCTAGAAGCTTTCCCGCCAGAAGACAGAGCAAAAGACATTGAAAATATGGACTTGTGTGCTCCAGATTTGCCAGTACAACGCAGTTTAGGATTGTTATGGAATATTGGCATGGACAGCTTCACATTCAAAGTCAATGATGAGCAAAAGCCCTTCACACGTAGAGGCGTCCTTTCGACCGTCAATAGTCTTTACGACCCCCTTGGGTTTCTCGCTCCAATCACGATCCAAGGCAGACTGATACTCAGATAACTTACTAGTGTAGCAGATGACTGGGATGCAGCTCTTCCAGATGACATGAAAGCAGAGTGGTGCAAATGGATAGACTCTCTTCAAGATTTACAAAGCATCCAAATACCACGTCCATATACCTCCCTCTCAACAACTAACGCCCAAACCAAAAACCTTTGTGTATTCGCTGATGCATCTGTAAAAGCTATCGCTGCTGTTGCCTATATCAAACTATTAATTTCAGACAAAACAGAAGTTGGCTTTGTGTTTGGAAAAACAAAGTTAGCTCCTCAAGCCGGCCTTACAATCCCAAGGCTGGAACTGTGTGCGGCAGTGCTTGCAGTCGAAGTCGCAGAGTTGATTGTTGCAGAGATGGACATTGCGTTTGACAACATTGAGTATTACACCGACAGCAAAGTTGTGCTGGGTTATATCTATAACCAGTCCCGGAGATTCTATGTGTTCGTGCATAACAGAGTCCAACGCATCCTCCAGTCAACATACCCCAATCAGTGGAAGTATGTTCCCTCCGAACTCAACCCAGCAGACTGTGGTTCCCGCTCTGTAACAGCAGCACAACTGAGCAGTACAACATGGTTAGAAGGACCAGCTTTTCTTCTCAAACCTTCCATGCAGTTAATACCTCAAGAATCATTTGAGCTTGTAGACCCCACTCTTGATACAGAGCTACGTCCACTGGTGACAACAAATCTGACACAAATCACAAAGCCAACAGGTCCAATATGTTTTGAAAAGTTTTCCAAGTATAGCACTCTCATTAGAGCAATAGCTTGCTTGATTCACATCGCCCGTTCTTTCAGTCACTCAAACCAAACATCCAGCTGTCGTGGATGGCACCTCTGTCGACCTACACAAGAAGATTTGGCTAAAGCAAAGATTTGCATCATAAAGAGTGTTCAAGCCGAGTGCTACAAAGAGGAAATCCAATGTATTCAAGAGGACACAAAGATTCCCACCTCCAGCAGCCTCTGGAAGCTGCACCCAATATTGGACAGTGATGGACTCTTAAGAGTTGGGGGCCGAATCACACAATTTGAAATGGGCATCGATGCAACCCATCCGCTCATTATCTCAGCTAGACACCACTTGGGAATGCTCTTAATACGCCACTACCGTGAAACTGTGAAGCACCAGGGGAGACATTTCACGGAAGGTGCGATTAGAGCAGCAGGATTTTGGATAGTTGGAGCCAAAAGAGGCATTAGCTCAGTGCTTTTTAAATGTGTCACCTGCAGAAAATTACGCAGGAAAACTGAGTATCAACAAATGGGAAATCTGCCACCTGATCGAATGCAAGTTGCACCCCCCCTTCACATATGTAGGTGTAGATGTGTTCAGGCCCTGGGACGTCACTGCTCGCCGCACAAGAGGAGGACAAGCTAACTGTAAAAGATGGGCCGTGATGTTCTCATGCCTGTCAACAAGAGCAGTTCATATTGAGTTGATTGAAACAATGAGTACAGACAGCTTTATCAACGCTTTGCGACGACTTTTTGCAATCAGAGGCCCTGCAAAACAAATAAAGTCAGATTGTGGTGCCAACAAAGTTTGCGCCTCTCACGAATTGAAAATGGACGACTCAAATAGCTTGATTGAGAACATCGAAAGCTACCTCTATAAACAAAACTGTTCATGGATCTTCAACCCACCTCACGCATCCCATATGGGCGGAGCCTGGGAGCGAATGATCGGGATCGCGTATACTTGACTCCATGTTTCAGGACTGTAGAAAGGTACAACTGACACATGAACTGTTGTCAACGTTTATGGCTGAAGTGAGCGCCATCATGAATGCTCGCCCTCTCATTCCTGTGTCAACTGACCCCGAGTCACCTCTTATCCTCACGCCGTCAATGCTGCTCACCATGAAAACAGGATCAGCACCACCACCTCCTGGCAACTTTGAAAGTGAAATACTTCTGAAAGAACAATGGAAAAGAGTTCAGAATCTCGCAGACATGTTCTGGTCTAAATGGAGACGGGAGTATCTTCACACGCTTCAGTTGCGACACAAATGGCAGGATAAAAAACAAAATCTCAAAGAGGGAGACATTGTTCTGCTCAAGGACTCTCAGGCGAAAAGGAATGAGTGGCCTATGTCTGTCATCACCAAAACCTTTCCAGGAAAAGATGGACTTGTCAGGAAAGTCGAAGTAACTACCTGTCAGTCAGGCAATAAAAGGACTTTCTCTCGTCCAGTGACAGAAGTAGTTTTGCTTTTGTCTCCCGACTAAAGTGATTGTATGTATAAGAGTGGGATATAATCCCAGGCGGGGAGTGTTATGTTTAATATGTTAATTTTGGTGTTTTATAAGTGACCATTAGGTAGCACAATTTGAGTTACAGGAAATTGTAAGTAGAAGAAGAACGCTAGACAGGAAGTTGTTGTTTTCCAGCCATACTTGTCTGAGATGGTAGTTCTTAACTCCTGGTCTTTCTTTTGGTGTTTGTTAAAACATTGTCTGTAAGTATTTCACAGTGGAAAGTCATGATACACATCAGTTACTGTTTTAGGTTTGATATGTCCCACTTAGTACGTTTTTGGTGCGCTTTTCATATGCTAATTAGTTCGCGAATTCATATGCTAATTCGATGCTAAGCGCGATGCTAGCTACATAAATTCATTGTTTTGGCTACTGTTTTAAGGTGTTGTTGTTATGTATGCATCATTTTACTGCAAAATATTTATGTACACCCTTTGTATGTGCTTTATTGTTGCAGTTTCACAAAGTAAATGGATCAGTAAATTCCATGAAAACTCAGTTGCTGTCTGGAGTTTCTGACTCCATGTGTTTAGCTGTTTGGATAGCTAGCCCAGCTTCTAGCGAGGCCAATAACACCTGGTACGAGCGGTCCGGTTGGAACGCGTCTCACACCTTGTACGAGCGTTCTGGATGTAACTCGTCTCACACCTTGTACGAGCGTTCTGGATGTAACTCGTCTCACACCTTGTACGAGCGGTCTGGTCGGAACGCGTCTCACACCTTGTAGGAGTGGTCCGGTTGGAAAGCGTCTCACACCTTGTACGAGTGGTCTGGTCGGAACTTGTCTCACACCTTGTACGTGCGGTCTGGTCGGATCGCGTCTCACACCTTGTACGAGCGTTCTGGATGTAACTCGTCTCACACCTTGTACGAGCGGTCCGGTTGGAACGCGTCTCACACCTTGTACGAGCGTTCTGGTTGGAATGTGTCTCACACCTTGTACGAGAAGTGCCAACATTTTGAAAGTTGGACCTGTCCACAGCTCTTTGTCCTGGTGGGAGGAACCAGAGACATGTCTTCTTGTTGTCTGCTGAAGCTCCACATTGTTTTTGGTTAGCAGCCAGTGTCAGAGAGCCTGTGGAGGTTTTTGTTGTTGTTTGGTTTTAGTTAATTCTGTAACATTCTATCAGTTTTCATCTCTACATATTTGCGTTACCCACATGACAAGTCTTGTTAATCTCCGTTAACACTAAATAATGTCCAAACCACCATGCTGAGTGAACAGACTGCAGCATGTAGCACTCTGCCCCCTCTGGCTGTGAGTTACAGGAACAATCTCCACCTGTGTGTCTAAACTTCTGGCAAACAGTTTATGTGTTTATGTGTGTGATAGGACAGAATAGACTCTGGCATCAAACTGTCAACAACGTTTTGGCTGTAATATTAAACTTCTGTTATTAATGGAACCAGAAATAAACGAGCTGCAGTAAAACGAGTTAGTCTGAATCTCTGATTGAATCAGGAACTTCGGCCCAAAACCTGATCAGTAAATAATGTGAGTATTGGAGGCCAAATGAATGAATGAACTGATAAATACATAATAACCACACCTATCAGTGAAGGCCGGAAAAAGAAATTTGTTTGTGTGTGTGTGTGTGTGTGTGTGTGTGTGTGTGTTTGTATTTCTGACCTCCCGGGGACCCGTTTCCTGACTTTTACTATCTTTCTGGGGTCCGAGGGTTCTTGTGGGGACCGAAGCCTGGTCCCCATGAGGGGGACTCCCCTTTTTAGGGTTAGGGGTTAGGTTTATAGGTATGGTGTGAATAGAGTTTTAGTTAGTCTTAGGGTTAGTTATAGATCAGTAATGGTTAAGGTTAGTAAAAGGGTTTGGGTTAGGTATAAATCTAGTTACTAAAATCAATGGAAGTCAATGGACGGTCCCCATAAGGATACCAAAACACACTTGTGGGTGTGTGTGTGTGTGTGTGTGTGTGTGATAAATACTAAAGTTCTACCAACATCAGAGGGTGCTTAAGGTTTTTGGCTTGAGTTCAGGGCAGCTTCTGGACCTGCCTCAACCCCTTAAGTATCAATGAAAGACAAAGATGGAGGTTCTGGAGGGAGGAGGGAATCCTATTTATATACACACAGTGTGTTTTTTATTAATATTTACTAAAACATCAGAGACCAGACTGGCTTTGATGGGGACCTGGTAGGGTCATCGACCCTGTTTGGGAATGAACTGAGGGATAGTCTGGGCCCCTGACGAGCTACCATTATAAAACAAGGACCTCGTTAGTTGCTTCTGGGTGTGGTCTTTCTGGTTACAGTTTATAAGTGTTATGATTTGTCATATATATATTTATATACTGAGAAGATTGTATAAATGATTTCTGAAAGACAGAAATTACTTTGTAAAACATGATTTCCTGCTTCTTCACTTCTCATATGTCTAGTTCAGCTCCGGGGAGCTGGAGAAATCACCCTCAGGAGGCGGGCTCTTAGATCGAATTAGCCAATAACAGATCTGCATTGCCAAATTGAAGAACTTAATTTAGCCAATAAACGCTGAGAAAATAACTTCATGAAGGGCGATTTTTGAAGCGCCTCAAACCACGTTAAATACCGCGAGATTATCTGCTATCAAACAGCCGTTAAATGAGAAAGGAAAGCAGTCGAGGCTTCACTCGGAGCTAGCTGGATGTAGCTATGCTAACTGGGTTTGTTTAAAACAAGCAGCTCTGATCCTGGATGGTTACAGGAGTGAGGAGGGAAAATATAAAGAAGAGACACCAGGAGACACGTGGATAACAGAAGTAAGAACAATGTTTTCTTTTTGTTTTCTGGTAGAATAAAACTGAACAGAAGGGAAACTTGTTAAACCCAGTGATAGAGAAGTCTGTAAAGAAAAACAAGTTGTTAGGAAGTTTAATATTATAACTAGTAGATGTCTGTAAGTTTATTATAATATAAAACCAGTTTTCCAGGTGTGTGACACCGTCCTGCTGCACATTGAGGAGTGTTTTGTCTTCACTCAGCATCTCGTCAGTGACGAAGCGATACGGTAGTTTACTGGTGACATCACAGTGTTTGTTAAACAAGTTCTGACCTAAACTGACCAGGAAACAGCTTGTGGACCAAAACACTTTGAGGAAAAGGTGCATATGTGCATGTGGGGGGGGTAGCTGTCCTGGTTTGGGTCTAATGTCTCTGTGAGTATCTCTGAAGCCTGAATTCAGGAAAGAACTGCCCTCACTACTTTTCTGAAAGATGCTCATGTGCAACACTCAGTTATCCACGTGCACGCTCTGTTTACAAGTTGCTGTCAGCATCACAGGTCTTCACTAAGTCATCGTTCCCACGTCCCTTACGAAGAGACACCTTGTATCAGTGTCTTCTGTCCACTCCCACCATCCTCATCATCACATCACTCCAGGTGCACTGGTTCTGCTGACCCACACATGACCCTGCCTGCTGTATGTCACACACTACACACCTGAGAGTGTGCACGTGCAGGAAGAAACTATTGTAACCGAGCATAGCCAACCACTTATTAGTTACTTTGAAATAGCAGTAGAAATGTGTGTGTCCTAGAAATGTGTACGACATTTCACCAGAATGATTGACAGGTAGGTGGACAAATAGTCTAGATGATCCACCTGGAAATAAAAGTGCCTCTGTCATACCTTTAAGTAATTTTCATAAGGAAAGTCAGCATGTTGTCTAGGGGACCAAATAACTTGTAGTCTGCTGTCAGGAGTCAACTGATGGACATTTTATGTGATTTCAGCTTTCCCATGCAGCTGTCCAAAGTGTTTGACAAATGAAATAAACAAATTATTATTACAGTCTATCGTATCAGCAGTTCCAGGTGTCAAAGGAACGTGCATAGCAACAGAGAACAACAAAAAGTTGTTATACATCTCCATCGTGATGGTGTTGTTAAGAACACAGGTCTACCATACAGCATAAAGTACTGCACTGGCGTTACTTTGATCCATCACTCATGCAGACAGGAGAGATCAGCTGATCTGATCAGCTGACAGCTGGAACCTCGGCTCAGGCTCACGTCAGTCAAACAAACTGATTTGATGATGAACCGCCTCTGATTAACATAAACATTCACCAGCTTAGCCAAACCAATATTAACTACACAAACACGCGTTGCAAATTTTCATCTGGTGCTTTTTATTGTATTATTATTTATTATTTATTATTTTGAGACCTGTGGACCGCTCATGTGCACCCTGGCTATGATAGTATCTACAGTATGTTCCTGCTAAAATCTACCATCTTCTTTGTTTCTGGTGACATGCTTTAAAGCAGTCTAGAGTTTTCCCCTTAAGAGAATGTGTTACACCTTTAAGTCCCGCCCCTCTGTTTCTATGATAGCATAGCAGATAGCAAGTGTTGGCCCTGGTATGTGTACGCGCACCGCCTTCACAGCAGCAGAATGATGACATCATTTATAAAGAAAATAAGGTCTCAGCCAATAGCAATGTCTGATTTAAATTCAAGCGCAGTGTAACATTTTAACCTGAAGAGGGCGCTCCAATAACGGTTTTTGGTAGAAAATGAATAGTTTTATAAAAAAGTGCAAAAATACCAAAATCAAGACCCAGAAATGTAGACAGGACTATTAAACACTCATTTATATAGTTTATCAGCAAAAACATGTTGATTTGGGGGAAAGTTGCACTTTAAATAAGAATTCTAGACTTGAACTTAAAGTCATAGTAACTAAAAATATGAACACTTTAATTTAACTGTAACCAAAGAGTACAAGTACCCAGTAATAAAAACAAGCTTTGAAACCATAAAACTATCAACTCAAAACATGAAGCTAATTTATAGCCTCAGTTTTATAGTTGTGTAACTTTTTTGGGTTTACAGTAAGTAAGTTAAATTATTCTTACTTTGTGTTGAGTTTCTAGTCCTTGTGCTTAATTATCCTGCAGAAACACATCTGTCTACTTTTTACTTCTTGGTATTATCATTTGCTTTTCTATGGAAACAGGAAATATCCACAGCTTTTTAACTGAGAAACCTCAGAAAAACTGTTTTTAATGGAAGGGTCTCTTTAAGGTGTTTAGAACTTTGTATATAACGGTACTGAGTTACAGCTCCTGAATAAAATGAGTTGAAACTGAGTTGAAACATCTAAAATGTTGATTCATTTTACCTTTTCAGCAGATTTCTGTCTGACAGTAATAATATAAATCAGCTGACTGTACGTGTTGTGACAGGATACTTTAATCAGTTAATAATCATGGGTTCATCTGATGCTCTTTAGGTTTCTCTCACTCTAATAAAAGAGAAAAATCAAGTCCGACGCTAAAATAAAAGTAAATGTATTTTTTTGAAGTGACAAATCTGAGACAACTTTTGTTGTGTCCTCTCATTCCAACAAGTTAAAGACAAACAGATGGACGCTTACTGCACGTGTCTTTTCCATGTAGGATTAATTAAGGTTTATAGCAGCTGATGCAACAGATTCTAACTGACCTGTAATTAAGAGACGAGACTCAAACATCCACTTCTGCCAACTAGAACAATGAAAATTAAACACTGACTTTACTTTCTTCTATCACTGTAACATTACACTAATATAGAAAATACATGAATAATAAATATATCTTTAGTGTAATCTATATATATCAGCATTAGATTCTACATATATACAAGAATGTTCAGCTAAATAGGACCTCACGTGAAATACAACCGCATTGGTTGATTTTAAAAACGACACTATATTCTGTATGTGACCCCGAACTGCAACCCGAACTTTAACTGTTCCGGTTTTGTAACATGAAATATTTAGATTTACAGTGTGTTTATATGTATGTTGTGTTTTGTTTGGCTGAACAGAGAGAACCCTCACAAACATCAGCTCCTCTGGGAAGGTGCGTGCATGCGCTATCGGTAGTTAGTCTCTGCTGTATCCCAGCAAACTCTTCGACAGGTCGTAGTTGATGAAGGGTTGGACACATTCTTCTCCAACAACAGGAAGTTACTGAGTGGAAAAACAAAGAAACAAACTAGAGAAAAGAGACATTTATACATGTAAATAAATGTTCTTTATTCTCAGATTAATTTAATCTAATTTGTGAGCATGTTGTTACTGTATAAAGTTCCAACAACATCAGAGTCAGTAATTGTCTGTATAGAATAAGAGTTAGTATAAAGGATGGTTCAGACTGTTATTAAACCAGAGGAACACAATGTGTTTTACATATTTAATATCTCCATTACACAATTACTGTGTGTTTGTTAAACTGATCCACTTGCTAATCTCGTTAAGTCATTTACTGGAGGTCTAATTCCTGTAAAAGGTGAAACTGTGAATGACGAGACGGTTTTTCTGCAGGTCTCATTACAAAAACCCACTATTGTGTTTCTAATGGAGAAATAATATTAACAAGATGTGATGAGGGGGTTAAGAGACTTTATGTTCTAAGTATCTGTTCTTATCCATCAGAGGGCTGTAGAGACTCACAGGTTGTCTGAGCTGAGTAGAAACATGTCACAGAATAAGGATCAGTTCTGTTACACACGTCCAGAACAAGGATCGGTTCTGTTACACATGTCCAGAACAAGGATCGGTTCTGTTTCACACATCCAGAACAAGGATCAGTTCTGTTTCACACATCCAGAACAAGGATCGGTTCTGTTTCACACGTCCAGAACAAGGATTGGTTGTTTCAAATGTCCAGAACAAGGATCAGTTCTGTTACACACGTCCAGAACAAGGATTGGTTGTGTCACACATCCAGAACAAGGATCGGTTCTGTTACACACGTCCAGAACAAGGATCGGTTCTGTTACACTCGTCCAGAACAAGGATCGGTTCTGTTACACACGTCCAGAACAAGGATCGGTTCTGTTACACATGTCCACAACAAGGATCAGTTCTGTTTCACGCATCCAGAACAAGGATCGGTTCTGTTACACACGTCCAGAACAAGGATTGGTTGTTTCACACGTCCAGAAAAAGGATTGGTTCTTTTACACACATCCAGAAAAAGGATCGGTTCTGTTTCACACATCTAGAACAAGGATCAGTTCTGTTTCACACATCCAGAACAAGGATCCGTTCTGTTACACACGTCCAGAACAAGGATAGGTTGTTTCACACGTCCAGAATAAGGACTGGTTCTGTTACACATGTCCAGAACAAGGATCGGTTCTGTTACACATGTCCAGAACAATGATCTTTTCTGTTTTACACATCCAGAACAAGGATCGGTCCTGTTACACACGTCCAGAACAAGGATCGGTTGTTTCACACGTCCAGAACAAGGATTGGTTGTTTCACACGTCCAGAATAAGGACTGGTTCTGTTACACATGTCCAGAACAAGGATCGGTTCTGTTACACATGTCCAGAACAATGATCTTTTCTGTTTTACACATCCAGAACAAGGATCGGTTCTGTTACGCACGTCCAGAACAAGGATCGGTTGTTTCACACGTCCAGAACAAGGATTGGTTGTTTCACACGTCCAGAACAAGGATCGGTTCTCTTACACACATCCAGAACAAGGATCAGTTCTGTTTCACACATCCAGAAAAAGGATTGGTTGTTTCACACATCCAGAACAAGAATTGGTTGTTTCACACGTCCAGAATAAGGACTGGTTCTGTTACACATGTCCAGAACAAGGATCGGTTCTTTTACACACGTCCAGAACAAGGATTGGTGGATCAGTTCTGTGTCACACGTCCAGAACAAGGATCGGTTCTGTTACACATGTCCAGAACAATGATCTTTTCTGTTTTACACATCCAGAACAAGGATCGGTTCTCTTACACACATCCAGAACAAGGATCGGTTCTCTTTCACACATCTAGAACAAGGATCGGTTCTGTTTCACTCATCTAGAACAAGGATCGGTTCTGTTTCACACATCCAGAACAAGAATCAGTTCTGTTTCACACATCCAGAACAAGGATTGGTTGTGTCACACATCCAGAACAAGGATCGGTTCTGTTACACACGTCCAGAACAAGGATCGGTTCTGTTACACACGTCCAGAACAAGGATCGGTTCTGTTACACATGTCCAGAACAAGGATCAGTTCTGTTTCACGCATCCAGAACAAGGATCGGTTCTGTTACACACGTCCAGAACAAGGATTGGTTGTTTCACATGTCCAGAACAAGGATTGGTTGTTTCACACGTCCAGAACAAGGATCGGTTCTGTTACACACGTCCAGAACAAGGATCGGTTCTGTTACACACATCCAGAACAAGGATCGGTTCTGTTACACACGTCCAGAACAAGGATCGGTTCTTTTACACACATCCAGAACAAGGATCGGTTCTGTTACACTCGTCCAGAACAAGGATCGGTTCTGTTACACTCGTCCAGAACAAGGATCGGTTCTGTTACACACGTCCAGAACAAGGATCGGTTCTGTTACACATGTCCAGAACAAGGATCAGTTCTGTTTCACGCATCCAGAACAAGGATCGGTTCTGTTACACACGTCCAGAACAAGGATCGGTTGTTTCACACGTCCAGAACAAGGATTGGTGGTTTCACACGTCCAGAACAAGGATCGGTTCTGTTACACACGTCCAGAACAAGGATCGGTTCTGTTACACACATCCAGAACAAGGATCGGTTCTGTTACACATGTCCAGAACAAGGATCGGTTCTTTTACACACATCCAGAAAAAGGATCGGTTCTGTTTCACACATCTAGAACAAGGATCAGTTCTGTTTCACACATCCAGAACAAGGATCGGTTCTGTTACACACGTCCAGAACAAGGATAGGTTGTTTCACACGTCCAGAATAAGGACTGGTTCTGTTACACATGTCCAGAACAAGGATCAGTTCTGTTACACATGTCCAGAACAATGATCTTTTCTGTTTTACACATCCAGAACAAGGATCGGTTCTGTTACACACGTCCAGAACAAGGATTGGTTGTTTCACACATCCAGAACAAGGATCAGTTCTGTTTCACACATCCAGAACAAGGATCGGTTCTGTTTCACACGTCCAGAACAAGGATTGGTTGTTTCAAATGTCCAGAACAAGGATCAGTTCTGTTACACACGTCCAGAACAAGGATTGGTTGTGTCACACATCCAGAACAAGGATCGGTTCTGTTACACTCGTCCAGAACAAGGATCGGTTCTGTTACACACGTCCAGAACAAGGATCGGTTCTGTTACACATGTCCACAACAAGGATCAGTTCTGTTTCACGCATCCAGAACAAGGATCGGTTCTGTTACACACGTCCAGAACAAGGATCGGTTCTGTTACACACGTCCAGAACAAGGATCGGTTCTGTTACACATGTCCACAACAAGGATCAGTTCTGTTTCACGCATCCAGAACAAGGATCGGTTCTGTTACACACGTCCAGAACAAGGATTGGTTGTTTCACACGTCCAGAACAAGGATTGGTTGTTTCACACGTCCAGAACAAGGATCGGTTCTGTTACACACGTCCAGAACAAGGATCGGTTCTGTTACACACATCCAGAACAAGGATTGGTTCTGTTACACATGTCCAGAACAAGGATCGGTTCTGTTACACACGTCCAGAACAAGGATCGGTTCTGTTACACTCGTCCAGAACAAGGATCGGTTCTGTTACACACGTCCACAACAAGGATCAGTTCTGTTTCACGCATCCAGAACAATGATCGGTTCTGTTACACACATCCAGAGCAAGGATCAGTTCTGTTTCACACATCCACAACAAGGATTGGTTAATTCACACGTCCAGAATAAGGACTGGTTCTGTTACACATGTCCAGAACAAGGATCGGTTCTGTTACACATGTCCAGAACAAGGATCGGTTCTGTTACACATGTCCAGAACAAGGATCGTTTCTGTTACACACGTCCAGATCAAGGATCTGTTCTGTTACACACGTCCAACACAAGGATCGGTTCCTTTACACACATCCAGAACAAGGATCGGTTCTGTTTCACACATCTAGAACAAGGATCGGTTCTGTTTCACACATCCAGAACAAGGATCAGTTCTGTTTCACACATCCAGAACAAGGATCGGTTCTGTTACACACGTCCAGAACAAGGATCGGTTCTATAACACACATCCAGAACAAGGATCGGTTCTGTTTCACACATCCAGAACAAGGATCGGTTCTGTTACACACGTCCAGAACAAGGATCGGTTCTATAACACACGTCCAGAACAAGGATCGGTTCTGTTTCACACGTCCGGAACAAGGATCAGTTCAGTTTCACATTTCCAGAACAAGGATCGGTTCTGTTTCACACATCCAGAACAAGGATCGGTTCTCTTACACACATCCAGAGCAAGGATCAGTTCTGTTACACACGTCCAGAACAAGGATCGGTTCTGTTTCACTCGTCCGGAACATGGATCGGTTCTGTTTCACATTTCCAGAACAAGGATCGGTTCTGTTTCACACGTCCGGAACAAGGATCAGTTCAGTTTCACATTTCCAGAACAAGGATCGGTTCTGTTTCACACGTCCGGAACAAGGATCGGTTCTGTTTCACATTTCCAGAACAAGGATTGGTTCTTTTTCACTCGTCAGGAACAAGGATCTGTTCTGTTTCACATTTCCAGAACAAGGATCGGTTCTGTTTCACTCGTCTGGAACAAGGATCGGCTCTATTTCACATTTCCAGAACAAGGATCGGTTCTGTTTCACACATCCAGAGTGTAATAAGCTGAGCAGCGTTCACTACATGTTCTACTTGTTCTTTATGTTTGATTGTAATTTTATTTAGATGTTAGTTTATTATCACTGTAAAGGTTCAGGAGACCTGGACTTTAGGGAAGAAAGAAAACAGGAAGTAGAAGGGGACCATGTTTACCATATTTACCATTAGGTCGTAGCCTAATGGGGAAGGACATCGTATCCTTGCTTGGGAGACTGTGGTTCAATTTCCAGTCTCAGCAGGCCATGAAGTGTCCTCGGGCAAGATGCTGAACCCTACAAATAAATGTCCTCCTGTACATGTATAGTGTTTTCTAGTCATTCAGACTCAAAGCACTTTCACTCTACAAGTTTTACATTCACCCATTCACACAACCTGATATGTGAATTATGGGGAGAAGGGAGGGGCTAACACTCATACAACCCGATATGTAAATTATGGGGAGAAGGATGTAAATCGGGGGGCAACATGGGGTTCAGCATCTTGCCCAAGGACACTTGGTGGTGGAAGCCAGGATCAATCTGCCAACCTTCAGATTGGAAGATGACCGCTCTCTCCACTAAGACACAGCCGCCCTACAAAAACCCACAATAAGTTTTAATCTTTGAAGCTAAAGTTCTAAAGACATGATATTATTAAGAATGTAACTGACTGATGGAGAGTCCTTCCTAGACCAGAGTCCTACACCTTCAGCCCTGTAGCTATGTGTTTACTTCAGGGTTTACCTCTTTATTACTGTGGACAGACACTGTGGACAGACATGTCTCAGTGTTTGTCTTTCATAATGGAGGACATGATCTACAGACAGCAGAGGAATAGTTACAACATGTAATAAGTGGATGAGGATAAATATTCATGCACCAACACGCCTACATACTGTATCACTCTGTCATGCCAAGTCTTTGTTGATGCCCACGTCCAAATGCAGGAGAACTCATTCTGCATGCGTGTTCTAAACACACAGTCATTTACATGCAGCTCTGCACCAGGACACCATATATAAAGATTTATATCTAATTAGAGTAGCTGGAATTTTAAGAAAGTTCGCAGATGACTTGGTAGTGTTTTCCCCATATAGTGCTGGATAACAACAGCTTCTGAGAATCTGCTCACATTATGGCACACAATTCGATATTAACTATAATGTTAAAAAGAGTAACATCATGATTGTGCCCTGTAAAGATGACCTGAAGTCAGTGTTCCCTGTGTTTACCCTGGGCAGCAATGTTCTTGAAGTGTGTAGAGAAATAAAATATCTTGGCCACTGTATCTCAGATGACCTATCTGATGATAGCGACATCAAGAGACAGTGCCATAAACTGTATGCTCAGGCTAACATGTTTAAGAGGAAATTCTATATGTGTTCCCCAGCTGTCAAAATCTCACTGTTTAGAGCATACTGTACACCACTCTATACTGCTCAGCTGTGGAGCAGCTACCATGCAAAATCTATGGCTCGACTGAACGTAGCATATAATGATGCTTTGCGGCTGCTTTTGCGTGTGCCGAGATGGCACAGTGCCAGCCAGCTGTTTGTCAGTCATAAGCTGCCAACATTTAAAGCACTTTTACGAAATCTTATGTATAGATTTATGTGTCGACTACTCATTGCCAAGAATAACATTATAATGGCATTAACAAATCCTGGAAAGAGTCACACAAAGTATAAATCTGGCATCTGGAAGCACTGGTACATGAGTCTGTCTTTTTAATGAAATGTAAAAGTAAATGTATTTATACATCTTAATTGTATGTATTCTTTTTATGTACTTTTTTATCTACTTTGTATGTTTGCTATGGACCTTTTTATTGAGTCTGAAATAAAGAATTATTATTATTAATGTTTCTTAGTGCCAACTAGAAAAATACTTTAAATCATATTTACTAATGAAATAATATAATAAATGTCCTGCTACAGGTCATTAAAACCCTAAAAATAAAGTAGAAAGCAGGAAACCTTTAACAGATGTGACCAGCTGTGGAGAGAAACACTGAAGAGAAACTTATTGTTGTTCTCAGATCATTTGAAACCTTGTCAGACCCAGAGGTCACATGACTCACTCAAGCCTCTTCACTGCAGTGACCTGATAGCAATGAGATGAACTCTACTCTGAAACCGAGTTACTGCAGATGTTCTACAAGCAGACAGAGAACCACATTAACATCGAGTGTAAATGTAAATCCTGTCCTGGTGCTTTGATCTCAGAATCTGAAGATCTAACAAACTGTTTATTCATTACAACACAGAAGAACCAGGTTCTGGTACCGTCTTCCTCCAACACAACCTCATCATATAAAGACATGATGTTTTTATCTAAACTCTGTTCTCATTTATATTTCTACTTGTTTTGTGTAACTTGTGTAATTAACCAGCTCGTATTACTAGTTCAACCAAAGCAAATAGATTTTACTCTAATGAGGCTGATAACGACCTGAAATATCCTGATTTATTCAGTATGTAAATGTTTTCAGAGATTTGTTTATTTTTTATGGAATCTGTAAATTATGGAGAACATATTTTTTCTTGTATTCTTTAAGATCCTCTGACATCCAGAAACTCTAGATCTACCTGTAAGAGACGTCTCGAGGAGGTTTGTGTTCCTGTCTGGAGTCTCTCTACCTGCATGACTCACAGCTGACCCAGACCTGGTTCCATCTGAGCTCAGGCATCAATGTTTACTGGACTTTCAGTCTCCTAACAAGCCGTGACACTGTGCAGACCCCAAACCTTCAGGTCAGTAGTAACATCTGACTGTCAGTCAGTCGGAACATGAACATGATACACAGCATCGTTTCAACATGTACACAACATAAATACATGCTTTTATTTTGTTAAACCTGTTTTTATTGATTCAGTGAATATAATTTACATCATCATGATATTTTACACCAATGAATCATTTTTCTTATTAGAAATGAGAGCTCATGTTTTCAGTCTCTGCTGCCGTTGTGTATTTTTCCTGTTGTATAAATATTTAATAAAACCTGAACTTCACTGTGGGTTACTTCTATTTGTAAACATGTATTTTTCAATGTGCAGCTGGGTGTCAGTGTTCAACTTGCTAACTCAATCAGCAGTCGTATGAAGAGGAGACGGGGGTTCGATGGTAGTTTGTTTACTATCTAAATGAAGTAGATGTTCTTACTGTTGGTGTCATTGTGGGCGGGTTCTGAGGGGGTCCAGGTGGGTCTGGGTGGAAACTATCTGTCCTAGGCTGAGAGCTGCACGATGGAGAGGAGAACCCGTTACTGGGAGGAGTGTCGAGGATCCAGATGGTTGTGCAGGAGTCAGAGAGACAGTAATAGAACATAGATATGTTTCATAACTAGAGTGTACAGAGATACGTCTCTAGATAGACACCATCCGGTTACAGAGGTCCAGCTTTTAAACAGTGTAGAGTAGGAGATGGGTTGTAGGTGTGATTCCTTATCAGCTGACTCTCCTCCTACAGCCAGAGCAGCAGGTATCATGGCCCCGCCCACAACTCACCTGAAAGGGAAAACACAGAACCCCCGACGAACTGAAATATGTTCAACAATTTTTAAAAACAGTTTCTGCAGTCAGAAAATAACTTTTATATTTGAACAAATCGGAAACAGAAATCTGGACTTTAAACAGTCTCTGATACACTCGGATCTATATAAAATATTTAGAATCGTTCTAACTTTGTGGTTCAGGTTTGTGTGTTTGACTCTTAGAAGTCATGTATGAATGTTTCAGTCCTCAAGATCCTTATTGTCATTACAACATGTGTGATGACAACCTGTCAGTGCACCTTTAACACAACACATAAATACCACAATAACATATAATCACAAACACACACAGCCAGTTCACTCAGCAGTGACCCGGCACTGTCTTAAATGTTGTAATAAAGATAGTTTTTCACTGCACTGAGGTGGATGTTGTTGTTGAGTCTGTTCCTGATTTGATTGATTCAAGATTCTTTATTTGTCACGTGCATCGTTATACAGGTACAATATACAGCGAAATGTATCCTGAACCGCTCCTACTTTGTGCAGGATTGTCCTGTAAATCAGCAATATGCAGAAAGAACCATGTTGAAATCCTCTTTACTGAATGTCTCACTCTCAACACGCAGAGTTCTGCTGAGGAACATGAAGGTTCTAAATAAAAAGAGACTGGAGTTTGAAATGAGCTGCAGCTGCAGGTCAACAGGATCTTTCTGTCATGAGGATGAGTCATGAACATGAACTCAGATAATCAGAGAGAGTTCAAGTTTAAGTATATTTATTTATAAAGTTCCAGTTCATAACAAAGTCATTTCAAGGCACTTCACAGAAAAATCAACCAATTAATAATAAAACATTTTCTATCAGGAACCAGCTGATTGGGTTGAATTGTTAGTTCAGCACAATCCTCCATCCTGAGCAGCACGATTGGAGACAGTGGAAAGGAACGACTCCCTTTTAACAGGAAGAAACCTGGAAGAGACACTGAGACTGACTGTGTTTGATCAGCAGAACCTGAAAGAACTGATTTCAGCTCAAACAGCATCAGAACTGGTTCTGTTCACATCGTGTCTTCTCCTGAGTCCATTTCTCCTTCAGAAAGAGACACTCAGAAACTACCAATTCTGGTTCTGGTTCTACATGTTCTGTCATAGTAAATCACTTTGTTTACATCTCTAGTTCCTGTGTTTCATCACTTCCAGTAAATACATCTAAAAAATCATACAAATATGTGAGACTTTATTACTGGAAAACTGTAATGCGGTCTAATGGGGGCACAAGTCAGGATCTTCATTATGCAGGTCTGGATAAATGCAGAGGGTTGTGTCAGGAAGAACACCCAACATAAAACTTGTGCCAAATGAAACCATCAGTTCTGGGGATCAGGTTAATGCCTCACACCTGTAACCAATTAATCACTTCTCACAGGTTTCCCTCTCTAGGCTCCTTTATGTTACTGTCCCATTGCCAGTTAGTTGATTACCAAGGCATCACAAGCCAGTGTTCCTGTCCTGTTTGTTTTTACCTGTCTGTTTTCTTTCCCCCAGTGCACCATGGCTGCTGTGGCTCAGTGGTTAAAGCGGTTGTCTTCCAATATGAAGGTGGATCAAACCCGGCTTCAACCACCACATGTTGTAAGTGTCCTTAGGCAAGACACTGAACCCCATGTAGCCCCCTGATCTACATATCATGCTGTATGAATGAGTGTAAAACCTTGTAGTGTAAAAGTGCTTTGAGTCTGAATGACTAGAAAACATTATACAAATACAGAACATTTACCATGATCGTTGGATCATCCTCGTCTTCATCTTATCATTGTAGGATTGTTTTATTGGATCACCTGCATCTCAACCCTGCTGGATCTTCACTCCTCTGCTCCTGTCTGTTCCACAAGCTTTCAGCAGTTTTCACCATTTTCCTGTCTTATTAAATTTGGGTTATAAATTTTGGACGTTGGACTGTCTCACTGGATTATTGGACTGAACTGTGCATGAACCCTGTTTGTTTTCTAGTTAACTGTTTTGCTTCATCCCACAGCAGAGACATCGTTACCAGCTGCAACCTGTTCTGTTTCATTTACCTACAATAATAATAACCAGTAATTCTGCCTTCTCATCCGTGCATCTGGGTTTAAAACCCAAACAGATGTTAACAGTGTTTCACACAAGTGACTGATGGCCTGTCTCCTGCTGCTAACGGCCAGCTGAGAAGCTAAAGGATGCTACTAACAGGCCCCGTTCCCTTCAGGTGGATGTCTGTTTGAAACGAAGACAGGACGAGGCCTTCCTGGTAACAAGCAGATATTATCCATACATAATATATTAATATGTTTGTGCCAGCTCAGAATTTTGTAAACGGTCTGTGCACCTTTTTGGTGAATCTCAATTATTTTTTGAGTAAATATTAAAGAGGACATTTCATACAAATTTCATGACTTTGTGGTCATTTCTTAAGTATTAACCAGTAATATGAAACATTTTAACAGACCTTTCAATCTGTCTGCGTTAAAATTCGGCTTCTTCCGTCAGGCTTCGGGCTGCAACTCATTAATATTCATTATTCGAATTTGCTGGACTCTGATTGGCTAACAAACTAGCCTATGAGAGCAAGGTATACTGTTTCCTGCCCCGCTGTGCATGGTAACATCACATGTTCTTGCTCCCTGTTTGCTACGTCTTCATGCTAACAGCTTTTAGCCAGCAGCATGCTAGGCGTTATGCTAACAGCTTTTAGCCAGCAGCATGCTGGGTGTTATGCTAACAGCTTTTAGCCAGCAGCATGCTAGGTGTTATGCTAACAGCTTTTAGCCAGCAGCATGCTAGGTGTGGTTTCAACTGCAGGAGCTGATGAATACTAACGAACAAAGGAGTTGTGATGAAACAGATACAGGCCGTTAGAACTCGGGAGAACTCGGGTTTTATCACCACCTGCGTAGTTTGAGAGATTAAAACTGAAAGAGAAGTTGTTGACCTGTTTTCACCCACTATGAAGGTAAGAACACCTGTGGAGCTAAAATATTCAACAGAAACCTCAGAAACACTGTTTTTAATGGATTTAATTTGAGAGATAATTTGTATTTTTAATATACAAAGAAAATGTTAAAGTGTGTTTTTTCTGTCATGTTCTGGGTTCTGAGTTTATGTTTTGTTTTTCACTGAGTTTTTACCAGGGTTTCCAGTGCTTTTATTTTGAAGGGTTATGTGTTTCCTGTTTGACTTTATGCCTTTCTGTTCATTTTTTATTCAAGTTTTGGTTGTTGTTGTTTGTTGTTCTCCTGGTTCTGCTTGTAGTTCTCTCTAGTATCACCTTGTTTCGTTTATATTTCTATAGTTCTCATGTGTATCTCAGTTCCTTGTGTTTCTATTTGTGTGATGGTTCAGGTTTGTAGTGAACTCTAGTATTACCCAGACTTCAGACCAGCACACGGGAGCGGAGTTTTAAGAACAGTGTTTTATTATTCCACAGATGACAGGTGAACAACAACAGTGAACACGATGTGCAGGTGGAGTCGGAGGACTCGATCCGGGCAGGCCTCTGGAGGAGATCTAGCGGTGGAGGAGAACAGGTTAGTGATGATGGTTACAGTTACGGTGTGTGGGGACTGTGCTCGCAGACTTATGGGTGAGGGTGACGGGTGAGTAATGTAGTAGGACTGAGGAGACAACAGCGGTGGTGGTGTGTGTCCTGGTGGTTGCGGTGGTGATCCTGATGGTGATGGTGTTAGACTGCAGACGGAGGGTGGACAGAGCGGAGTGGAGGGAGGAACGTACGTGCTGGAACACGTCAGGAACATGAGGTGAGTCCTCTGGACGGCGCGGCAGACGGCCAGCGTGGAAGGTAGAGACACTCAGGAGCCTGGAGACTGAATCCAGGGAGGAGAGGATGAGGACAAGGACGAGGTAAGAACAAACTCAATAAACTGTAGATCTAATGCTAAGACGCCAAACGTTACCACGTTAATGAGTGGAACCAACTGGCATCTGTCTCTGGTTCCTCCGCAGCTTTTATCCCAGCCAGGGAGGGCTGGGTAATGAGCCACACCTGCTCCTGATCAGCTGCTGCCACACCCTGTGAAGACAGGTGAGTACACAAACAAACACACACCAGATGCTGAAACCTGACAATTTGCTCGTCTTATTTCTGTTAGTATGATTGTTCACTTCTAACATAAAGATCCGTTATAAGATCTCAGATCTGAGTTTGTAAAATCCCAAAAACAGGACTGTCTCTGGGCCAGTCTGGGATGTCCAGTCCTTGTCCTGGTGCTTGTGGTATATGATGGACTAGGTACCACCTGTCTATGTCCAATGTGGTGGTGAGAGGGTTGGTCACTGGACTCGCAGGGCTTGTGGAGTATTTGGTGGCCGGACATTTTGGATATTTTCTTTTGGTTTTTAAGCCCTAGAAAAAGTACATTTTGAATAGTAATTAAATAACATGAAGTAAATCATTTACTGCATCCTGTAGACTTCTACTGACTGTGATATGTTTTTGTATTTACACAACAGAGATCAGGAAGTTTCCACCTTTTATCCTAAAATGTGGTTGTGAAGCAGAATCTTGAGTCTAACAGCTGATTTACAGGTTAGAGAAGATATTTATGATCTTCTGATGGTTCATGTTCAATAAAGTTTCCATTTGCAAAAATATGTAATAGGTTCCTTTTAAATGGCTCCTGAAGCAGCTGAGTGCTGTTTAAGAATAATCCTCCAGCTGAGCTACTTCCAGATGTTACTTCACATCTGATCAAAGAACACACAGAGAAATACGAGTTTCTATGAAAAGGGGATTTTTAAAGAGCTCCAGGAATAACGAGTGTACATCAAACCTTTCATTACTGTCTTCATTTGGGTCTGATGACAACAGTACTAAGATCTCTGTGAGCTGGATATTGGGCACTAAAAGCTGGGGGGGGGGGGCCAGGGGGGGGCTCAGATGACTTCTGGCTGCTGTAAATAGCTATGCAATCTTAATAATAACCATCATCGGTGCAATTAAATCATCCATTTTCCCCTTATGGCCTTCACCTCCTGTCACATGCATGTCTCAGATTTACAGACCACCACAGAAGAAAGGAAAACTCTAAAGAGCTAGAGACAGTGTGTGTAGAGGTGGGAGGGGGATGGGAACAGAGACAGGTCAACAAAGACCAAGAACAGGCAAGAGAGAGAAAATGAGGATGAGACGAGTCTTTTGCGTGTGTGCAAATTAATTAGAATCCTTCTAGTCGGCCATTATAGCTCATTAAATGGAGCCAAGGCCATACAGGCATCAAACAAAGAACTGAGACTCAACCTCCATCCAACCCCCACCAATGTTTGTCATTCTTAAAATGACTCTGGATGTGAGTGTGTTCATGCATCTGGGTTTATATATCTCCAAGCATGTGTCAAGATCATCGACTTTAAAAAAATATGAACACAGAAAAAAATGACTTTTCTATTTGCATTGGCAGAATGTTTAAATTTATTATATGTGTTTTAAGTGTAAATGCTGTCTGGTTCCATAGAGTGCATGTTGTGTATCAGTGTGTGTGTCTGTGTGTAGCTGCTAGGATTGCTATGTAAATGATGCATTATGTTAATGATTTCCCCTCCAAAGGCCCTGTTAGCATAAATGATGTTCCCCAGCTAGCTGGCTGAGACTCACCCATTGCCACTAAAGGGATGAATTAGGCTGCTGAATCCCAGATCAGATTCTTGTTCATTTCAGTAAGAACTGTACTGGGGTTCTGCATTTTAATGAGAGTGTTTATGGGTGCTTATTAGTGTGTGTCCATGGTGGCACCAAATAATAACATACTGGAGTTTTTACAACCATGTACAGAACATGCCAACAGCTTTGACAATTACAGTAATGACATGCAGTTCTTTACTCCTGAAAAAAGGTTTTTTGTAAGATAATTGTTTCAGAGTTCATTTCTAACACAGTAGACAGAGAATGTGTCAACGCCGTGTCTCGTGTTTAAATCAGACCGTTGTCACATGGTCAGTCTTGTTTCCAGATGGTTGATGTTCAAGGAAGATGTTTTTAATCAGAGTTCAGTATCAGGTCAGTGACATTTCTGGAATAATAATTTGCTCGATTAAATTGCAGACAGGTAACTTTGTGCTGCAAGCTGGGTTCTCATGAGATTTGGAGTTTTCCAAACCCACAAAAATTCATCTTGTTCTGCTCCAACTAAACCGTCTGATTCCACTGGTGGTTCTGACCAATCATGTGTTAGATTTGTGCTTTGGGGCGGGTGTTCAGGTATGATTGGCAGCAAGTGTTCAGGCAGGTAAAGTAAAACAAACATGGCTGCTGGTGGATGTACACAAAAAAGCAGCTATTGAATCTGTTTTAGTCAAGTCCAGTTTATTGATAAAGCACTTTAACATACAGCACGACAGCTGACCAAAGTACTGTACAGTAAATCTAGAAATAAAGCAAAATAGAAAATACAACAATAAACAAATACTCAAAGAGGCCATTTCATACAAATTTCAGGACTTTGTGGTTATTTCTTAAGTATTAACCAGTAATATGAAACAGTTGATATCTAAAATTGTCAGGAAACACTGATTAACAGATCTTTCAATCTGTCTGCATCAAAATTCAGCTCGTTCCGTCAGGATTCAGCAGCAGCTCGTTCATATTCATTATTCAAATTTGCTGGACTCTGATTGGTTAACAAACTAGCCTATGAGAGTAAGGTATACTATTTCATGCCCCGCTGTACATGGCAACGTCAGAGGTTCTCTCTTCCTATTTGCTATGTCTTATGTTAACAGCTTTTAGCTAGCAGCATGCTAGGTGTGGTTTCAACTGCAGGAGCTGATGAATATTAACAAACAAAGGAGTTGTGATGAAACAGATACAGGTCGTTAGAACTCGGGAGAACTCGGGTTTTATCACCACCTGCGTAGTTTGAGAGATTAAAACTGAAAGAGAAGTTGTTGATCTGTTTTCACCCACTATGAAGGTAAGAACACCTGTGGAGCTAAAATATTCAACAGAAACCTCAGAAAAACGTTTTTAATGGAAGGAACTCTTTAAACAAGAACTCTTTGTCACTGTGACTTGTCTGTATAAATGTTACTAAAATTCTGCCTTCTCAGGCGCTGGAGAAAGCGCCCTCAGGAGGTGGGCTCTTGAATCGAATTAGCCAATAACAGATCTGCATTGCCAAATGGAAGAACTTAATTTAGCAAATAAATGCAGAGAAAATAACTTCACGAAGGGCGATTTTTGAAGCGCCCCAAACCACGTTTAAATACCGCGAGATTATCTGCTATCAAACAGCCAGCAAATGAGAAAGGAAAGCAGTCGAGGCTTCACTCGGAGCTAGCTGGATGTAGCTATGCTAACTCGGTTTTTTGTTTTCTGTGCAATGAAGCTAGATAAATAAACAGGCTGTTTGCAACACAACCAGCAAAGGTGTACGCTCAGTGGCAGGGCAACAGCCGCAAAATACACCCACCAAGGCTGGAAACTGAAAGATATTGGAAGAGCATATGGGAAAGGGAAGCAGCACATAACAGCAGTGCTCAGTGGCTGGCCTCTCTGAGAGAAGAGCACAGCAACCTCCCTGAGCAGAATCCAGTTACCATCACAGTGGCAAACATCCACTTTTCAGGTATGAAAAACTGGACAGCACCAGGCCAAGACATGATCCATGCCTACTGGCTAAACAAACTCACAGCACTCCATGAGCGCCTAGCAGCACAACTGAACCAGCTCCTAAGAGATGGGACTCACCCAGAATGGCTAACTGAAGGGCGAACAATCCTGATCCAGAAGGATCCCACCAAAGGTGCAGTCCCATCCAACTATCGCCCAATAACCTGTCTCTCCACAACATGGAAGCTCATGTCAGGCATAATCGTTACCAAGATAAGCAAGCACATGAATCAATACATGAGCAAAGCACAGAAGGGCATTGGTAGAGATACCACAGGTGCTAAACACCAGCTCCTGGTTGACAGAACAGTTGCACAAGATTGCAAATCCCGAAAGACCAACCTGTGCACTGCCTGGATTGACTACAAAAAATCCTACGACACGATTCCACACACATGGATCAATGAATGCTTGAAGCTCTACAACATCAACAGGGCTGTTAGAACACTCATTGCGAACTCGATGAGGTTGTGGAGAACCACCCTTGAGGCCAATGGCAAGCAACTTGCACAAGTAACCATCAAATGTGGACTATACCAAGGTGATGCTCTGTCCCCAATGCTGTTCTGCATAGGTCTGAACCCCCTAAGCCAGATAATCAACAAGACCGGCTATGGATACCACCTCAAGAACGGAGCTACAATCAACCACCTCCTCTACATGGGTGACATCAAGCTGTATGCTAAGAGCGAACGGGACATTGATTCCCTGATCCACACCTCCAGGATCTACAGCAATGACATCGAGATGTCTTTCGGGCTTGAAAAATTTAGCAGGATGGTCACAAAGCGAGGCAAGGTAGTCCACACTGAAGGGGTCTCACTCGCAGAGGGAGCAATAGCAGACATTGAGGACAGTTACAAGTACCTGGGAATACCACAGGCAAATGGCAACCTCGAGCAGGCAACAAGGGAAGCAGCAACAGCCAAATACCTACAACGAGTGAGGCAAGTCCTAAGAAGCCAGTTCAATGGAATGAACAAGTCCAAGGCAATAAACAGTTACACCCTGCCAGTGATCAGATACCCCGCGGGAATAATAAGATGGCCAAAGGATGAGATACAGACCACAGATGTTAAGACACGAAAGCTCCTCACCATGCATGGTGGGTTCCATCCCAAATCCAGCACCCTGAGACTGTACGCACGCCGTAAGGAAGGAGGCAGAAGACTAATGAACGTGAGAGCCACCATCCAGGATGAAACATCGAAGCTCCATAAATACATCCAGGACAAGGCCTCAACGGATGACGTACTCAGTGAATGCCTGAGACAATGGCAAGATGAGGAGGTGCTGGAGGAGGAACCATCATGGGAGGACAAGCCCCTACATGGGATGTACCACCGGAACATAACTGAAGTGGCTGACCTCAAGAAATCCTACCAATGGCTGGAGAGGACCGGCCTACAGGACACCACAGAGGCACTCATCCTGGCAGCACAGGAGCAGGTTCTAAGCACCAGAGCGATAGAGGCCCAGATCTACCACACCAGACAAGACCCAAGGTGTAGGCTGTTTAAAGAGTCATCTGAGACAATCCAGCACATAACAGCAGGGTGTAAAATGCTGGCAGGGAAAGCATACATGGAACGTTATAACCAAGTGGCTGGTATAGTATATAGAAACATCTGTGTGGAGTACGGGCTGGAAACCCCAAGGTCAAAGTGGGAAACACCTCCAAAGGTGGTGGAGAACGACCGAGCAAAGATCCTGTGGGACTTCCAGATCCAGACAGACAGGATGGTAATGGTGAACCAACCGGACATTGTGGTGGTTGATAAAGAGCAGAGGAAAGCAGTTGTGGTGGATGTGGCGATACCAAGTGATGACAACATCAGGAAGAAGGAACATGAGAAACTTGAGAAATACCAAGGGCTCAGAGAGGAGCTAGAGAAGACTTGGAAGATGAAGGTGACAATAGTACCCGTAGTAATCAGAGCACTTGGGGCAGTAACCCCCAAACTGGAGGAATGGCTCCAGCAGATCCCTGGAAGAACCTCAGACATCTCAGTCCAGAAAAGTACTTGGAACAGCTAAAATACTGCGCAGGACCCTCAAGCTCCCAGGCCTCTGGTAGAGGACCCGAGCTTGGAACGGGAAAAACACCACCCAGTGGCGAGAGGGGAATTTATATACAGTGGGGCAAAAAAGTATTTAGTCAGCCACCAATTGTGTAAGTTCTCCCACTTAAAAAGATCAGAGAGGCCTGTAATTTTCATCATAGGTATACCTCAACTATGAGAGACAAAATGAGGAAAAAAAATCCAGAAAATCACATTGTCTGATTTTTAAAGAATTTATTTGCAAATTATGGTGGAAAATAAGTATTTGGTCAATAACAAAAGTTAATCTCAATACTTTGTTATATAGCCTTTGTTGGCAATGACAGAGGTCAAACGTTTTCTGTAAGTCTTCACAAGGTTTTCACACACTGTTGCTGGTATTTTGGCCCATTCCTCCATGCAGATCTCCTCTAGAGCAGTGATGTTTTGGGGCTGACGCTGGGCAACACGGACTTTCAACTCCCTCCAGAGATTTTCTATGGGGTTGAGATCTGGAGACTGGCTAGGCCACTCCAGGACCTTGAAATGCTTCTTACGAAGCCACTCCTTCGTTGCCCGGGCGGTGTGTTTGGGATCATTGTCATGCTGAAAGACCCAGCCACGTCTCATTTTCAATGCCCTTGCTGATGGAAGGAGGTTTTCACTCAAAATCTTACGATACATGACC
>SSNP01000197.1:0-31390 GCA_006937955.1 Pachypanchax playfairii
CTCACCTGGTTCAACATTTCATTTTACATGGTTGGCAGGCAGTGACGGCCACTGTCCTGCAGGTTAATCTCAGGTGGTCCACAGCTTTGAGAAAAAGAGCAGAATGGCTGTGGATCAGAAAACTACAAACCAGATTTCCTTATGGGTTAAATGAAAGATCACAAATTACCGTACATTAATGAACCGGAGAACTATTCATTTGCCTCATGTACAATGTTATTTTCTTTACTTTTTTATTTACATAGTTCCATGTTTATCATCCTTATGTTCTTGATGTCTTCTTTCCTTCTCCTCCCCTTTTATATGCTAGTTATTTGAATTCCCTTTGGACCTTTAATCCCTATTTCTAGCCCCATCCCCATCCTTTCACTAACCTTAAGGTCAGTAAATCCTGTGCCTAACCCTAATTGTGCCTAACCCTAATGTTTGTCCTCAGCCCCGGATTCTAGCCCCATCCCCATCCTTTCACTAACCTTAAGGTCAGTAAATCCTGTGCCTAACCCTAATTGTGCCTAACCCTAATGTTTGCCCTCAGCACCTGATTCTAGCCCCATCCCCATCCTTTCACTTACCTTAAGGTCAGTAAATCCTGTGCCTAACCCTAATTGTGCCTAACCCTAATGTTTGTCCTCAGCACCTGATCCTAGCCCCATCCCCATCATTTCACTTACCTCTACATCAGTAAATCTTGTGTCCAACCCTAATGTTTGTCCCCAGCCCCATTTCACAGCGTGATGACTCCCCTGATGCTCTGGGATTGCTGTTACCACTATTACAGGAGTGGGATGGACCCAGCCAGAACCCTGTGGCGCCGGTTCCCGGCGCCCCAGGGCTCCCAATCTTCACGCCTAACCCTAACCCTAACCCTAACCCTAACCCTAACCCTAACCCTAACCCTAATGAAAGATCACAGATCACTGTACATTAATGAACCGGAGAACTATTCATTTGCCTCATGGACAATGTTATTTTCTTTACTTGTTCATGTACATAGTTCCATGTTTATCATCTTTATGTTCTTGATGTCTTCTTTCCTTTTCCTCCCCTTTTACATGCCAGTCATTTGAACTCCCTTTGGACCTTTAATCCCTATTTCTAGCCCCATCCCCATCTTTTCACTAACCTTAAGGTCAGTGTAGTCCCTAGCCTCACTTTTTAGATTCATCTCTAGCCCCTGATTCTAGCCCCATCCCCATCATTTCACTTACCTTAAGGTCAGTAAATCCTGTGCCTAACCCTAATTGTGCCTAACCCTAATGTTTGTCCTCAGCCCCTGATCCTAGCCCCATCCCCATCATTTCACTTACCTCTACATCAGTAAATCTTGTGTCCAACCCTAATGTTTGTCCCCAGCCCCATTTCACAGCGTGATGACTCCCCTGATGCTCTGGGATTGCTTTTGCCGCAATTACGGGAGTGGGATGGACCCAGCCAGAACCCTGTGGCGCCGGTTCCCGGCGCCCCAGGGCTCCCAATCTTCACGCCTAACCCTAACCCTAACCCTAACCCTAACCCTAACCCTAACCCTAACCCTAACCCTAATATCAGGGATTTATGAGGATCTAAACCCTACCAATATACTTTCTCTAACCTTAACAGATAATAACTCAAACAGACCTAAACCTAACCCTCTCCTAATCTTAAAATATCAGGGATTTATGAAAATCTAAACCCTACCAATATACTTTCTCTAACCTTAACAGGTAAGTACTCAAACAGACCTAAACCTAACCCTCTCCTAATCTTAAAATATCAGGGATCTATGAAAATCTAAACCCTACCAATATACTTTCTCTAACCGTAACAGGTAAAACACAGATCAGGAGCAATAAACCAGCTGGACTGACAAAGAAAGGCAGACTGCTCAGAAACTCCAAAAAAGAAAATCTGGAAAAGAATTTAACACAGATCAAAAACAACAACCAGCTGGACCAACAAAGAAAAGCAGATTGCTCAGAAACTATAAAAAAGAAAACCAGGAATCTAATAGTTCAAACTAACCAATAAACAACCCTAGAACTGGTTTAACAAGGAAAGCAGACTGCTCAGAAATTCCAAAAAGAGAGTCAAGAATTTAACAATTCAGATTAATTAATTTACTACAGCAGAAAGGTGACAAAAACACTGAAACAGAAGAGACCTCAATATACAAAGGAGAAACAGAAGGATAAAAAAGCAAAACCAGATATTCAATGGTGGAAGTGATATGGACATGTGGACTGCAAGCAACGTGCGATGGCCAGTGCATTGCCCTCGACTCCCTACTTCAAACTGCGAAGTCGTCGACGACGCAGGGGGATCGTTGAGATAAATACAAAGCCCTAACCCTTTTCATTCAACACTTAGACCAATTTTCACTTTCTCCCATTGACTTAGAATGGGACTTTCTTTTGCTTATTACTCAGGACAGGAATGTCCCACAGTGACCATTCACATATCCACGCTTTTTAATTTCTACAGTTAGCCTCAATTCTGCTTACTTATTTGACAAACATTTTATTTTAACATCTTGTCCTGTCCAGTGTGCTGTTTTTAAGTTAAACAATGTATTTGAACTATTTAGGTGCAAAATTAAACACTTGAAAATGTTTTAACTTTTAAATTGACTCAAAGACCTCCTCTAAAGTTGGTAATTATTTAATTACTTTGTGTAATTTTTCACCTTCTTGCAAACTAAAACTGTGCTTAAGCATCTTTGACAGATGAGCTAATTCAACATTTTTTAGCTGTATTTAGTCAATTCAGCTTCTTTCAGCTAATTAAGCGTGATAATTCAGCTAATTAGATTTTTTCTTACCTTCATTTAGCACTTTCAGCAGAGTCCTTCAGCTACATTACAGTCATTATTTCAAACTACAAGCATTGACTCTGCATTTCTGCAGGAAATGCAATTTCTCTACTTTTATTTATGAGTAAATAAATGCAGTTGTATTGTGAAAATAAAGAAAGCATCTTTTGTTAATCCTTTTTAATTTGAATTATGGTACATATATGCTTCCATATAACTCAAGCTAAATAACAAAGGCACAATTCTCTCGCACAGATGTGTGTGCATCAGTTAATTAAATGGAAAAGGAAATAAATATGTTGAAAAGTTGCACACATTGAAAGGCTTTCAATAAAAAATAACATTACAGCAAATTAAGATTTTTTAATTCAAAGTTTAATGAATTTAATTGGGGACTCCAAAGTAAATCATAAAGTATTAAAATACAAAATATCACACACATTTCATTTAAATGATATACACATTCACTGGATCAAGCCTGATCAAAAAACAATTTTACGACAAAATGACAATAGGTACTTATTTAAAAAAATATATAAATCTTGAAACATAACATAAGGGGGTGTTTTTGACCTTTAAAGACTGAGAGAATATGTGAAACAATAACTAAAAAACATCAAGGTTAAAGGTCAAATTTAGAAGTGAGCTAAAGATCTGACATTAAATTTTAGGAAAAAAAGTTTTTTTCTACAAAATGCAATAAGATTGAGCATTTAAGACTGTCATTAACCTGAATTTTTAAGTCTTTTGTTGTTTATTTATTTGTTTCATTTAGGCCAGTTAACCTTATACAGTGCTCTAACTCTGTGAAAGATCAGTTGACCAAAATATTATCATGCTCAATACAAATAAGTTGTTTTACTTTTTTATGCAGCTCAGTAAAAGATCATGCATGATCTTAAAACAAACATGTGCTGTAGACTGTGACCTTGTGGCTGATTTCCTGTAGCAGCTGTTTCACAGCTATCTCCAGCCTCACCAGCTGCTCTGCTTTCTCGTCCAGAATTTGCTGATTGTCTTCGTATGACTTCTCAAGATCTGAAACAATCAAATCATTTTATTGTGAACTATAATCTTAATGGAACTCGCAGATCTGACAATCTAAATTGTCCACCCCAGTTTCTCCCACCAACAAAAAAGGCAACTGGACATTTTTCACTGCTTCTTGAAAACACTTCACATTCATCTGAAAAGTTTCTTCAGTTCTAATCATGGATTGTAAGTTTCATAATTAGAAGTTGTTGTTATCACATTATGAACAGGCTTGTTAAAGTCCCAAGGGTGACTGACCACGCCGACCCTCTAGAGAGTGATTAAGTCATTGTTACATGTGCCTAATGTGACATGTTGTAAACACGTTTCACAGTTTGGTTTGTTATAAAACTGCCCTTGAAGGAGAGTCAAAGCAGCATCGTAGGTTCTAGATCAGCTGTGTCCAACTCCAACTCGAGGCCTCAACAGCCACTATCAACCACTATCCTGATTGAAAAGAAATGTCTGCCTTTCATTGGTTAATGCCAATAGAATTTTTTATTTATTATTACTTTTGTCAGATTAAAGTTATTTCTATGACCATTGTGAGTTTTTCCTTTCATTGACCAAAGGGAACCAACAATTTTGTCCACGTCTGTATACATGGACATCCCAAAATACACAAAAGGAGCTCGTTTCAGACCTATCATCAGCAGAATTAACTCCATAACATACAACATTGCCCAACACCTTGTTACCATTTTGTTTCCACTGGTTGGTACTACTACACATTACATACAGAACTCCATCAAGTTTGCAAACAAAATCAGACATCTGAAGCTGGAGAGGAAACTGTCTCATTTGATGTTACTGCACTTTTCACCTGCATATCTACATCAAAGGCAATAGAACAGTAAGGAAACGACTCCTGGAGGATGAATTTCTGAAGGACAGGACAAGCTTCTCTCTGGACCAGATCTGTAATCTGCTGGACCTCTGTCTTGTAACCACATATTCCAAATATGATGACAGTTATTGCAGAAACATGGCTGTGCTGTGGGATCCCCAGTTTCACCTACTGTAGCCAATCTCTACATGGAGGAGGTGGACTCCTACAAGGGAACAACATCAAGCCACTGATTCAGATATGTGGATGATACTTGGGTCAAAATCCAGATCCAAAAGGTAAAAGCGTTCAATAAGCTCATTAACAACATCAGGTTCACTAGAGAGGACCTGATGGACAAAAAGCTGCCATTCCTAGATTGTTTGGTGCAAATGGAGGAAGATCAAGGCCTCAACATAGACGTTTACAGAAAACCTCCACACAGACCCGAATCTCCTGTTTGACTCTCAAACTTTCTGTCATCGGAACCCTTCAACATCAGGCTGAACATGTCCCATCTAGGACAGAAGAAAAAGACAAACACATCAAAAACCTCTTCAGACCCGTGGAGACCCAAACTGGACTTTCAGATTAAATCTGGATTAAATCAGCCAGAACAACCAGAAACACTCCACAGACACAAACAGAGGAGAGAAGAATCAACATTACAGTGTTGTTATGCCAGATGTTGCTGCAGTATCAGAGAAACATCAACATCCCTGTGCACTTCAGACCTAATGGGACCCTCAGAAAGAATCTGGTTAACCCTAAAGACAAAACACCCAAACATAAAGTGAGTGGTGTGGTGAACACAGTCTAGTGAGGAGTGCTCAGACCTCTACATAGGAGAAACTACACCACCTCTGTTGAGGTCTGAACACTCCTCCCTGCATTGGACTGTGTTCACCACACCACTCAGTCTGTGTTTGGGCGGTTTATTTTTAGGGTGAACCAGTTTCTGCCCGAAGGTCCTGGAGAAAATCCTTCAGAGGTCCTCTGGTACTCCAGCAACATGTGGCATGACAACATTTTTGTGTCTCTTTTCCTATCTTCTGTGTTCAGATCTGTGGAGTGTTGTTTAGACCAAATTAAAGCTAGCCCAGCTAAGGTGAAATGGTAAATGGTGTGTACTTGTATAGCACATTTTTAAGTCAGATGATTCCCAAAGTGCTTCACACTACAATCTGTAATTCAACCATTCACTCTCACACGTATGTATGCATGTATGTATGTATGTATGTATAGATGGATGTATGGATGGATGGATGTTCCATAAAGTATACTTTAACTGTAATTGTAAATGAAAATAAAACCATATTTAATTTAGTTTAAATTTCAACATTTCATAAAGAGTGCGTGGACTGCATGCTGGGAAATCTTTCTTTTACTAATTCGGCAGATCACGGAGTACTACTGAACCCCGCAGGGGACATGGTGAGAAAATGTTTTTTAAGGTGAGAAAACAAAAAAAAAAAAAAAATGAGATATACTTAAAACAGAAAAAGGTCCATTTGCCTTTAGAAAAAAAAAATTGGATTGCCATGTCCTGGACAACTGAGTATCTACATAAATCTATTGACAACATGTTTCCAAGAGCAGTTTGGTCACATATGAATCGATGTGTAAAGAGTCCCTTCCATTAAAAACAGTGTTTCTGAGGTTTCTGTTGAATATTTTAGCTCCACAGGTGTTCTTACCTTCATAGTGGGTGAAAACAGGTCAACAACTTCTCTTTCAGTTTTTATCTCTCAAACTACGCAGGTGGTGATAAAACCAGAGTTCTCCTGAGTTCTAACGGCCTGTATCTGTTTCATCACAACTCCTTTGTTCGTTAGTATTCATCAGCTCCTGCAGTTGAAACCACGCCTAGCATGCTGCTGGCTAAAAGCTGTTAGCATAAGATGTAGCAAACAGAAAGACACGACGTCTGACGTTGCCATGCACAGCGTGGCAGGAAACAGTATTCTTTGATCTCATAGGCTAGTTTGTTAGCCAATCGGAGTCCAGCAAATTCGAGCAATGAATGTGAACGAGCTGCTGACGAAGCAGCCGAAGCAGCCTGATGGAAGGAGCCGGAACCACCCGAATTTTAACGCAGACAGATTGAAAGGTCTGTTAATCAGTGTTTCCTGATGTTTTTTTTAGATATAAAATGTTTCATATTACTGGTTAATACTTAAGAAATAACCACAAAGTCCTGAAATTTGTATGAAATGGACTCTTTAAGCCTTCTAAACCATGATCAGTATTAAGAGAGAAACTGATAGCCTCTGTATTGTGAGACCAACTGCTCTGTATAATATTGTGTTCAGCTAACAGCATTTCCATGTCTTATTCGTCCTGCGGTGTTAGATCACCTTTAAGCAATTGCAGCTTGTCACTGGCCTGCAACAGCATCTGCTTGGCTTCCTTCTGCAGGGATTCTGCCCTCTTCTTTGCATCAGCTATGCCCCCTGCTTTTTGGCCTATTAGCTGTTCCGCTGTGCTGTACTTATGCTTCAGTTCTGATTCCAGATCCTAAATACATACAAATATTGTGACAACAGAAAAACATCAAAACAGAATAATTCATCATAAAGATGAACTCACCTTTCTGACCTCCTCTGCTATTTTTCCAAGGCTTGCAGCATCCTGATTGGTTAGTTTGCTAGTCAGAGTGACATTAACAGTTTTATTTTTGAGCAGCATTACTTCTTGCTCGAGTCTTTGCAGTCGCTCTGTAGCATTTTGCAGTTTCAGTTCTGCATCTGCTGTCTCCAACTTCATCTGAATACAGAATGGATTTCCAGTATGTTACTTTAGGCTTGTGTCAGAATGTTAGATGTTACATAAACCTTTCCATGTAATTGCAACTGATGATACTGACGGAAGAGAGAAGGTTGGTGGTAGTCTGGATTTCACTGGCTGCCTGTTGGATAGCACTGCTAGCGGTTGTCTGAGCTCTCTGAGCTTCTTCCAGAGCTTGCTTTACTCTCTCTGCAGAGTCCTTTACATCAGTTGCCTCCTTACTGAGTAAAAAAAATGGAACAAGAGGAGAAACCATGACTGGATCTAAGAAGTATGGCATTAGCATTTCAGATTTATTTTTATGTTAATATAAATTGATGCCAAATTGTAAACACAGTAAGATCCATTTAAAGTGTAGATTATTGTTGAACAAGACTACATGTAAAACAGTTTATTTTTGCTCAAATTTAATGCAATTTTTTTCTAACCCTAACCATGGAAATGGATTGTGGCATGTTGCAGCTCCTCCTAAAATTCACAATTGTCTCCTTGTCTTGTTCACATTTAAGATAAGATGATTGTTCTCATACCACAAAATGGTCCACCAGTTCTCAATACTCAATCTTGTGTTAAAAGAAGTCTATGTGGAAATCTGGAAACTCTGAACTTTTCATTTTGAATGGATGACAGGAGAAACTTCTAAAAGATTACAAGAGAACTAAAGTTGCCTATTTTGAAAAAGAATAAACCTGCTAAGAATTGCTATTACCTGGATGACTAAGAACCTTCACCAGCATATTACTTTCATTTTTGTTATTGTCATCAAATTATAAAACAACTAATTTCTCTGAAATGATATCCAAGTTGCAAGATCTGATATGCTGTTTATATTCTATTAGGAACAGAACATGGGCTTATGGGATTTGCAAATCATAGCATTCTCTTATTATAACATTTTTACGGTATAACATGTTACACAGTTGCTCATTTTGGAGTGTTTGGAATAATAGAAGATCACCGATAAATAGGAAAAAGGTGTGCATCTTTGGTGTTTTTGTATAAATAATAATTAACTGAAGCCCTCTAGTTTTGTCAAAGGTATGGTGAGTAAGTATTATCACACAGATCATAATTTGCAGGAGGACGCAGAGATCCAATCCTTGATTACAGGCAAATCAGGTTTCATTCAGTTTCAGAATTTTGATAGCAATAGCAATATATTTATAGCAATAGATAAAGATATACAAATATAACATTTCTATAATAGATACAAATGAATGAAAATACAGTACAGTGCAAAAGTTTTAGGCAGTGGGAAAAAATCTAAATAAAATCAATGTGAAATGCTTAATTCAAAACGGCATAAATTCTTCAAGATACATGTGCACCCAGTTTTTGAAGGAACCCAGTCTATTATTTGGGTATGTATCTACAAATGTTCTTCCCAATACAATCAATGATGTTGAGGACAGGTCTTCATGAAGACCATGTTAAACATGTTTAACTCTCCTAACAAGGAAATAACATGTCATATCATTAAAAATTATGTGATATACCTGTTCTGTACCACCTGACCTCAAACCACCAACTAGACTTACATGGTGGTAAAATGCTGCTAATTTACCTCGTGTGTGGTCTATGTGTTCAATGTCCAACAATGTCTATTATCTTATATATGTCTTTCTGTCTGTACAAGTTAAAAATTAGCTGGAACCAAATTCCTTGTGCGTGTAACACACTGGGCCAAATAAATCTGATTCTGATGAAGGATAAGCCTAAATCTCTATGGCTGTATCACTCTACAGCTTTTCAGTTAACTAACAGCATCTTGCTTAGGCTACTTTTCAAATGAATAAAATAAACAATTACATTTTTATACTTGTGAAATCATTCTTATTATGCAGTATTTTGTCAGATCTGCCTAAAAGTTTTGCATAGTACTGTATATATTTTAACTGTTCCCAGATCTGTGACAATGTGTAAATAATTCTTCCACTACAATGGTCAGATTTGGACTTTAAATAACTTTAACTCAAGCTACTATTGTGTTTTGACAATGCTTTCCCTAAACAGGCTTAGCACTATTTTTTTATGGAAGAATATCTGGTTCAACATGTATAAGCATAACCCCCACCTGGTTTGATGGGCCTGGTCCAGTATGACCTCTGCCTTCTGGATGTCAAAACTGCTCTGTTGCAGGATGGTCTCTATGTGTCCCAGCTCTAACACCTTGTACCGGATCTCATCAGTAAAGTTCTGCAGCTGAGCTGGTGTGGTTGGCATCTGCATGGCCAAAACCTCATTTGCCACAAGTTCAATGCTCTCCGGGTCTGCAGCATCCTCTAAAATAACACAAAGAAGATAAAAATTGACCAACAATGTATGAATTTAAAGTACCAAACTTTGGCCTCTTCATTTTTGCTAGTTGTTGTGGTATCTTATTTATTTGTAGAACTTCCATCTAGAAGGTTTTAACTGATGATGTTCTAAGAATATTGTTATCAATGAATGATGCACAATTCTGAAGATTTGAAAAGCCTGATGTCTTGATATATAGGAAGTGTTAAATAAGTAGAGACATACGTGTGAGAAAATCTTTGATCTGTCTTATGAGGCTTCGCAGCTCCTCATTGCTCTGATCAACTTTTTGTTTGGTTTGATTGGTCTTCATCAAGATACTATGAGCATTCAGTTTCACCTCATCTGCTTGAAACTTCACCTGTGCTACCTGAAGACATATTACAGGACATATATATTTAAAATATTCATGTAAAATGCAGTTCCAAAAAATAAGGACTCAGCAGACTCACTATTTTTGAGAGTTTCTCCATTTCTGCCATGGCACTGATGATTTCCTGTTCAGACTCTAGAGCCTTTAGTAAGATGTTGTTAGCTGTTGTTAATGTACCATTACATCCTTCTCCACCACACTTGGTCTGACCTTGAGAGTCTGCACAACCTAGACCTCCACAGGCTGAAGCCCAACATAAGTCCTGAGCAGAAGATGAACTGCCACAAGTCTACATGAAACAAGACAGAAAGAACGATTCAATTTTACAGTGAATACAATTCATGCTCACTAAAATAAAAACACTCAAGTTACTTATCTGAATTTTATTTTCAAACAACATGCCTCAATTCCATAAAACATAAGGATCTCTTAAACGTGTAAAGAAGTTTTAGATGTGAGAGTCCAGTTGTAGATGGAAAACTTGAACAAGAAATAGATACAACAGAGGCCACCTTATAGCTGATGAATGCTAGGTCCAAAGGCTGTAGTTCTCCAGCTAAAGTATCCAGTCTATGAGCATGCTCGGAGTGGCTCTTCAGGAACTCATCTCTGGTCTGATTCATCTTCTCCTCTGTGAGTTGCCGTATAATGGCAGAGGTTTCCACCAGGCTGCCTGCATTGATGACTGAAGAATTGGCATGAGCTTCAGCTGCATGAGACTTCCAGAAGTATTTAGCAACACTGTCCGTTGCCCCTGGTGACAAACATAAAATACAAATCCTCAAAAAGAGAAATATATTAAAATAGCTTTCAATGTCAACTAGGCTAAAAAAATGAAAGAAAACATCTGTAGTAATGCTAATGGTAAATGGTGTATAATTGTATAGGGCCTTTTTAAGTCAGACAACTCACTAAATGCTTCACATTACAATTTTATCATTCACATACTCACACACACTTGATGAGCTACTAAAGGCCCCATGTTTTAATATCTTAAGACTACTAATAAAAATCAGAATTAGGTTTATTTTATTTTACACACAAGGCATTTTGCTCCAGTTTGCATTTGTGTATAAGAGGTGTATAAGTACACCTCTGCATATCATTGTATCCCTATTAACATTAGAGAAAACAAAAAAGAAGAAAAAAATAGGGCTAGGTTAGGGTTAGGCAGGGCTTATAATCTTCAGGGGGTTAGTGTGCCTTTTAATCTTTGTATGTAGTATGAATCTACACCTTTTGCTGTGAATTGGACTTGTTTCTGTAAAGTGGTTGAAGTGCCCTATGTTATGAACTGGCAATGCATAAATAAAAACAGATTTTAATTTGATTGATGAATATACAATTCATATGAAAAAGCTTTAAACTTTTTACCTCTGATATCAGAGTTTTTGATAAACTCGACTTGATCCAGCAGGTCCTGAATGGTTTGTTCCAGTTTCTGAGCATCAGATATAAATGAAGCCAGTTTGCTTTTCATATCAGAATCTTGCTCATCCACCAGAACCAGCGTCTCCTCAGTGTTATCCAAGGTCTGACTTAGAGATGACGTCAGGTCACTAAGACACAATCAAAATACAAAGGTTTGAGTTTATCATTTCCAGGGCTACTTCTCACAAAATATAATCTCACCTGGTTTGTTGCAGCAGGTGTTGGATCTCAGTTAGGGGTTGCGAGGCTGAGTTTTGGTCCAGGATGGTCTGGATATCAGCAGCACTCTTCTCCATGCTCTCAATAGTCTTCCTGTATGGCCCACCAATTCCACTTGCTTTAATGCCTTTGACTTTATTGACCAGTTGATGTGTTCGATTGGTCAACTGACTAATGACGTGATCCCATTCTGTGAAACAAAGGTGGCAGCGATAGCAGTCTGGGAAAACCCCAAAGAATCCACGGGCACAGACATCACACCGATGTCCAGACACACCCTCCGCACAGACACAGTGACCATTCATTTTGTCACACTGCTGCTCCGAGATCCCACGAGGGTCACATTCGCATGCTGAGGACACAACATCAAAGTTCATCACTTGATTCTGCTTTCTAATACTGAAACACTGACAAAACTATCAACCAAAACAACCTTGTGCTGCAAGATGGATTCTAGCGAGATTTAGAGTTTTCAAAACCCACGAAAATCCATCTGGTATCGCCCCAGCTAAAACCATCTCTTTTGGTCAAAAAATTTTCAGACTTCAGAATTTTCATTGTGCTTTGGGGCAGGTGTTTGGGTGTGACAAAAACAGCAAGTGCCCAAGCAAAGCAAAACAAACATGGCTGCACTGGTGGACGCACATGTACAAGCAGCTATTGAATCTGTTTTAGAACTAGAGATGGTTTCTTCATTGAAAAATGATCAAAGGTAAGAACTTTGTGCATTTCTTGGTGTGTGTTTTACTCCTGACTGGATTTGCAAGAGCTTGAATTACTGTGATTGGCTAAAGACAAATCATGGTAGGTGGGCAGTAGGGTTGAGTGAAGACATTTGCAGCACAAATAACGTATAAGGCACGCACCCAAGAGTCATGTCCATATTCACCATATCTGAACCTCGTAAATATAATACTGTTACTCAGAATAAAGACTAGTGTACTGAGCCTGGATCATTTGCTACAACATTTGTTATAACGCCCTGCCAGTCGCTCACTTGAACGTTTAAATAATGCGCCTGTCTGCGGTTCCTGTACAGAATCTCTCTTTCCAAGGGGGGGAACAAGTTGCACATACGTGCAGCCTATTGCTCCAATAATGTTAGGAAAGCCAGAAATACCATAAAAGCCTTGCTTAGTGGCATTTAATACAAGTGCTTGGAAAATTGATTCTGCCTGCGTAAAATTGTATTTAAAAGCAGTGACACACTGCCCGAGATCCCAGCACTAACTGTAACAACGTACTGGAATGATCCAGATGTCTGTCTGTGCCTTCTCCACGCAACGATCACTGCATCCATTTTCGTGCCAAGTTAAGACATGTTTTTCAAAGGCAGTAAAAATACACGCAAAATTAGAAGCCGCAAACATGTTCGGGTTTGATAAATCCCACTGCGCCTGAAACACCCACTTATGTATGTTCACCTCCCAATATTTTTTATGTCTTTATTGTATTTTGACAGAAACACCCACAATGAATATTCGTCAAGGGTAAAAGCGCTAAAATTACTTGTGCGTCTTGCTGCAGGTTTAACAGGCGCAGTTTTGCCTGCGCGCCGTTAGTAAATCACCTGCTGCTTCTTTTTGCAGCTGCTGAGCGGTTTGCGTCCATTTTAACAACCGCAAGCCTTTGATAAATCAGGCACATTGTTCCTCCAGTGAGCCCTAGGTCTTTCGGGGGCCTCCTCTCAGTGAGACATGCCCAGAACATAGTGAGGTGACTCCTCGAGCCACCTCAGCTGGCTCATCTCAACATGGAGAACCAGTGCTTCTACTCCGAGCTCCTCTCAGGTGACTGAGCTCCTCACCCTATTTCTAAAGGTGTGCCCAGCCACCCTGTGGAAGAAATTAATTTAAACTGCTTGTACCCTGGATTTTGTCCTTTCAGCCATGGCCCAAAGCTCATGACCATAGACGAGGGTAGGAATGTAGATCAACCATTACATTGAGAGTTTTGGCTTTAGGCTCAGCTACTTCTTCACCACAACCATCTGATGCAGCAACCTCATTACTGCAGATGCTGCACCGATACATCTGTCGATCTTATGCCCCATCCATCCCTCACTCATGCACAAGACCCTAATATACTTGAACTCCTCCACTTGGGACAAAAGCTTTCCACCAACCAGGAAAGGGCAAGGTACCTTTTTCTGGTCAAGAACCATGGTCTGGGATTTGCAGGTGCTGATTTGAAGAAGCAAACAGAACAACACCAAACACAAACAGCAGACAAGATCCTCTGGTTCCCAAACTAAACCCTAACCCAAACTTTAACCCTAACCCTAACGAACTGAACCAGTGAGAAAGCAAAGTCCTGACCACGGCCAACGCACACTGGAAACAGGTCTGACTTACCACTGGTAATGCAAACCAAGCTCCTGCTGTGGTCATACATGGAACAGACAGACCTTGGCAAAGGACCCCAAATCCCGTACTCCCAAAGCACCCCCCACAGGACTCTATGAGTGACACGGTTGAACAACTCCTCCAGATCCACAAAGCACATGTGGACTGGTAGGGTGAACTCCCATGAGTGAAAAGTTCCCATGATGCATTCTCTGTTTTTTTACACAATATTTGAAATGTGTCTGGTTTCTGGACTGAAAATAAGTCAATTAAGGAATGAACAAAAGTAACTATAGCCAGAGTAAATGTCTTTTTAAACTAATATATTTCTTTGTAACACGATGAAATAAATCTTATTTTAACATAGAACTTACAGATGCACTTGACCTCTGGGTCTCCCCAGAAGAGCTCTTTGCATTCATTGCATGTTTTTCCCCCAAAGCCAGGATGACAAGAACACTGACCACTAATCTGTGGGAAAAAATGTTTTTAAGCTTTTATTCCTTCATTTTTTCATTTGATGGAGCAAGATTACATGAAGAAACACTATTATAATGTGACAAATTAACCTTGTTATACTCATTAAACACAAGATATCAACAAAAATGTATATTATAATGAAGAAAAAAGTTTTAACTGAAATAAGAATAATCCATTGGAAACCCTTTAGTCTGACGTGAACAACTTTGCAAAACCTTCCTGAAACATAAAACATAAGAAAAGCTATTTACCTCATTACAGGATGTCCCATATGAGTGTTTTGGGTTGCAGTTGCAGCTCTGACAGCCAAGGCCACTGGCCATATTCCAGGTGTCAGGTGCGCATTGGTTGCACTGCTGACCAATCACATTTGGCTGGCAGTAACACTGACCACTAGAGATGTCACAGTGACAATTGCTAGATGATGGACAACTTGAAGGATCACTTCCCAGCTCATTACAGAGACATTCTGCAATTGAAAAGTTATTGAAAATGTATCAAAAGTTCTTCTTTAAGGCTTTATCATGTTCATACCAGTCAAAACCTGTAAAATGCATACACACTATTAAAAAATTGACAGATCTGTTTCAAATATGACTAATAAAATCTAAATTTGAAGGACTTCACTCTCTCCACACACTAGTTAATAATGGAACGTAGCTGCAAATGTGCCTGGCTTTTTTCCCCAATGTAAGTTCTAACAGGTGACAGTTCCAGTACACTTATACCTGCACATAGGACACATAATGGAGAAGTAAGTCAAGTGGTAGGATGGTCATCTTCCAAAACCTAAGAAGTGTCCATCGGCAAGACAAGGCCCCTCCCATGACACCAATATGTTTACAGGTGCATGATTGAAAATATACAAAGTGCTGACGATAAGATGAAAACAGAGATAGGTAAGGCACCCTAACCCTAACGTAGGTAGTGATAACGATGTAAAACTGTGTGTGGGGCTAAGTAAACATATTTCATTATATTAAATATTAAATGAGAAATATTATAACGCTCTTTCCAGATTATGGATGAGGTTAAAAAGTGTGGACTATTTACCATTTTACCTACAAATACTTAAAGAGGGCATTTCATACAAATTTCAGGACATTTTTGTGCTGCTTGCAGCAGCTCGTTCATATTCATTATTTTGACTCAGATTGGCTAACAAACTAGCCTATGAGAGCAAGGTATACAGTTTCCTGCCCCACTGTGCATGGCAACACCAGATGTAATCTCTTCCTGTTTGCTACATCTTATGCTAACAGCTTTTAGCCAGCAGCATGCTAGGTGTGGTTTCAACTGCAGTAATTGATGAATACTAAGGAACAAAGGAGTTGTGATGAAACAGATACAGGTCGTTAGAACTCGGGAGAACTCTGGTTTTATCACCACCTGCGTAGTTTGAGAGATTAAAACTGAAAGAGAAGTTGTTGACCTGTTTTCACCCACTATGAAGGTAAGAACACCTGTGGAGCTAAAATATTCAACAGAAACCTCAGAAACACTGTTTTAATGGAAGGGACTCTTTAACATTGGGTACAAATGTGTGAATTCTATTTATTGCACTAGTACATAAGGCTAGTGCATATCACTACTACATTTTTATTTTAATTGTATTTGCTGCTGTTAAAGTAGAATACAGTTCACCATTTTATGTACTGTTCTAAAATCTTTAATCTGTACTTTACACTGAACTCTGCTAATCTAAGGGTTTTTCTTTTTCCCCACATCTCTACTAATTTAAAATGGTGTCTGATGATGTATTCTAAAGGATAAAGGATAAATGTGGTCTCCATGGTGACCCAAAAAACCCTGGTGGACTTACTCCTGCAGTCCTGAACCAAGGCATTGCCATAGTAACCCGGTTTGCATCTCTCGCAGGCGATACCCTCGCTGTGGTACAGGCATTGAAGACACTTCCCATTTCGAGCGTCACAAGACTCTGGGTCCAACATATTGATATTGTTGTTGCACTGACATGGGAGGCACTGCCCACCTGGCTCTGCAGGGTTCCCATAGTAACCAGGTGAACACTTATCACAGCTAGCACCTGGACAGGACAAGTAAAAATAAAACAAAAACACAAGTTGTGTTTTAAGTTGTTACTGATTATGTTTTTTCTATCACCACATACAGAGGATCATTCTGGACTGAAATAAATACGGTAATCTGTGCTTTGCACTGGTCCCTACTGCCTCACAGTTTCATTTCATTACAAAAGAACATGGCAAAAAATTGTTAGTGAAGACATCTATTATGCTAGACATAACCACAGGATAATTTACATCCATAAGCCCAGGGCAGGGGAGCACTAAATGCATATAAAATACAAATACCAATGAAAACCATGGAACAAAAAATGCAGCTTTAAATCAATACTACTACCCCACTCCATCAGCACAAACTTTTACTATCCATTTACACAAGTACTGAGACAAACATAGAAAGCTGCCGCTTTGCAGCTGTTAACAATAACAGATACAGTTTGATTTATGAATATGTGGACTGGCATAAGGAAAAGCTGATACTTTTTACCTAAGCCATTTGTGAGGAGTGACATTTTTTTACCCTATTGGTACCTCAGTGTTAAGTGAAGCAATAAAAAAAGACTAATTTACATGTAGTTTAAACTTGCAACTTTCAGCACATTGATACCTTGAAAAATCAGGAAACTACTACAGCTACACCAACTCTTTAAGTATCTAAACCTGCAAATAACTATGCTTCAACTCAGACGAGTGTAATAAACTTTTAGTAGATGTACACGTCTCACACAATAAAAAATAAAGAAGTAGGCTACATGATTCATATATCTGACATCTTATTTCCTGTAATAAGACGTTTCATAATATTTTTGGTCTCTGTGTTTTTCATCAGACTAAATAACAGTTACTCCTCCTCAAAACATTTTTATCATCATTGCAGAAAGCATCTGTTTGAAACTCAAAAACTAAAATGATGCACATCTCAAACTTTCTCAGCTAAGACATAATTTATGATGAAAAGTACAACATTCAATTTAAATTGGATTTAAACTGGTGGGCGATTAACAGGCTCTACCAGGTCTGAGGTTATATTCATTCTTTTTTATTAACCTATAAATTACAAATAACTGTATATTTTGAGGTGGTCTGAAAAATACTTTCAACTAAACTTATTTTTTATGTTAACATCAGAAAAAAAATAAAAACTTCTGTGTGAATAAAACTTTTACCTTTGTATCCCGTATTGCATACACAAACAACTTGCTCAGAGTTGTCACTCCGGTAGCAACTTCCTGCAAACTGCCGCAAACTCGCAGGGCCATCAGGACACATACAGGGACGACAGTAATCACCTGATCCCAACACTGGGTCACCATAGTAACCATCCAAACACCTCAACACAGAAGAGAAGATAAATCTGATCAGTGATCAGCTGGGGAAAAAAACTCATGCATGCAAAATTACAGTGGCTCAGTTTTGGATTTAAAGAGCACCTGTTGCAGCTGTTTCCAGTGGTGTGATCTCTGCAGGCAATGCAGAGGCCTGTTATGCTTTCACAGGAATCAGCATGTCCATTGCAGGAGCAGGGTTGACAGGAAGGGAAGCCCCAGTGACCCGGAAGGCAGCGATCACACTGTCGACTGTCAGCCCCAGCAACACAGACGCACTGACCAGTTAACTGATCACAAAATGGACTCTGGGATCCCTGAGGGTCGCATGCACATGCTGTAAGATTCACAACACAAACAGAAACACAGTAAGCAATTAACAACAATGCAGCTGAACGGGAAGTTTCTAATTATTAAACTTTTTTCCCATAAAAGTTGAAGGTGGATATCAGCTTTGAAAAGAGGCATTTCTGTACATATTGGCATGACATAAGCACTGCTACATTACACGAGTCATTGAGAAGTAGAGCCATCCAATAACTGCAGGCTTGCTGCTTCGAGAAAAAAAAAACCCTTTGCTGTTGTTCTTGGGCATGACACATCCACCACTTATTTGGTTCCTTAGCAACTACACCCTTGCTTCTGTGCACCAGGGCAGTTTATCACAACCAAATATGAGTGTATGGGTGGAAATTTGAGTAACTGAATGATGAAATCGAAAACAAATTTTTGAATTATGATTACTGTGAAGACATCTATCGTGGTTATGAATATTTTCATGTTATCTTAAAACATTTAAATGAAAGCACCTTGGTGGCGCTCTGGCCTGAATTCTCAACTCAGGTATGTTTAGTTTCAGAAAATGATTACCCTATGAAGTTTAGTCAGACAAAACAATGACTTAAGGAACTCTTAATGATCATAAGATGATCTGCAGATGTTGATCATGCAGCCAGTTTAACTGTTCATTACAGTGACTGTAGTGGGAAAGAAACTGTTCCGGTGCCTGTTGGTCCTGGTCTGCAGGGGTCTGAGACACCTACCAAAGGGAAGCAGTTCAAAGAGATTGTGTGCAGGGTGGGAGGGGTCCTTTACTATGTTTATTGCCTCTTTGAGTCCTTGCATTGTACAGATCCTAAACAGACGGCAGGGGGGCCGCCGATGACACGTTCTGCAGTCCTCACAGTGCGCTGCACTCGGATCTTGACCTGCTTGGTGGTAGCTACAACACAGACAGTGATGGAGGAGCACAGGACAGACTCGATGACAGCTGTATAGAACTGTAGCAGCAGCTGGGGAGGCAGACCGTGTTTCCTCAAGAGCCGCAGGAAGTACAGTCGCTGCTAGGTCCTCTTGAGGACGGCGCTGGTATTTTCCTTTCACTTTAGATCCTTGGAGATGTGGCTGTGGTTGGCCCTGTGGTGGAGTGCCTGGGCCCTTGTATTCCGGGGGGCCACTGTCAAACAATTTTATGGAGAAACCTTATAGTCACAGGCGCCTCCATGCACACAGGTGTTCACACAAGTGTTCATATACACTCACTAACATGGGGCTGCAGCTGCGCAACAGCGCATCGAGTTGTTTCCTGTTTGATACGGAGCTTAGGAGGGGAGCACCCTGAGCCTGCACCCAGGCACAGAGCTCCCCCCTCAGCCTGGGGACCCCGGGACAGTCGGTCCTCCACCCTGGAGGGTTGGACATTTGAAAATTGCCAGCCTGAGCCAGCCTGAGCCAGCGCCCAGGCACAGAGCTTGTGTTTATGCTAACAGCTTTTAGCCACCCAATGAGCATCACGCTCCACCAGAAGATCACTAACATGAATATTTTAGAACATGCAGAGTAACCATCGGCAAGAGTTTTACAGACACTGATTTTATTATGGGATGGATTATTGCATCCGGTGACTCGTGGCTTTAACATGTAAACAATAAACACTGCTCCATGAGCACTCAGCAACATGGCAGCCACACGACTCACATTTCAAGACCTTGTACAGTTCCAGATTCTTTTTTTGGTTGTAAAAGAGCATAAAAGTGTGTGAAGTTGTTTCCATGTGGTCAGATGCAGCTGGAGTGATGCAGTTTAACAAACACATGAACAATCCATGCAGAATAGCAGAGCCCCCCCAGACCCCGCTGCTGAGTACTAAATATACATTTTTGGCAATATGTGCATTTTGGAAATCCAGCTGGAGCAGTAGCCCAATGACACTGATGGTCGGTCATGTTTGCTACTGAACAGCTGAGGTAACTTTGCAGGCGTGGTCTCAACTGCACCAGCTGATGAATATTAATTAATAAAATCAGTGTGATGTCACAATGATACGGTTTTCAGACTTGGGTGTTTCCGTGAGCTGCATCGTTCAAGTGATAAAGACTGGAAGAGAATTCATCGTGCCATTTTACACCCAGTACGAAGCCGAGATCACCTGTGGAGCTAAAACCTCTCTGCAGCTTCTCTGACTCCTTCTAACTACCTCAATCTTCATGTACCTTCAGCAACAGGTCAAGGAGGAGTAGCAGCTATTTTCCAGTCATGTTTATTGATTAGCTCTAGACCAGTTATTAATTATAATTAGTTATAATATATAGTTAAAATTATATATATATATATATACACACGCACACACACATGTGTACCTGACTGTATTAAATCTATAATGCCCTCCAAAACTAACTTTTTTCATTACCTGTTGTATGATTCATGAATAATATAACTTATATCCTGGAGTTATTCTTTAACCTGAAAGTAAAACGCTTGGTTTCACTAAAATCCCGCCTCCCCACTGTGAGTGCTGCCCATTTCATGACGTAGTCTCAAGCATAGATATCAACACTAGATGGATCACCTGCGCTGGTTACCAACGGACTGCAACGTAGCTGAACGGAGGCCATTTTATTCCGGGGTCCCGCCCCCTCCCGTAACACTGAGCCTGTACTATTTAAATGCCTTTGACTTGCTAAAGTTTTAACCGATTTTCAAACGGTTTGATTTGTTATAAACCTCAGAGACGTAGGTTTTGGCTGTTATTTCACTTCACTTTATCACAGCATTTCCTTATCCTGTCAATTTCCCATATACCTAATAACATTCAATTGTTTTAATGTCAACAAAGATATGCTTATCAACCAATTATAGTCTGTAAAATTGTTAACAAGATGGTATTTTGGATTTTTTTTCTACATTTAAACACAATTACTTCCAGGTCAAAACTGGAGACTAGACATCTAAAATATTTTTTTCCTTATTTATGGACTTTCTTTTAATTCTGTCATAAAAATTACTGATAAACTCTTTGTTATTGTTTTACAAATTTTTTTAGAAATAATAAAAACTAGAAAAAGATAGATACTTCATTGATCTTGTGAAAGATCACCAGTTCACATTCATAAGATAATATATTTGGAGAGTAGTAGCAGACAAAAAGAGAAAAAAATGATCCAACAATTTATTATTATAGGTCACACACATACTTCACTTGGTGCATAATAGATCCACACACACCAATTACACTGCTGTGATTTTCCTATGGATAAAAAATTTGAATATAAAGACAATTAACTAATTTATTTTTATTTGGTTTCCCTCACACTGTCATTATCTTGCTAGAACGAAGCTGCAACTTTGAACAAATAGCCAGAGCGTGTGCTAATCTAAAGCGTATAAAAAAAAGCTACTGATAACAAAAAAAACATCCACAAAGACACCCGTTTAGACAAAAATGAGGTTGTTGTAAAATCGTTGTTAGAAATATAGATTGTTATCTCAACCCTGATAACTCAGAAATAGTCTAAACGGGACATATTCACACTTAGGTCGTGTTTTGAAAGCAAACCCAGTAATTTCAACATGTGTAAATATTTCATCTTGGGCCTGTGAATAATAGGGTTTTTAATAAGGCAAACCGTTTGTAAATCCATGAATAATTTATCGAGTTCTGAGTATTTTTCTGAAAGCTGATCACTCAATGTCCAACCGGGCTGACAGTCAGCACCCCGGAGTAAGATGGCCGCAGTTTCGCTACGCCTCCGAGTCCCACGTCAGATATCTAGTGTTGATATCTATGGTCTCAAGCCCCGGTCTGGCTGCTTTGAAGCAGCATGTGCAACAGCCACGCCCCCAAAACTTTGTAAACAATTCAATAATGATGGAGGAGTGTAGTGTGGAGCCTTACCATCTTGACCTGGAGTCCGACAGTGAATTTGAAACGAAAGCTTCATAAATAGCTAACACGCATTATCATTACCATGTAGCTAGCATTCTGATTTATTTACTGCTCTGGCCGCTCCTTAAGGCGTCCTTACTGTTGGAATTACGCTGGTTGCAGGAATTAATCTCTCCTACAGTCCACTTTGGTACTGGCCAAGGTTCAGGAAGTAGCCATTGGGGAAATGACGGTCACATACAAACAAGCTGGAGCTTGGGCTGTTCTTTAGGAATGGTGAATAAATTCCTGTAACTCTCGCAGCCAAAAGTGCCTTTCTGCCGAGACATTTTTAGAAAGTAAAATACTACAAACGGTGGTGTTTAGTGTCTTGCCTCAGACTCTCACAGCTCAGGGTGTGTGTGTTTAATCTGCAGGTCCTGGTGTTACATTGTTACATCACTATGTTACAGTCAGGTGGTTTTCCAGGAGAGAGTGGAGCAGCTGCTCAGAGTGCAGGATTACTGCGAAATGTGTGTATTAAACCAAAAACCACTCTGGATGGTTTAATAAGGAAATAACATCATAACATGGTTAAAAGATCCAAACGGCTGATTTTGCATGATACAGGATCTTTAAGATATGTCCTCTAGCATCAGAAAAATGTGACAAGAACATGTTAACAACAGGAAAAACATGATTTTCATTGAAAATAAAATCTGAAACTGCTTCATCTTTAGACTGAATATAGGCTGAAAAGTTTCTGACCTCTGCAGCCACTTGGTCCAAACTGGAAAGTCGTTGGAACACATCTGTCACAGTTCCTGCCAGCCACATTGGGTCGACACTGACACTGACCCCCACTGGGATCACACACAGTGCTGAGAGAGCCCTGAGGGTCACACTGGCATTCTGGTAAATAAGATGCAACAAAAAAGATGCAATCTCCAGTAATCTGCAGATCCTAAATGGTAAACCTGAGAGTTTCACAAGCTTAATTATTTTTTCCTTTGAAATAACTGAAAAAAGTTTCAAAAACCAAACAAAAAAGAACCCTCAGATACATCCTCAAACATTCAGATATTCTCACTTAAGTAACCACAAAAATTTAGATAATGGTATGTATTTTACTAGCAAGCTGTTCAGGTATAACCCACCTCCTGCTCAATGCCCCCATAAGTGTAAACTTATTGAAAGCAGACAAAGTTTACATTTAATATGCACAATGTGTTTGTCCAAAATTGAACACACTTGGAAAGAGTTTATCAAACCCTGAAAGGATTTCTTACTGATTTAATAGTGATGTTCTGCTGTGTTACCTAAACTTTGAGTGGACAATTAGGGTTTAGGGTTGACTACTATACCTTTAGCTCCCTGGTGCAACAGGGCTGAGATGCTAAAGATGAAATTTCTGCAGATGTCGGTTAAGGGTGTCTTTGTGACACTCTGGCTGTTCTCCAGACACCGATACCGCTGAAATGTTTCCCAAACACTGTTCTTACTGGAATCACTATCCAGTGAGGTTGTAAATATTTCAAGGTTCTTACAATGAGGCATCAACACAATCTGTGAAAGGAAAAAAAATCACAAGAATGACAGAAAACACAAAGATAATATGTAATCAGCAAAGGACTAAAGCTGGCTGCCTTAAGCTTTTAACCTCAAATGATTTCTGGGAGATGTTTAGAAGTCTTCTTGTCTCACATAAGTCTAACAAAGTAAATACGTTTAAATTAACTTGGTGGTTTCTTTGTTTAAACACAGAAAGGTGTCATGACCTGTGAACATATAGAATTTGTGAACATATAGAATTCCATGTGTGTCAAACTGATGTTTTTATCACAGTTACGATGAGTTTTGAGTTTCCTCACCGAGTCGATGAGCATGTATGGAGAATGGACATCACTGAGGGCTGAGTACAGTGGCAAACTCAGATGGATTGTGTAGTTCAGTCCAGCTTCAAAACAGACTGACCTTTCAAGAACAACATACCTGTGGATACAGTTACCATCAATGGTAAATACTCTTGTCATTAACACCAAAGAGTTCAATATTTCTGAACACAAATTTCTAACAATTTTTAAACCACATTGACTGTATATGACCTATTTATAATTTTTTTTATTTATGTTTTCAAAGTTTAAGAGGACAACATGTTGGATCTGAGTGCCTTGCTATATCAAAGCAGATGCACTCTGCAACAAGAAGATTCTGGTATACAACTCCTGTTGCATAATTGCATGTAAGTCCATGGCATGACAAACAGCATTTGGCTTGGGCTACAGAGTGGACAGGCAGAAAGACAAAGACAAATGAAGGACAATATTTGGGGGAGGCAAGTACAACACAAACAAGACGAAAGACAAAACACAAAGAAAATGTTGTTGTGAACTGCAGCTGTTAACACAGTAAATTGTTGTGACACAGCTTGAAAGGAGATGATGAGAGAGACAATCGTTTGAAAAACAGCAAAAATATATTCATTTACAATAACCAAAAATAAACCTAAATAAACATATCAAAGTAAACTAAATATAGCAGATGGGTATCAGACAGCTGAAAGACAGTATACAGTGGGGCAAAAAAGTATTTAGTCAGCCACCAATTGTGTAAGTTCTCCCACTTAAAAAGATCAGAGAGGCCTGTAATTTTCATCATAGGTATACCTCAACTATGAGAGACAAAATGAGGAAAAAAAATCCAGAAAATCACATTGTCTGATTTTTAAAGAATTTATTTGCAAATTATGGTGGAAAATAAGTATTTGGTCACCTACAAACAAGTAAGATTTCTGGTTTTAAACAGACCTGTAACTTCTTTAAGAGGCTCCTCGGTCCTCCACTCGTTACCTGTATTAATGGCACCTGTGTGAACTCGTTATCAGTATAAAAGACACCTGTCCACAACCTCAAACAGTCACGCTCCAAACTCCACTATGGCCAAGACCAAAGAGCTGTCAAAGGACACCAGAAACAAAATTGTAGACCTTCACCGGGCTGGGAAGACTGAATCTGCAATAGGTAAGCAGCTTGGTGTGAAGAAATCAACTGTGGGAGCAATTATTAGAAAATGGAAGACATACAAGACCACTGATAATCTCCCTCGATCTGGGGCTCCACGCAAGATCTCACCCCGTGGGGTCAAAATGATCACAAGAACGGTGAGCAAAAATCCCAGAACGACACGGAGGGACCTAGTAAATGACCTGCAGAGAGCTGGGACCAAAGTAACAAAGGCTACCATCAGTAACACACTACGCCGCCAGGGACTCAAATCCTGCAGTGCCAGACGTGTCCCCCTGCTGAAGCCAGGACACGTCCAGGCCCGTCTGCGGTTTGCTAGAGAGCATTTGGATGATCCAGAAGAGGATTGGGAGAACATCATATGGTCAGATGAAACCAAAATAGAACTTTTTGGTAGAAACTCAACTTGTCGTGTTTGGAGGGGAAAGAATGCTGAGTTGGATCCAAAGAACACCATACCTACTGTAAAGCATGGGGGTGGAAACATCATGCTTTGGGGCTGTTTTTCTGCAAGGGGACCAGGACGACTGATCCGTGTAAAGGAAAGAATGAATGGGACCATGTATCGTAAGATTTTGAGTGAAAACCTCCTTCCATCAGCAAGGGCATTGAAAATGAGACGTGGCTGGGTCTTTCAGCATGACAATGATCCCAAACACACCGCCCGGGCAACGAAGGAGTGGCTTCGTAAGAAGCATTTTAAGGTCCTGGAGTGGCCTAGCCAGTCTCCAGATCTCAACCCCATAGAAAATCTCTGGAGGGAGTTGAAAGTCCGTGTTGCCCAGCGTCAGCCCCAAAACATCACTGCTCTAGAGGAGATCTGCATGGAGGAATGGGCCAAAATACCAGCAACAGTGTGTGAAAACCTTGTGAAGACTTACAGAAAACGTTTGACCTCTGTCATTGCCAACAAAGGCTATTTAACAAAGTGTTGAGATTAACTTTTGTTATTGACCAAATACTTATTTTCCACCATAATTTGCAAATAAATTCTTTAAAAATCAGACAATGTGATTTTCTGGATTTTTTTTCCTCATTTTGTCTCTCATAGTTGAGGTATACCTATGATGAAAATTACAGGCCTCTCTGATCTTTTTAAGTGGGAGAACTTACACAATTGGTGGCTGACTAAATACTTTTTTGCCCCACTGTATGTCCGAGTCCTGATCGGAGGTTGTGTCTGACTCCGATCGAGTCTCAAACTACGTGATCGGGCCCGATTTCCGATCATGTGATCGGATCTGGATATCCCTACAATCAATCACTCCTCCACAATGAATCGAACCTGTAGCTTCTCCAAGCTGACACCCATCCTTCCAGTGAGATCCTAACCACATCAGTATGTGATCCAGCCCCCCCCAGCTTTTTAGTTCGAGTGCTGCCAGATAAGGTTACAGACTTTTTTCATTTTTTCGAATTTGTCAATACGTTAGGTGACTGCCAGCTCCAATCATCTGGTTCCCCCAATCAGTAATCCAAATATATCCGTACTCCACCGACAGAAAGTGGGTTGAGTCTGGGCATGGAGGCTCCCTCTTCATGAGCCTCAATTGTAGTAATAAGGTTTTCCAATGTGTAAGTGACCACGATACCAGATCCATAATTTCATATTCGAGGAATTTGTGGGTGGGAGACTCAGAGATGGACAAAAATCAGGGGAAAAAGGGGGGGGGAAGCGGGACCAGAACAGAAAGCGTGTGTGCTCACCAAGAGATCAGCAAAAATAAATAAATAAATCAACAAATAAACTAACAAAAAAATAAACAGTCATTATAGTGGGAGATTTCAATATTCATGTTGATGTTGAAAGTGATAGTTTGAATATAACATTTATTTTTTAAATTCAATTGACTTTTTCAAAGTGTAAATAAACCAACTCACCATTGTCATCATACTTTTGATCTTGTTCTGACATATGGTCAGAGATTGAGCAGCTGAAAGTGTTTCCTCACAACCCTGTCTTGTCTGATCATTTTTTAAAGACCTTTCATTTTAATACTGATAGTGTAAGTACAACCTCTCGTTTGATGATGCTGCCAGTTTTTGATAGTGTGTTTCCTGTTGTGATGTCCCTTCATGTTATAGATGATAATTAAAAGGACATCCTAACAGATTTCATGTGTGTAGATAGAATTATTTGCTCCCATATTGATTGTAAATGTTACAAACAAAACATTAAGCAGATGTTCTTAAATATAGAATTTGCAATCAGAATATGATGTATGGAAGGAGTTAGCTTGTTTTCCCAAAATGAGTAAAATTGTTCCCATTTTTAAAGAAACACTTCAGGTGCTGACCGTAAACTGGGGTCAAGTGATATCATTTGGTTGTCATCATCAGGCACTGTGTTAACACAGCGGCTGTCAGCTTTGATTGGTCCAGGCCTATTTACTGTCATCAGTACCTCCTCCCACTGGTCAGGAAGCTGAAGAACCAACAAACACAACAGAGGTTTCAGGCTTAGAACTAAAGAAAAAATACAGCAAAGTGTAAGAGAAAGTCTATCTTGACCCCCCTCCCCAAATCTTTTTAGGTTAGGATGTTGGCGTTTGATGTTTTCATTTTTTTGTACTGCACTGTCTGATTCCTGTCAAAAAAGTAAAAGATAGATCTGATAAACTCTTAGGCCAGATCTCAAGTCCAGTTTGTTTTGCTTTTGGGTGTGAAAGCACCTGCCAAAAAACAGCATTGTACCTGAGGCTCATAGCGAATGACAATGTCATACTCCATGGAATCCGGGATATTGTCAACAGAGAACTCCAAGAATCCCCCCTCAGGAACATTAACCAGGCCAATACCTGTCCAGGTGGGACTTTGATCATAAGGGTGCGGCCTTGGGACTACGGTCACTTCCTATAGAGAAACAATAACACTTGATGAGACTGGAGAAGGGGTTATGGTTATAATCAGATTTCAAGCAAGTCTTAAAGGGACTATAAGGAAGTTTGAAATTTTTGTGCTCGCAATTGCCCTGTCAGGCCAAACATGTAACTGCAGCCTTAATGGTAAGCTTGTGCATGAGGTGCACATGCTGTACGTGCACTCGCAAGGGTTCAGAAACAACAGCTGAGTCAGTCCTGTACTGGACAATTTACAGATTTGCAGGCATGACTTTGACTGAGGTAATAAATGTGATGTAAGATATTTAAACCAAATCAGCTGCAGGCACACCAGACAAGCAGCCTAAAAAAACGTTTCTACTACAGGAAATATATGGAAACTCCTGCTTTGAAAGCATCAGCAGATAAGTGATTAACCCACATGCAGAACTCAGGCTTCGACTCAGATTTCAGAGTTGTTAAAGGTCCCATATTATTAAAAATCCACTTTTGTTATTGTGTGTCTGTGATGCATATACAAAGTTGGAAGAAAAAAAATCTGTGCTGTTTTGAGTGAGATAGGGGTTTCTAAATTCAGTCTAGTAAGTGTGGTGCTCCAAACTGTCCCAGCTTTCCCCCAGGAGGGGGTTGTGCTCTGAGGGGGTTCACACACCCTCCGAGAACATTCTCAACCCACCAGGTACAGCAGTAACTTCCTCGGACACCCGCAATTCTGTTACCGATTTGAAACCACTGGTTCAGATTAAGAAACTCACCACTCAATATGCTGTTGTTAGCCGCTCAGAAGAACACAAAACACTTCATCAGGTCCCAGTTGAAGAGGACAGAAGAGCGGTATGGGTTGAATTTTTTTATGATAGTAATGCCCCTGCTATAGTTGGCAAAAAACGACCGGCACCGAGCTGCTGCTAAAGAAGAACTAACACTGTTACCAGAGCTGAGCCGCTACAAAGAAGAACCAGAGCGGAGGTGCTGCTAAGTTGCTCCTAAATTAGAGCTAACACCGTTACCGGAGCCAAGCTGCTACGAAGAAGAACCGGAGCCAAGGTGCTGCTGAGCCAAGCTGCTCATAAAGAAGAGATAACACTGCTACCAGAGCCAAGCTGCTGGTAATGAAGAGCTAACACTGTTTCTGGAGCCAAGCTGCTGGTAATGAAGAGCTAATACTGTTACTGGAGCCAAGCTGCTGGTAATGAAGAGCTAACACTGTTTCCAGAGCCAAGCTGCTGGTAATGAAGAGCTAACACTGTTTCCAGAGCCAAGCTGCTGGTAATGAAGAGCTAACACTGTTTCCAGAGCCAAGCTGCTGGTAATGAAGAGCTAACACTGTTTCCAGAGCCAAGCTGCTGGTAATGAAGAGCTAACACTGCTACCGGAGCCAAGCTGCTGGTAATGAAAAGCTAATACTGTTACTGGAGCCAAGCTGCTGGTAATGAAGAGCTAACACTGTTTCCGGAGCCAAGCTGCTGGTAATGAAGAGCTAACACTGCTACCGGAGCCAAGCTACTGGTAATGAAGAGCTAACACTGCTACCGGAGCCAAGCTGCTCATAAAGAAGAGCTAACACTGCTACCGGAGCCAAGCTGCTGCTAATGAAAAGCTAATACTGTTACTGGAGCCAAGCTGCTGGTAATGAAGAGCTAACACTGTTACTGGAGCCAAGCTGCTGGTAATGAAGAGCTAACACTGCTACCGGAGCCAAGCTGCTGGTAATGAAGAGCTAACCCTTTTACTGGAGCAAAGCTGCTGGTAATGAAGAGCTAACACTGCTACCGGAGCCAAGCTGCTCATAAAGAAGAGCTAACACTGCTACCGGAGCCAAGCTGCTGGTAATGAAAAGCTAATACTGTTACTGGAGCCAAGCTGCTGGTAATGAAGAGCTAACACTGTTACTGGAGCCAAGCTGCTGGTAATGAGGAGCTAACACTGTTACTGGAGCCAAGCTGCTGGTAATGAAGAGCTAACACTGTTACTGGAGCCAAGCTGCTGGTAATGAAGAGCTAACACTGTTACTGGAGCCAAGCTGCAGGTAATGAGGATGTAATACTGTTACTCGAGCCAAGGTGCTGCTGAGACGAGCTGTTCATAAAGAAGAGCTAACACTGTTACTGGAGCCTTTCTCAGTCAAACTGGTAGGCTTGAACAACCACATCTCTGCCAGACGCGCAAAACAACATACAGTGGGGCAAAGAAGTATTTAGTCAGCCACCAATTGTGTAAGTTCTCCCACTTAAAAAGATCAGAGAGGCCTGTAATTTTCATCATAGGTATACCTCAACTATGAGAGACAAAATGAGGAAAAAAAATCCAGAAAATCGCATTGTCTGATTTTTAAAGAATTTATTTGCAAATTATGGTGGAAAATAAGTATTTGGTCAATAACAAAAGTTAATCTCAATACTTTGTTATATAGTCTTTGTTGGCAATGACAGAGGTCAAACGTTTTCTGTAAGTCTTCACAAGGTTTTCACACACTGTTGCTGGTATTTTGGCCCATTCCTCCATGCAGATCTCCTCTAGAGCAGTGATGTTTTGGGGCTGACGCTGGGCAACACGGACTTTCAACTCCCTCCAGAGATTTTCTATGGGGTTGAGATCTGGAGACTGGCTAGGCCACTCCAGGACCTTGAAATGCTTCTTACGAAGCCACTCCTTCGTTGCCCGGGCGGTGTGTTTGGGATCATTGTCATGCTGAAAGACCCAGCCACGTCTCATTTTCAATGCCCTTGCTGATGGAAGGAGGTTTTCACTCAAAATCTTACGATACATGGCCCCATTCATTCTTTCCTTTACACGGATCAGTCGTCCTGGTCCCCTTGCAGAAAAACAGCCCCAAAGCATGATGTTTCCACCCCCATGCTTTACAGTAGGTATGGTGTTCTTTGGATCCAACTCAGCATTCTTTCCCCTCCAAACACGACAAGTTGAGTTTCTACCAAAAAGTTCTATTTTGGTTTCATCTGACCATATGATGTTCTCCCAATCCTCTTCTGGATCATCCAAATGCTCTCTAGCAAACCGCAGACGGGCCTGGACGTGTCCTGGCTTCAGCAGGGGGACACGTCTGGCACTGCAGGATTTGAGTCCCTGGCGGCGTAGTGTGTTACTGATGGTAGCCTTTGTTACTTTGGTCCCAGCTCTCTGCAGGTCATTCACTAGGTCCCTCCGTGTGGTTCTGGGATTTTTGCTCACCGTTCTTGTGATCATTTTGACCCCACGGGGTGAGATCTTGCGTGGAGCCCCAGATCGAGGGAGATTATCAGTGGTCTTGTATGTCTTCCATTTTCTAATAATTGCTCCCACAGTTGATTTCTTCACACCAAGCTGCTTACCTATTGCAGATTCAGTCTTCCCAGCCTGGTGAAGGTCTACAATTTTGTTTCTGGTGTCCTTTGACAGCTCTTTGGTCTTGGCCATAGTGGAGTTTGGAGCGT